>CM075022.1:14006754-14020796 GCA_037576675.1 Pangasius sanitwongsei | reverse complement strand
GTGTGTGTATATATATATATATATATATATATATATATATATATATATATATATATATATATATATACACACACACAAAATAATGTAGTATGTCCTGTTCTCCACTGCACTTTCTGTATATTGTGTGTGTGTGCGCTTGCATTCTGTGTTGATATTCAGTTTTTTAATGAAAGTTTTTTGTTTTTGTTGGGTTTTTTTGTGTTGCAGCTATCATGGCCGCCCTCAGACCCCTTACCAAGCCTAAGATCCTTAAGAAAAGGACTAAGAAGTTCATCAGGCATCAGTCAGACCGCTATGTAAAGATCAGGGTAAGATTTGCCATATACTTTTCAGCTGAAACTGTTGGCATGTATGTAGATGATTGGTGTTATTGCCAGATGTTTGGCAAGGTTTACATGTGGACAATTTGGATATCAGCTTGAGTAGATTTGAGTATGTTTCTGTTTCCCCCGTCTGGGTGTTGCACATGCTCGTCAGCGCTAAGATGTCACAAGTAAATCTATGGTAGCAGTGTGAATGATGGGCATGTTGGAAAAGGGATTAGAGGACATTTGAATATATAAAGGTGGTGCCATAAACTCAAGTTGCGTATTCAGAAATCGTATGTTCTTTTAAGTTATCTGACGAGTCTGTTCCAACGTATTTTCTAAACTGTTTGACCACCTGTCCCTTGTGTCACGTTGTCTTTCATGGCACACTTTCACATTTATTTGCTGTTATGTATCAGTTTTTTTTAATTACAATTAAAAGCGGAACGTGTGGCCTAAATGTGACGATGTTTCATTAAATTCCAGCAGGCACTTCTAGAAATAATTTGACACAGTGTGCTGTGTGAGTTGCAGTATACAGTAGTGTAGGAGTGGGGGGTTATAATTATTATTATTATTATATGTGGATCTCAGCTAGTGAAAGATGAATGTAGCTAAATGAATCCACAGCATGCATATTTGTTAAGTTGAGGAGCCAGTATATAATTTTCTTAAGTGACAGTGTTGTTGTTCTGTGATTAATATGAGCACAGTGTAGCACTACTGCTTGTCTTGTCCCTTGTGTCTGTCCCGGGCACACTATGTTTGCGATTCTGGGCATCAGATACGTTTTTGTATAATTTCTGCCCAAAAGTTTCTAGTGGGAGAACATTTTAGACACCATGACAATGAAATTTTAGGAGCAAGATTAAGTCACGGGACTGTACAAGTGTAATTGAATCTGTCTTTCGCAGTTATTTGTTTTGTTTGAAGCAACTTCTAACATTCACTTTGTCTTTGCAAATGTACAGTGAAGGCATGTTAATTTTGAAATGTATACTGAGTAATAAACGTTAAGTAGTTTAGGGTTCTTGTGCAGGTCTAGGAGAGTATGGAATTTAAAAGCACTCTTGCAAAGAAATTCAGAAAACGTTTTGAGAAATTTATTGGTGTTTATTGATAAATGTTTTGTTGTCAAAATTATGATTCTCATTAGACATGCTCTTATTGTCTGCACAGCCGAATAGCATGAAAACTGAATGCAGAAAATTTTAAATTGTCAAGTGTGGATTTTTCATTTTTAAAAAAACGAGCTTTATAATTAAATGTATTTATATTATGTGCCAGTTGAAATGTTTTTGAATATATTTCCATGTCTAAATTATTGCAGAGAATATTTCAGTTTCAAAAACATGGTCATTTTAGATGCTAAACATTGACCCACTCTTTTTGTGATGTGCAGAGCAACTGGAGGAAGCCACGAGGTATTGATAACCGGGTCCGCAGGCGCTTCAAAGGCCAGATGCTGATGCCCAACATCGGTTATGGTAGCAACAAGAAGACCAAGCACATGCTGCCGTCTGGCTTCAGGAAGTTCCTGGTGCACAACGTCAAAGAGCTTGAAGTACTCCTGATGAGCAACAAGTAAGCGCTTTTAATGCTGCCGTTCTTACAGAGGCTTGGGGTGATGGGACATAGTTGCCGTTCTTACAGAGGCTTGGGGTGATGGGACGCAAATCAGAAGCTTACAAAAATACTGTTATCTAAAAATTTAAAGGAAACTTTTTCACAGCAGCTTTCTCAGCGGTATCCCTCCTGTATCATTGTGTGCTGCATCTGAAGCATACGTGCAATTATCATAGACAAGAATTAACGCGTTCCCCTGTACTGACAACTTAGAGCACATACAATAGAAGTCTAAGAGCAGCTTGAGCTGTCACATTTAAAATGCTTGACTGTAGTTTGAATTATAATTTCGTTGCAAGCTTTTTAAAAAGTTCTTTTCCCAGTACAGGAAAACATGCCTGTTCTTGCCCTTGGCAATTGCCCATAAAAATATAGATGTAGGTGAAATTAGGTTGAAATCACCATGGAACTAAATGCAGTCTACAGAAGAAAAAGCAACGCAACCATGTCTGAAAACTTATGTGGGAGTGAATTTGAAAATGATCCAAATGCCTCCTTTTAAGTGAAGAGGAACAAAGTGTCCCAAGTGAATATGTACAGAAAAATAAACTATATTACTAAATGAATGGGGTGAGTCAAATGTTCCTTCACACACTGTGCTCCTGGCACCCTAATATAATTAGTTTGAGATCAAGTAGCTCAGGATTAAGGTCACTGTAGTAAACATGTGCAAGTAATTCAGTCATTCACAAATTTCGACTAGTAAAACTGTAGCTTCAGTGTTTTGCCACAGTAATATAATTTGGTAACTATACATGCTGCTCCTTATAAAATTTGTTAAATAATCCTGACTGAGAATTGAGATCTCAGTTCTCCTATGTTTATGGTAATTCTAAATCTCCTATGTTTATGGTAATTCAAAGCTTGAAATGCATCAAGATTTTGATCAGCCCAGCTTTCCTCTCCAGCTGTACCTGCTGAATTCACCCATGTTCTAGTCGGGTATTGAATGTGGAGAGAGAGTGCTGCAGAGGAGATACCCATTCCACCTCAGGCTCTTCCCATAGCCTGCAAGTGGAAGATAATCTGCAACAAATCTCTAGCACTCACCTGATTTTTAAGAGACTATTTATGGACTTTTGTTGCACTGCATTGCTTGCAATAGAATGTGCTTAATAAGAACTGTTCTAGAAAAGAAAAACAGGCTGTGTAAAGGCAGTCCATAGTGCAGTCAAGTTCTTGAGTCATTATAGGACTGCAGTTTTTGACTAGTTAGAAAGATATGTAAAAACTTTATAGTTGCATGCTTAGCTTAATTTCTGTATCTGTTTTACTTTTGTAGGAGCTACTGCGCAGAGATTGCCCACAATGTCTCCTCAAAGAACAGGAAGCTGATTGTGGAGCGAGCAGCTCAGTTGGCCATCAAGGTCACAAACCCGAACGCAAGACTCCGCAGCGAGGAGAATGAGTAATCTGGCAATATGGTCTTTTCAGTAAAGCTAAAAAAAATCATAAAAACCAGTCCTTGTCTCTTGTGATTTTTTTTTTTTTTTTTTTTCTCCCCCCCCTTCTCTCTTAAATGTGTTATAAACATTCTCTGGCTTTACCACTTGCTGTTGGCAGTTAAATTCATTACATACTAAACCGACATTCACAACCTGCTGTACATTGACTGGGTGTTGTGTAACCTGGTGCTTGTGCACTACAGCCAACATGTTTGGGTTACTGTGTAATTTATGAATTTTACTGTCTTTACTAAATTCTGCTTATTGCTTTATTGAGTCATAACCAATTTCTATAAGCAAAATTTGAAAGAAGATTCATGTTTAGTTTAGTTTAGTCTTGTGCTGCCATAGTAAACGAAGACTTGTTTTTGCTGCCGTGAGTGTACAGCTAAATTCAGTGTGGTAATTATGCATTAACTTGTTACCTTCATCAGCAAAATTGTGATACTAAACCATTAGCGCACAGAAGACTACTCACTTCTATTAAAAATAATTTCATACACACAACAGTGCAAACTCATAGCTGGAAGACCTAACTAGTGTCCATTGAATCCACAGCCCCTGACATGGGGTCTCCTTGAACACTTTCAAAAATGGTAGCCATCTCTGCATTGGTTCTGATCTGTGTGGCAAAGTCAGCCATTGCTGGGCTTTTCTCCACGTTTCTGATGGACAGAAGAGCCGCCACTGCACGCATTGCTGAGCGCCTCAGCTCCTCCTGTTTCTCAAACTCCTGCTTAACAGAGCCAGCCTTCACCTGAACGATGGGGAAAAACTTTTTATGATTTGTCCTTGATTAACATAGCATATTAAACATATCTGATGTATCTTGCCAGCTACTACCTTTGTAGTACATGTGGCTCTAAGGGGCTCCACTAGACGGTCCAACCTTTGGACAACAGCGGACTGACACAAAGAGGCAAGTCTAGCCAACATGATGAAGGTTAACATCTAGGGAACAAAAGAAATCAGTTATTTAAGAATGTAATGGAAAATGTAATTCTTTATCCTTTGTATAAATTCAAAAGTATGTTCTAAATACATTTAGCAATAGATAACGGTGGAGACAATGCTTTCTGGTCATTTTAGGCAGTGAATCACTGCATATAGTAGAAGGTATGACAATGATAAGCAGTTCAAGATCAGTTGGGGGGGGGATAAATCTACAGTCTAAATTGTCTAAATATAACAAAATCTGGATTGTTTAAATGAAACTATCATAGTTAATCAAGCTATCTGGCAGAGATGTAAGTGTAAGAAGGAATATGCACAGATACAAGCAAAAAGGATCCAACTTGTACAAAAAATATTACACTATACAATGCTGACATGCAAGTTCTTGGGACATCAAAAATGCACAGAAAATACAAATTTTGGAGCAGTATTATTTTGATTGTCTTATAATTTATATCATACCACTTGAATATCATACTGTTACTTTTGATAATGAAGACATCTTTGAAACATCCACAATGTTCACAGAGTTAAATAAATTTTGTTCACCTCATTTTGTCAGTCAAGGTAAGGGTATGCAACCGTTCACACCCAAATGTATGGGGAAAAAAAGAGTAGTGGTTGGAAAAATTGTGTGGTGTAGGTATAGGTAAAGAAGCTGTCTTACCACAAACCATGACTGTTGACAGAGAAAACTGGAAATGTTTTGTTTCTTTTTAAAAGCCTCATTCAGTTTAGAAGTTAATGGTTTTTAAATCAATGCACACCTGCCTAATACATAATATAAGTGTAAAATAAAAATTATACTTATTTTACCTTAATTGTGCAGGTGGTATGGTCCTTATACTTTCAACTTACACTTTTAAAATCCGACTAACATTTAAAATTGCTTCTGCTGTATGTCACATCCATAAGAATGAAAAGAAAATTGATAGAATATAAATAAACATGAAAGTCCATATTATATAAGGAATAAAACATGAAACAGAAAGGAAAATTATCAAGAATGGGGTGGTGTTATGAGTACAGCTGGTACTATTTTCAGAGCTTATCCAAAACACTGGTATTGAACATTATAAGGTACAGTCAATTATTTTTCAAGAAACTGGATTGTGTCAAATTATTCAAAACAAATAAAAATATGAATGGCATGGAATCATGGTATCGTATATACTCACTCTAATGTCATAGTGGTCTTTTAGGCCTTCCTCTACATGGTTGAGGAACTCAAAGATGTCCAGACAATCCAGGCAATTGTCCAGTAGAGTATACATGCATTCAAAGGCTGCTTTACGCACATCTAGCCCATCATCCACTGTATGCTTAAAGGGGCCCATCTCTACCTGAAATATTAAACATATATCAAACCAGCAATTTATTTATTTGCATTATTATACAAGTATTCTACATTCAGCTCATGAAAACCTACATTTTCATGATCTACAGTATACCACAAACTGTATTTATTTATTTATTTAGCTAATTTTGCTCATTCCAGCAATATTCACAGACATGCTAATTATTTTCAGAAACACATCCATTTTAAAATATGTAAAAGTATGTTGGTTTTGCCACTGTACTGTGGGTAATCTCGAAATGGCATGCTACCTCTCGAATGAGCTCCTTCCTGATTTGGGTTTCCTTGTAGAGGTTTGGAAGAACTGTGGTTAGAAGGCCGCGTATCAGGCCAGGCTTGTTGTGAGCAGCTGAATTAAACATCACCAAGGCAACACGTCGTACATTAAGGTCTGTATCCTGGATGGTTTTTAGGAAATCACCTAGTAGGGAAAATGTGACAGTGTCACACAATTTTGCAGTGGAACTGAACAACTATATTCATTAACAATCTAGTGATGATAAAATTGAAAAGATTTTACCTATGCATTCTTTAAGAAGTGAGTCTATGGGCACAGGTTGATCTACAATAGTGAATTTCACAGCTGTCACAACAGTACTACGGGCAAGAGCGGAACCTAAGAAGAGATTGCCTTGTGTTAATATTATTCATTTGTCACAGCTGAATATACTGATCTCAGTTTCTATCAGTCGACCCCTCCCTAGGTGTTGCCAGAAGCAAATATTCTCTTTTTGGCTACAATAGCTTGAGTTGCTAAGGATTCTTACCTGTGGATAACTGCTTCTTAAGCCTGGGCAGAAGCTCAGATGGGTTGACCAGTGTGAGTTTGCCTAGACATTCTGCCACAACATTACGAGTACCTTCTTCTGGACACTCACAATTCTTGAAGAGCAGAGACCAAATGCTCTCCACATGAGGCTTGAGACTCTCAACTGATAAAGCACTGATCACTTCTTTTAGTGAATGAAGAAGTAGGTACTGTCTCTTGGGCTGACTACCAATTTCTTTCAATAGGAATGGTAGGTACTCATCTAGATTTCCCACACAGATATTGCCTAGCGCACATGATGCTGCAGATTTCACCTCTTCATTGGGGGAACTGAAAGCATCCATGATGACGGTCTTCAACTCTTTGTGAGCACCCAGCTTCATGGAACGCCCAACTTCCCCAAGACAAAGAAATGACAGGATTCTCACAGACTCTGAAGTCTTCTGGTTCTTCACTTCTAGGGTGAGATTGGTAATTGTTCCAGAAGCTTCTTTGGGACATGCAGAAGACAGTGCTGCCACACACTTTGCAACTGAGTAATAGGACTGTCTATGGACTGGCATGGAGTCAGCTGATTTAGCCTTATAGAAAGGACCAGTCAAAGCTTTTATGAGATCATTGTACCCCGTATTGCTGGCCTTGGTCAAGACCAGGACTTGGAAGAACTCAATGATGGAACCAAGAGCACCTCCTTGAAGTAGTGGAGAATGGACCAAGTGAAATACTTCAGGCAAGATAGTGCCTCCTATCTTGGCTAAAGAACTTGGACAAAATTTAGCCATACATGTGACAAGCATGATAGAAACTTGGGAAACATGCATATCACTCTCCTGAATCAAAGCAGGTAATTCATTCAACACAGACTCTATCAAAGCTGGCTTGAAACCGTCACTGTAGTTTGTGACAATGATATTTAGGGCTGTTAGTGTGTTTAGCTTAAGGGCACGCTGGTTCTTTCGTAAAAATGATCCAAGAATTGGAATACCTTCTGTCAAGATAGGTCT
Source organism: Pangasius sanitwongsei (assembly GCA_037576675.1). NCBI lineage: Eukaryota > Metazoa > Chordata > Actinopteri > Siluriformes > Pangasiidae > Pangasius > Pangasius sanitwongsei. The sequence continues at coordinate 14,013,333 of CM075022.1, read as the reverse complement.
TATGTCAATCTTAAGTGGAGATGTGGCAATGATGGATAAAGCCTTTACTGCTGTGAGCCTGGTGATTTCATTCTTTAATCTTTCCAAAAAGATCTGTAGGGTGGGCTGCAGGTCTCCTCCTAACTGGTCTCCCAAGTGGCTGACAATGTGGGCCATGCAGGAAATGGCCCTCTCTTTCACCTCCTGGTCAATGTCTGTTGCTTTTAACCTCCGTAAGGTACAGCTGAAGACATCCTTAACATAAGGCTTTGCATCAAAAGAAGAAGGTTTATCTAGGGGGCGTATCATCTTGACCATTTGCTGAGTCACTTGAAGGGCTTCAGATGTGATTTTGTAGAAAGGGTCTTCAACACAGTGAATTACTGGTGGCAGGATGACTTTGATGTGTGGGTGAAAGACCTCTGGGATGTGGCTAGACAGCAGAACATGGAGAAAGGAGAGTGCATCAATCTTCATGTTGGAGGAGGCACATTTGTCTGTGAGAGAGTACACAATGCCTATGGAAAGAATAAGTCTTCATGAGAGAGCATGTATGAAAAAGTTAGCAGGACAGTACAAAAATTTAAATACAGTACCTTATTAATATTGTTCTGTTTATTTTTCAGATGAACACTTATTACTTGAATCATATGAACCATACCTGAACTGTACAAAATATGCTAATTTGAACGAGGACCTTACCTGGAATAAGGGCAGGAATGTGCTCTCCTAATGACCCAGGAAGCACAATGGCTATCTCTGTTAGTATACTGAAACAGCCTTGTCTGGATTTCATGCTTTTCTCCTTCAGTTGTTTGTGTAAGGCCTTTATTATTGTGGGAACCTACAAACGCAAAGCACGTCTGGTTTTAAAAGTGTATTATTGTACAAATATCTCACCATATACTTCAATATTTGAACCCTTCAATACAACATTACCTGCAAGTTCATACAATTTTAGACTATTCATACAGTGCAATCCATATGTCATTAGCCAGTGACACAATTTTTGATGATCCCCATACACTGGATTTGAAATGAAACAGTAACTGAATATGACAAGACTTAGGGCAATAAATGTTGTAAAACATTTGAGAAACATAATAGCCACTTGAAATGAATGTATACAAATCTCCTGAATCAAAGCAGATTTATCCCAGACTCTATGAGAGCCAGACTTATCAAGTGCATGTACGTGGGATTTCAATTAGTTTTTTTTCACAAAGTATGTATCAAAGAGTATTTCACATTTTAAGATTTTTCCTGGGACTAAACACATTATAGGTCTGCAGTCATGTGCAGTCAGATGAAGATGGCTCCAATAGACAGAATATGGTGGTGTTTACATGACGTATACTACAAAGGGTCTGAAACTACGTACTAAATATAGAATTTTTAATAGTAATAGTGGACTATATCTAATAAGTACTTTCGAAATAGTAAAAAAAATGTCACAGTTCTTTATACAAATATTATGAGTAAAATATGATCACTCAACTTTAGTTGAGTGTGACCATTAATATACCACTCTTTGTCCATACCTGTTTCTTCAGAAGGGTAACTGCAGGGTCTTCCTTGGTTCCAGGATCTAAAACAGAGCTATGAGGGGGTTTAGTCTGCCGCAGTAAAGCCACAAAGGCCAAGAAAATGTCTGATTTGACATTCTCCTCTCGTTCTTTGAAACGTGACACCAGAACTGGGCACACATTCCCATAAAGTTCCACCAGCAGGTCTCTACGGTTGCTGATAACCGCCTCCAGACACTTCGCTGATGAGCGTCTTACCTTCCAGCTCATATCATCATCATCACTGTATTCATCATCAGACTCTGTTAGAAAAAATGTGGGGGTGAAAAGTTTGCTAGCTGTTTCACAATCCTTTTAAATTGCTGTATGCATCATCAGATTATGTGGAAAAAAGATATGCACAGGTGAGGGGATTACTGCCTTTTTCAGGCTCCTTTTAACAAGAATTTGGTAAAGGTTCAATTTTGACTTTCTGGAGTTGTGCAGACATGCAACATGGCTATGCTGATCGAAACTCATGAAGAAGATGGAACAGAAGCATACAGAGTGACACAGAAATGTTACCGTAATTCCCAGTATGTTTAGGAATGAATAAAAATTGTACCCTCATCTTCATCCCCTCCATCCTCAATATTCATGGAGTCCTCCTGGTCATCTTCTGCGTCGTAGTTATAGTTTGGATCATAGGTGACATACTTCAGGCACAAGTTAATTACCATAGGAATGTGAGGAGACATTTCCTTGGGGCATCTTCCAGGAAAAAGAGAAACGTTCTATACTTTATGGATTAATGAGAAATAATTCAGAAATGATATCTTGATGTTTCATAGGTCAAAAGATTTACTTGCGAACAAAGGCTTCAAATGCCTGAAAGCAGTTCTCCCTCAGTTCGTCATCTTCCACATTGCAGAACTTTACCACCATTGGAATAATCTTCTCTAGATGCTCCCCTGAGGAAGACATACAGGAACTGATACAACTGATACAAAGGCTGAGGGTCATACTGCCTTTTAATGCAACTATAAATAAAGTTGTAACCAAATCCTGTGATACAAAGAATTCCATCATGCTGCAATGTAGGGTTATCATATCATGGAAATCTGTATTGAAAATTGTGCAAATCTGATTTCAGATTAGGCAATAACTTTTATCTCACTGATATTATGTAAGAAAAACAAACATCATTTACCATATCCTCCTCCAGTTCATAATACTGCATACAGATTATGCATATATGATTCTGATCGCAAACCCTTATCTCACCAACTCTGTGCCCTCCATGCTGGCTGATGGCGGTAAGGCACTGGATGTAGGTACGTGTGTTTGCAGCAGGTGCTCCTCTTGCCAATTCACTCATGAGATGCTCAGTGAGCTGCATGAAGATCGCAGGGCTACTACTGGGCACCAGGTGCCCAAGCGCCATAATGGCACGTTTCCTCACCGCCATGCGAGGGCTAGTCAGTTGTGGAAGAAGACTGGTCAGGATTGACTGGTGGAAACCGACTAAGGTGCTGCTTAGCCTACAGAGGTGAAAACATTATGAGCCATAATATCATTGGAAATAATGTTATCAAAAATACTATGCTCAATACAAGTGTAAATAAAGTATTTAAACCTGTATGATTTTGTTTTAGATCTACTTACTTTTTGTAAGTAGTCAATATCAGTGTATTCACTGGTGTAAATGAAAGAGTTTATTCTTAATACGTAGGTGTGTAATGCGTCATACCTTCCCACATTAAAATTGTACTCTGTCGGGCAAGCACAGGCAAATCCCAACCATACCATGGAAAAGTAAAGCTATACGAACTGGAAAAACCTTTTAATCATCACCTACTTCTTTATTTAACTTGTTTCACTGTTTATTTTTCCTTACAGAAGTCACACCATTTCTATAGTCTGTATTAAATGATTATTCCTAGTAATTATTTCTCTTTTTGCTGTATTACGACATCAAATCTAAGCATATTAGAATGTGATATTTCTTCTGCTTCTTTTGAATTGACTCTACAGAAATAAAATTAAAGTTTTAGGTGTCCTCAAAATTATTTAAAAATAAAAAAACTAAAAACTTAATTCATAATTATTGACCCCCTCAATATACATACATTGTGTACACACATATGACACTGACACTGTATAACACAGTTTATTAGTTTTTTTTAATCTAGCAAAATTTCCATATGGTTATGGTTTATAAAATACCAGAAGAATGAGGAACTGCTGAATACACCTCAAATGGAAATACAGTGCATGTGTGAACCTGGATGACCTGGCTGAGAATTTCATCTCAGGTTAATGTTAGACACCAACCTTCCTAGCATATCAGAAAGGATGTCCAGGGCTTCTAGTTGTACAGACACATCGTCCTGTTTTCCCATGGCACCAATCAGCTGAGCCGTGATCTTTTTACAGACATTAGCTGTCAGACACAAACCTGAAAGAAGAGGAGATCAGTTATAAAATATGGATAACATGACAGGATACAATGTAAGTTTACGGAAAACTGCCTATATTAGCCACATTAACCAAGCGGGGAAATAAAAATTATTGCAAATTTTATTGAACTCGCTGTGAATTTTGTTTCATGTAATTAATTACACTGCAAAATGTGAAATGTTTGACAAATGTTGTACTCTCAGCCATCCTTAAGCTTCTCTAGTGCAACAAAGTGCAATAAAGCATATATAACAGAACATGGTTACATTTTACCACCATTTACACTTATTTGGCTGGGATTTGGCTGACAATTTTATCCAAACCAGCTTACCACTGCTCCGGGTGTGTGTGTGTTCACTACTGTGTGTGTGCACTTGGATGGGTTAAATGCAGAGCAAAAATTCCGAGTATGGGTCACCATACTTGGCCACAAGTCACTTCACTTCTTCTTCTTCTTACAAATGAGACTGGATACAGATAAGCAGATATGGGTTAGACGCCTTGTTCAAGCACCTTCAGTGGCAGTTTGGTGGTGCAGGGATTTGAACATACAACTCTATGTTTAGTAGGCCAAAGCCTTCAAACTCTGAGCCACCAGGACCAACATATGAATGTCTCACCTGCAGTTGGTGGGGGCAGCTCGGCAATAACCGTCTTTAGCCCCATGCTGGAGATGTCACGTAGCTGCTCTTTGTCAGACACCATGTTGGAGCATAATGTGTCCACCATCGTCTCCACTTGATATTCCTTCACTTTGCTCACAAGAGGACCAAGACTGCATAGACCATAAATACTTCACATTCAACAGCAGTTGAATTAAACATCTATGATGATGGTTCTGGAACAGCAAGGATTTATAAACACTATATACATTATGCGTTGGTGAAATGAACAAATAATTTGGCTACCATTTGACGGCCAGGTTCTGAACTTCCCCGTTTTTGTCCTCTAGGAGCTTCAGGAGCATGGTCACCACTTTCCTCTCGCTGTCCTCATCCAGTTTTATGGAATCTTTTTGCAGCTCCATCATTAGATCATTGGTGGCCATAAACCTAACCAGATAGGTCTAGTCAGGAAATTGACTGGTTTATAAAGTTCTTAAATTCACGCTCGCAAACGTGAGAGAACGCAAATATCTTTGCAAGAGAATGCAAAAAAATTGCAAGAAAATGCAAAGTGTCTTGGGGGAACTCAAAGGTTCTGTCAGTGAACACAAAAGCATTGAAATATAAATTTTCCTCCCGTCTCATATTTTTCTCCATCACCATGTCCCCTTAGGGGCTCCGTACATAAATGAACTTTTTGACAAAACATTAAATTCACACATTTTTCTCTTACTACAATTGTCATCACTAACGCAATATATGCTTGGTGATTTTTTTTGTTTCTTTAATATAGGTCTATCTCAAGCAAAATCTTTTTGGCTAATACACACCAAAATCTTGCTTATATTTGATATACAAATTGTTATGCTATGTAACTCAGTTGTTTTCTAAAAGAACAGAATGAGTTAATAATTATAAACTTAGTTCAAAGTAGAACTATTTTATCATTCCCATACGATCAAATTTTGCGAGGCTCAGACCTGTAGGGGGAGTGATACCAAACTGAAAAGAAGCCAAAATAACAAAAAGTTATGGCAGCACGGTGCTGCAGTGGATAGTGTTGTCACCTCACAGCTCCTGCGATGGACTGCAATCCCTGTTCAGTGTTTATTCATGTCTTGCGCCTAGTGTTCCTGGGACCCTGACCAGGATAAAATGGTGACTGAAGATGAATGAATGATTCTGGTTTTCTGGAATGTGTAAAAATATGGAAAACTGTGTGCAGTATATCTGACTGTTTGCCAGACTGTTACTTTAGCATCATCACTTAGCATCATGCTTACTCTCTAAATCCAACTTGGATTCCAAACAGAGTTTTAAAATTCAACTTGAGTTTTAAAATCTAAAAAAGTGTAGCCTTCATAGTAGTCCCAAAGGTACAACACAAAAAAGTAAGAAGTAACATGTCGTTTAAGGTTTTTTTTAATTGTAATAAATAAATAAATAAATAAATAAATAAATGCCTCTGGATATTCAGCATTTTTTCATTGGTTTTAAAAAATAAATTGTTTTACTTTGACATTTCACACAATGCTGTTAGTGTTAGTTTTTAGAAGTGTTTTATTTTCATGCATAGACCTACTCTATGTAATCACAGAGGTCTGACACATGCTGGACTTGGAATGGCTGTTTACCGATAAATGGTGCTGGCAATGGTAAGAGATCCTACAGCTGGGGTCACAAGTTTACATACGCCCCGCAGATTCTGCAAAATGTTAATACTTTTTTTTTTTTTTAAAGAAGAATTATAAAAATTTGCATTTTGTTTTTTATTTAGTAGCCTTGAATAAGCTATGTCACATAACAGATGTTTACCTATAATCCACAAGACACAATAATAACTGAATTTACACAAATGAACCAGTTCAAAACTTTACATACGCTTGATCCTTAATACTGTGCGTTGTTACCTGGATGATCAACGACTGTTTTTATGTTTTGTGATAGCTGAAAGATAGGTGTAAATTGTTATTATTTTGTCTTCTGGGAAACATGTAAATATCTTATGTAGCTTCTGAAGGGCAGTACTA
>CM075022.1:13905386-14006654 GCA_037576675.1 Pangasius sanitwongsei | reverse complement strand
ATTACAACAGTTTGCATATGTGCCTCCCACTTGTTAAGGGACCAAAAGTAATGGGACAGAATAATAATCATAAATCAGACTTTCTATATATCCTCTCATTTGCATATTATCACAGTGTAAATGTTTATATCATTTTATATCGTACATTTTTATGCTACATCATATTACAATGGACAGAAAAGGAAAAAAATGCAATCTCATATCAGACCATATTTTCTTTCTGTTTTCTGGGCTTTAAGGGAAGTGCCTGATTTAAAAATGGTGGTCTAGACATGACCACATAACACATTAAAAACTCTGTCAAGACCTCTAAGCAAGAACATCACGTGGGCACTTTTAATAATGTGAATGGGCCACCCAGAAATTCAAGTTAATAAACAGCATACTGTAAGCTAAGAATTTTCCCTTTGCAAAAACGGATGTAACTTTGATTATATAATAATAATAATGACCTATAAAGCACTGAATGGTCTCACACCGTAGTACCGGAAATTTTGGTCTTTTATGATCCACCATGCATGGTTCAAGGAAAAGGTACAGGCCCTTTATTTGTACCTAGAATAATGAAGACTAAAGTAGGGGGCATGACTTTTTCTTGCAAATTCCCACAGTTCTGGAAAAGCCTTCCAAGTAGTGTTTGGGGCTCAGACACAATCTCTTGCCTTTTGTTAATAGCTTTTCTCTTAGTTAAAGGTGCAGATCTTTAGTGTTCATGGTTTTTAGTAAACTGGGAAGTTTAGATGCTGTAGCCCCACTATTCCCCACCTCATACTACCTCACCTTACTCTCACGCGTCCACACAGGTTTGTTGATGGTGGAGTAGTTGACCGCTTTATGTCCCTCATGCCTCTGTTACCTTCTAGCTCTCTCTTTCAGTTATGCTGTCATAGCTAGTCTTGCCTGAGTCCCAGCTTGCACTCAACACAGTTTACTTTCTTTTAAACAACTTTAGGTCAAAAGCATACCTAATATTCGGCGTTATTTCTCCCTCTCACTCTCTCTCTCTCTCTCTCTCTCTCTCTCTCTCTCTTGAGCTACACATTACTCCTGCTGCCTGATGAGATGCCGGTGATTCTGACTCTTTCTGCCCCCAAGACCTTCCTGACAAATTCAAAATCTTTCAGAAGTACTACAAAATTCAAATGACAACATTTCATATACTTCTTCAGTTGCCCAGTTCATTTTCTGGGTAACCACCATACATTTACTTTCCAATTTATTAGGAACACCTGTACGCCTGCACATTCATGCAGTTATCTAATCAGCCAATCACCTGGCAGCAGTGTAATGCAAAAAATCATTCAGACAGAGATCAAGAGCTTCAGTTAAAGTTTACATTAAACATCAGAATGGGAAAAACTTTCACCATGGTATGGTTGTTGGTGCCAGATAGACTGGTTTGAGTATTTCAGAAACTGTTGATCTCCCGGGAATTTCACACACAACAGTTCCTATAGTTTGCACAGAATGGTGCGAAAAACAAAAAAAACATTGAGTGAGTGACAGTTCTGTGGGTGAAAATGCCTTGTTTATTAGTGAGGTCAGAGGAATTGGCCAGATTGGTTTGAGCTGCCCAGAAGGATATAATAACACAAATAATCACTCTTTACAACCTTGATAAGCAGAAAAGCATCTCAGCATGCACAAAACATCGAACTATAACTGGATGAATGTGCAGGTTTAGAGGTGTTCCTAATAAAGTGGACAGTGAGTGTATATGGCACATGAACTCTAGATTCCTAAAGCCATATTGTTTTCCTGCAATTATTTAAGTTTTCAGCAGTTTTTTATGCAAGCATCCAGCAGAGATTCTGAGAAGAGTCTGACCTCTTGGGGATGGGGAAAGATGCTGGAGATAGACTTCTAATGCTAAAGCAACATAAACATCTGCTGCTGACTTTGTTTTAACTTTTCCTATTCTGGCTGTAAAAAGTGGGTGGAATGAATCAGCATTGAAAGAAATGTTTCATCAAGGCCTCAAGGATGCATTGCAAAACTGGCATTCAGGGAAGATTCACTGATCAGTACCTGTAGGCCCAGCTCTTCTTTTGTCAACATCTTCCAAGCTCAACCTCATGGCGCTGAGCCAGAACTGATGGAAGTGCCCTAAAATAGCTTAAACTCTATACATTATGGCCTGTGCTTCTACTGGGGGAACAGGGGGCAAATCCATGCAACATGCACCCTTTGACCAGAAAAGCAAAACTCCATCCAGATGAGCAGTAATATCACCCATATGATTGAGAGTAGATGTATCTCATTACCTGCAACGTTATCTTGGTATACTGAATCTCATTTTGTCCCTGCTCTGGTTGACTCTGGTGCTCCTGGAAATTTCCTGATGAAACAGTAGCCGAGTGGCTAAAGACTACATTTGTTTCCCTAAGAGGCCCACTATCTGTCAAAGCCCTAGATGGTTCACCGCTGGGAGGAAGGAAGGTAACCAAACACACCATCCCTCTTCAGATGTTCACAGGCATGTTGCACACAGAAACACTTTCGTTCATAATCACAAAATCTCCCCAAAACTCAGTTATATTGGGTTACCCTTGGTTATCCACTCATGATCCCATTATCTCCTGGAAAAGAGGTGAGCCTGTGGCCTGGAGTCCATCTTGTAATAAACATTGTCTGCCTCTTCCCTGGCATTCCACACATGTAGAAAGCCCTGGAATTCAGAATGAGATAAAGATCCCAGAATCCTATGCAGACCTCACTGATGTGTTCAGCAAGACAAAGACATCCAGATTATCACCTCATTGACCATAGGATTGCTCTACTGAACTTCTGACAGGTGCTACACCCCCTAGAGACCAGGTTTATCCACTTTGTCCTCTCAAAACCTTAAGCTATGGAAGCCTCAGAAGATCTGGCCCAGGGTTTCGTCTATGCATTCACTTTTCCTCCTGCAGCAGGCTTCTTTTTCTTTGAAAGAATAGATTGCAGTCTCAGGCCTTGCATAGATAACAGGGGTGATGAATGTTGCCACCATGAAGTACTGGTATCTCTTCTCCCTATTCCAATTCTCATTTGAACAAGTGAGAGGGGCTAAAATCTTCACCAAACCCAACCTTCACAGTGCCTACAGCCTGGTTAGTTTAAGGGAGGGTGACAAGTAGACAACCACATTTATTACTAACACAGGTCATTATGAATATTTGGTGATGCCATATGGGCTGGTCAATGCTCCTTCAGTTTTCCAAGCATTCATTCATGAAGTGCACTGAGAATTCATTCATTCCTGCATGATAACCTACAGAGATGATATTCTGATTGACTCCAGATCTAAGGAGGAGAACATATTTCAGGTACAGCCTGTGTTAAGAAACTTCCTTGGAAACAACCTACAAGACAAGAGACATAAGACAATGGTGTCAGTGTGTGCAAACTGCAATGCAAATTTTGAAGGGGAGGTAGAGGGGAACCATCTTCCTGGGTCTCCCCCTGGGGTATGGACCTGGTTTGTTGGGGTGCCTGGCATGTTATTTTTGGCAGTAGTGGGTCTGCCAAGTAGTGCCATATGTTAGTTTTATATATATATATATATATATATATATATATATATATGTAAGTGAATGAACTATTACATTACTATACTGATTATTATCAGTATAGTATTGGTTTTTGAATGCATTCCTTTGTTTAATTACATTTTACTCAATTCCTGCTCCTGTGGTGACAAACAAGATTAGCCAATTGGATGATGCATTTTCTGAAAACTACTAACCAGATAGCTACACTATAAGCACGGAGATATGGAAGTGAGAGCTGGTGAAGTAGCCTGTTGGAGTTTACTGCAAAAGAAAAATTTGATTTTTTAATATAAGGTGTAATTTTCCCATATTATTAACGTTATTTTAATCATTTTCAATGGAAGTGTCATAAAGGTATTTTATGGCAACATTATTTATATAGAAAGATTGTTGACAGAAGACTGTTCCTTAAATGATTAAATAACAAATTAGTATCATCACCACTCCTGATATCTGACATCAACCTGAAATGCATCACACTCCCCAATTTAATGGTACAGATCCGGAAAACAATCATGATTTTATTTTGTATATTTCAGCATCCCACTGAAATCACTTAATGAAATTAATTAATTGAAATGAATTAATCTGGTTATGCCACTGCCTGCACAACACATGACATGCTTCTGAATTTTATTTTGTATTTTTCATTCGTGAGTGTGATTTACAGCAGCACAACACGCAGGCATTGATTTTAACTTGCATTTCAGACTGTGGTCAAGCCAGTTGTGGTAGAAACCAGAGTTCACATATACACGGTGGTTTATGGTAACTACCCTTCAAATATTTTTAAAAGCAGAAAAAGGCTACCATTTGTCAGTTTTAGCATACTCTGTATGCTCACAATCTTGCACAAAATATGCCACTATGCAATGTTTTATTTTCCAAATGCCTCTAAAGTGCGTAAATTGTTCTTGTAGTTTAAACCTGGAGCAAAGGCTTAGTGTACATGTTAGGTTAAAAAAAAAAGAAAAAAAGAAAAGAAAATGCCATTTGACTGGTATCCAGCTGTGACTCCAGTAATAGAACAAGAAGAGAGCAACAAAAGTGTCATCTAATTACTGCACCTAAATTCCCTTTTGATAGTCCTCACCATGTCAATAAATGGTAATTGGATGAAGTGATGGAGAATTAATGTATTTTGCACAAAGCAATCTGCTGACACCCAGATACCTTCCTCTCCCAGATTAAATGTTATTATGGCAGTTCAGGTCTCACTATGATCAACAATGAGAAGTTGACTGGTCTCATTCTCCACTGTAATATTTGAGTGATGTGTCTCTAAATGGCATCCATTTACTTTCTGTAAAAAGCTGTGATAATTATGATGCCCGCACACACATACACACACAGCCTCCATATGGGAGGTTTCAAGTGAAGGGGTGAATATATGAGTAGGAGGTAATAGGGGTTCTGATGGCTGTAGTCCATGCAGCATACCATGGATGAGTTTTAGATTTTTGGTTAGCTGAATGAGCTGCAGGAGCCAGGATAGATGGTAAAAGTCATAAGTCATGTCTTTTGCCACCAGATTCATAATTAGTCTTTATCAGTAGTGAGACTTTGTGCTGGCTAATTTCTCAAAGATCCTGTTCCTTGGGTCCATTCACTTCATCAGCATCATTTGCCAAAAAAAATTACAGAATATTTTCTAAGAATCTAGAAACCTTTATAAAAGTATTGAAAGGGAGTTTGTACCATAAACACTCTTGTCCCCAGCAATTTTGATGGTATTAGGTCCATCATTATGGGTGTGATGGTCAGGTATCCACAAACGTTTGGCCATGTACTATATCCAAATAGATTATCTCTCCATACAATCCCTTGTACCTAACCACAAGACAGAAAGGGTAGATTATTCAAAAGTGCATGCCGTTCAACACTAAATACTGTACATGAGTACAATGTAGCCTTAAAGATGTAACATGTAAAGCCTAGGAAATTAAGATGGACAAATGATAAATTGCTGAATGTTCCATTTAAACTGCTCTTGATCTTCATTGAGAGTGGTGAGAGGAAAATGTTTAGAGAGAGAGGGTGTCCTTCTCCACCTTCTTCACGGATGGCTTGTATGCCAGGTAGCAAGTGAAAAGTATGATTGATTGCCACATTGTTAAACAAAGCAATTAAGACAAAGATGGGGGGACTTGCATTGGTAAGGAGGTGGAGGCCTGTTGGTTTCTTAAATGACACCAGAGTGTCAGAGAAGGACTCAAGCAAACTACTAATTAAAATTGATGATTTAAAAACAAGCTACAAGGACTTTGTCTGACATGGCACTCTATATACACTGGCTCAACATGTAATCATAATATGGAATATGGAATATGGAATGATACTGTATATCTCAAGAAGGCAAACAATACATTAAGGGCTGGGGGGTACATTTTTAAACAGGATGATCAGTGTAAATTGTTATTATTTTGTCTTCTGGGAAACGTGTAAATATCTTATGTAGCTTCTGAAGGGCAGTACTAAATGAAAAAAAAGATCTTTAAACAAAATAATAACAATTTACACCAATCACCCTGTTCAAAAGTTTACACCCCCTGGCTCTTAATGTAGTGTGTTGTAGTGTTCTTGAGCATCAGTGAATGTTTGCACCTTTTGTAATAGTTGTGTCTGAGTCCCTCAACTGTCTTCAGTGAAAAGATGGATTTCAACATCATATAGCCACTGTTGGAAAGGGGTCAAATATGCAGAAGATGCTGGAAAAGTAAATAATGTGCAGGATCTAAAGGATTTTTCTGAAGAACAGTGGGCAGTTTAACTGCTCAGGACAAACAAGGGACTCATGACCAGCTATCACAAAACATAAAAACAGTCGTTGATCATCCAGGTAACAACACAAAGTATTAAGAATCAAGCATATGTAAACTTTTAAACTGGTTCATTTGTGTAAATTCAGTTCTTATTGTGTCTTGTGGATTATATGTAAACATCTGTTATGTGAAATAGCTTATTCGGGGCAGTACTAAATAAAAAAATTCAATTTTTATGATCCCTCTTATTTAAAAAAAATTATTAACATTTTGCAGATTCAGCAAGGCGTATGGAAAGTTATGACTACAAACTGTATTTTGTGATATTCGTAAAACGGAAACCACATTTAATCTGAGAAACTGAGGACAATCCTTTAACGTCCTATTTTTATAGCCTGCTATTAGTAATGCCGCTTCCACTCAAACTAAACACAGGCGCTAACCACAGGCGCTCTTACCTAAAGTCTTTGTCAGTGGATGTCATTTTTTCCAACAGGTTGGAAATGTGGTAGGTGACATTCGACATTTCAGCTCTTCAAATACTAACACCAATATCGGAAATCAGTCGGTTTGTCGGTGTTCAGTGAAAAAGAGGGTTTCTTTTTTTTTTTTTTTTTTTTAGATAAATAAGACCCTATCTTCTGGTTCAAGGGTCTGTCTCTGGTAGATGACACACTGAGAAACCTGACTCTAGTACATAGTTATAAATAGATTGCTGAAATAAATGGGTGCGTTCAAAACAACAAACTATATACCCTACCCCTTAGACTGCATGTTACATGTTATCCAGGGTTGTTAACTGTGTAATAGTTGATTTTAGTGCATGAGCAAATAGTGTGGACCCGTCTTCACGGTTCTACATTCATACTGTGTATTTGGACGTATTTTTTATCCAATATTTTTATGTATACGTTTTAGTCCAGCACGTTGAGCTTTGGAGAGTTTTTTCCGCCATCTTGTGGCGACTAAACGCATTGCAGCTTTGGGTGTGTTCAAAACTACAAAGAGTACGTTGTAGGCTGCGTACATAATACCAAACTTTGTGTTTAACTATTATGTGTCACTTTTAGTGAATGGACAAATAGTACTGACAGTTGTTCACAGTGCTACATTCATGCTATGTATTTGTAAACAAACGAAACAATCAGCTTTGGGGTGGAAACAGCAACAAACCAACAATAACGTACAACAGTGTGCGCTGTCGTGTTTTATGCCGCCTTCACGTGCTGTCGGAATTATCGTAAATACTAGTTTCCCACTAGAAAGTTGCACATGAATGACCCCTCAAGTCGTAATTACGACTGGGAAATTCGGAGATAGTATTAATACCCGAGTTTCCGAGATGGAAGGAGTCCTAAACTTTCAACATGGCGGAGGAGAGTACAGTTTCTGTCCTGAGTGGCAGGTTTTGTTCATTTTTTAAATGCGGCTAATTGTTAGTGCTTGCTGTTTTGCCCATATTAATTGATGTACTACATCAGCAACCATTCTGTACATGTTGTACATTTTACACAGTGAAAATAGCTTGCATTTGACCAAAATACAATACCAAATACAATACAAAATACCATTATCGTCAGCAAGCTGAGTAATATGTGTTACGGTGTCAAAAAAGAAGTTAAATATAAAAAAAAAAAAAGAAATATGTTACATGTTCTTTCCGACAACGAAGCATGTTTTTCCGCCATCTTGTGGCGACTATTTGCATTGCAGCAAAGCGTTTAGTGGAAACAGCTATAAACACATAGCTTGGAGCGAAATAAATGGGTGGCTAAACTCTGTGGCAAAACTTGTGTGTACTGTATCATTTGTTACTTTTAGTGCATGAGCAAATAGTATAGACAGCTGTTCACGGTATTACATTCATGCTGTATATTTGGACGCAATGTGGCCCAAAATTGTGACTTTTTAATGCGGTGCGTTGAGTTTGGAGAGAGTTTGCGCCATCTTGTGGCAGGTAATCGAATTGCATCAAAGCGGAACCAATGTTTGGAACTATTTTCCTTTGTACTTGTCCCACCCGGCGCCTTTTCAAAGCGGAAATCTCCTCGTCACTCGGTGGTCGGGTTGCCACGTCGGAAACACAAGCGGCGGTTTATTGGATGCCTTTAGTAGTGTCTGTTTATTTTTTTTTAACCGGTTAAACAAACCCTAATATCTTGACATGGTAAGTGAAACATTACTGCACTGTGTTTAGTATTTGATTAGATAAGGCTTACTTTAGAAGTTTTTTTTTTATTTGCTGACAGCTAGCTAGTTACAGTTAGCTTATAGTGACCAGCTTCATTAAACATCTAGCCGTTAGTTAGTAGCTTTGCTTGATAGCCGAAAGAAATCATACTTAGGAGTAAAAGTAATTAAAACGAACAGTTATAGAGAGCTAGCTCTGGAAATTGAGCTAGAACTGTTTGCTAGGTCGATCATGATACTGAAGGTGTAGTTTCCTGTTTATATTAGCTAGCTAGTCAGCTAGCTATCCTTATGTTAATTTAAATCTCATAAAAAGTTAAACATCGTCTAAGGTTTACCCAGGTAACTTTGAACTCAACAGGGAACCTTTAAAAAAACAAACAAACAAAAAAAACTTGTGTTAGTTGTTATATACTCTTATATCACACGTCACAGTTGAATCTTCAATTCTGATTGGTCAGAAGATGTTGATTAATTTTCTAGAACAGCAGCTCTGATAGTAGTTCCAGCTCCAAACCAATCACAGGATTATATTAATGCGCTTGTATTAATGCGTTACTATTTCTATAGTAACAACGAATACAGGGACTTGTACGGGGACCGCGCCACATAAACAGATTAAATTTATGTGTAATTTATGATACAGTAAAATTTTCTGTGAGGCAATGTTTATTTAGTATTGATGGAAGGAGTCTCCAATATCAGAGCTTTGTAACATTCAGAGGTAAAGCGTTAAGTGATAACAGGAGCTAACTTGTTTCACAGACGTTCCACAACAGTAAGAGTAACTATAAGCAGATGAAATGCATGATTTGACATTCTTTAATACATTTTTTTTAAAGTTAGTTTTGGAAAATTGCTGTGATTGTAAGAAGAATAAAATCTTTATGTTCTGTTACTGTAAAATAATCAACAGCGTACTCCATTGTTTTTTTTTTTTTTATTTACTTGTTGGGTTCCATTTCAATTGTTTTAGGATTTAACTGGTTTATAAGTTAGACAGCCCTATCAGTTCTACCTTCTCCTCTCATCTGAAGTCTGTGTGTATATTTCAGGTGTCTGTCATTAACACCGTGGATACCTCCCATGAGGATATGATTGTACGTATATTTGCTGACTAATTCAGTTTAATTTTGAGTGACCTAGATTTTGGAGTTTGGTGCTTAGTGCATCCAGATTCTGATACTTCAGTCATCTTTCTCACTCTTTTCTTCTTTTCTTAAAGCATGATGCTCAGATGGACTACTATGGCACTAGACTGGCGACCTGCTCCTCCGATCGATCTGTGAAGATCTTTGATGTTAAGAACGGCGGCCAGATTCTTGTGGCAGACCTGAGGGGGTAGGGGAAGTCTTACTTTTAAAAGTTACTCTAAGTTATCAGTGGCTGATGTAACAGTATGTTCTTTTTAATGCATATTGACTGTGCCTCCAGCCCACTGGTCAAGTGTTTCTAAACCTATAATAATCATATTACTGTATATATATACGTTAGGAAAAAAGCTTTGCAGTAATGCCATGCAATGGATCTATCAAGTTTCTGAGCCCCAGCCAGTACGGAGCTGTGCAGCTCTGCCTTTTCTCCTTGTAGCATAGTTCCAACAGAAGTGGTCACTAGGGGGAAGAAGGCCTGTCAGTGTTTATCTCTGGTAATAGGGAGCCTGGTTGCCTTTGCTCTAGCCTTTGAAGGAGAACATTGAGTAGGGGAGCCGCTTGGTCAACTTGACTGTATGTGTTGCATACAAACATGCAATGGTGGTTAAGAGGGGGGAAAAAAAGCCAGCTGTGAAAGCACTATCTATTACTCTTTTCTGCATGCATGAGCTTAAAGACACCCACAATTGGTTTTTCCTCCCCTGTCTCCCGGCCACGGATGGCTGTGGAGTCATTGGGGTTCAAACTCGAAATCTCCCAATGATAGGGCTAATCTTGAGGACAGAATTCCACACTTCTGTTATTCTACATTACATTTACATTTCCAGCGTTTGGATTCCAGCTTTTCCTTATCTAGAGTGACTTGTATTTATCTCATTTATACAACTGAGCAGTTGAGGGTTAAGGGCCTTGCTCAAGGGCCCAACAGCAGCAGCTTGGTGGTGCTGGGCTTTGAACTCATGACCTTCCAAGCAATAGTTCATACACAATAGTCAATGCACAGCATCCAGCAGGAATTAGAAATGTATGCCTGGTCTCAGCAAAACTTTTTTTTTTATGCTCACAGACATGAAGGCCCAGTGTGGCAAGTGGCCTGGGCACATCCCACCTACGGCAACATCCTGGCCTCGTGCTCCTACGACAGAAAAGTGATCATCTGGAAAGAAGAAAACGGTACATGGGATAAGATGTACAAGTACACGGGCCACAACTCCTCAGGTACCTTCTGTTGATTTGATTGATATAAAATGGGATTTAATGCTGTATTCCGAGTGACTATTACGCTAATAGATTGATGCGTTAAGTTGAAATGAATTTTCTCTCTTGTAGTGAACTCTATATGCTGGGGACCATATGACTTCGGTTTAATCCTGGCCTGCGGAAGCTCTGACGGTGCCATCTCGATTCTGACCTACACTGGTGATGGGCAGTGGGACATCAAGAAGATCAACAATGCACACACTGTAAATGCAGTTTAAAAAGCTTATTCTTCACCAGGCCTACATAAATATGTGGCGGTGTTCTCGCTCACCCTTTACTACTAGCTAATAATTTTGAGTATAGATACAAATGTCAAGTACAAGCACTAAATTTTGAATTCCTGTTTTAAATCAAAAGAAGAAGGAGATTTCAATGTTTCTCTGTGTCTTTCCTGCCAGATTGGCTGCAATGCAGTGAGCTGGGCTCCAGCTGTTGTTCCGGGCAGCCTCATAGAACAGCCTACAGGACAAAAACCCAATTACGTGAAGAGATTTGTCTCTGGAGGTTGTGACAACTTGGTCAAGCTTTGGAAGTAAGTAATAGGCTTCGTGTTGTTTTCTGCAAAAGCAGAACTGACTTGAGCGTAGTTAAAGCTGCAGATGTTTGCTAGCTGTAGGACCGCATCATGTAGTTAAAAAAGCATATTGCATTTGTATTACTACGCACATTACTACACAACTTGTATTACTCCTTCAACAAACTGTTGATATAGTAAATAGCCAGTTATACATGCTCTTCATTAACACAGCGGTAGCTGATACAGGTCATGATAACTTTTGGAAATTCACAATGTACCTGGAACATACTGATTGATTGTATGATGCTGTTTTTCCCACTGCTGCACACTTTACTACCAGTTATTGGCACCTTCCTGTTTGTTGTTTTCACAGAGAGGAGGATGGTCAGTGGAAGGAGGACCAGAAACTGGAGGCTCACAGTGATTGGGTGAGAGATGTAGGTTGGGCTCCATCTATTGGTCTACCTACCAGCACAATTGCCAGCTGCTCTCAGGTAATTCCTCTATTTTCTTACAGTGTGAAACTCGAGTAGTAAAATTCTCAGTCCCAAATGTGGCATGTTCTAGAGATTTATTATTATATCTTACTGCTCCATAATCTAAGTTAATGTTAATCTAAGGTTTGGGCATGTATTTAGAGTTTCATTTATTCACGTTTTAAAATGTTTGTTCTGATTTTTTTATTTTTATTTATTTATTTATTTTTTTTTTTTATAAAAGCCCAACACACATATGCTAACTCAGGGGTTCCCAAACTTTTTGGATTCCCTGCGAACCCAAGCCTTGACCTTTAATTTTCAGATTTATAGTTCAGGACTACTGTAACATGTTATCACTGTATTATGTCAGTAACATTTGTAACATAAGTGACTGAAAACCAAAGGGATATTCCTTGCACAGATTTAGCAGTCTAGTGGGAAGGATGAATTTACATTTCTTGATAAAGCTTTTCAAAAATCAGGAAATGTGTTTGAAATGGACGGGGCTTGAATGAAAAGAAATGGGTTTGAAATGTTTGTTTCTGTTGTCACGTCCAGCTTCAAATGATACATGAGGAATAAAGCATGATGGGGTGTGTTGGCCACACCAGGGTGGTGTGACACTGGCAGATGTGAAGCAGTGGAGACTGGTTTACACTTGATGCATAACTTTTGTGTGCACTTGCAGAAGCAGTGGCAACGCACGCAGCATTAATCGCACACTTCTCCTCATATCTTATTTTCCTATATAAGAAAATAATATTTGGAGGATTGAAAGTTTGTCCGGTTTCAAAGTAAAATGACTAGCAATTTCATGCACAGCGATGTTAAACACACTGACAAGCTCTGTTAAAACTTTCTGCTGTGATCAGAGCTTTTGACCCTGAGTTGTGTCTCAAACGCTGGCCTTACATTCAAATGTATTTACTAATCTAGAAAATCCAGAAGACTAGTATGCAAAACAGGCCTTTCGGTTTATCTGAAGGCTACATGAGAGGTTTTTAAAATTCAGGTACAGCATTCACTCCTGTGTATTCACACGTACATTTAATAGTCTTCTTCCCTTGTTTTTGGGGACAAAACACTCAATGATTACTTTTTGTCATAACTTTTTTTTTTTTTTTTTTTTGATGAAGTATGACCTGTCAGCCAGCTGTTCTCGTTGAAGTTCAGGTATTGAGATATATTATCACAATCAGCAAATGACAAACCTAATAAGACTTGTCTGCATCGTTCAATTGATTTTAATCAGCTATTCTAAATAATGAATTCTAAATAATGGAAAATATTTTTACGAGTTGAATTGACCCTGACCATGAAGCCAAGCAGAGACAAAATCAATTAATCGTGTTTGTTTCATATTAGTCATACATTTATTTCACAGTGTTGTCTCAGGGAATGTCACACCATGTAATCCCAGCCAGCCAATGTGCCAATATAAACATAATCACCTAAACCCAGGCTGTTGTGTTGTATTGTTACAGTAATGAATTTAAAACTGTGGCTAGGTTTCCCTGCACTTGTCACCATCACAGTCCTTTAAGCTGGTATTTGAAATATGTTCCTCAGTTGGAATGACAGTTTTATAAGGATATCTTAAACATCCAAGGAATGACTGGATTTTAGGATTAGTGTTAAAGCCTAAAGCAAGAGAAAAAGCCCAATCTGTGTGAGGAAACTGAAAGAAGTGTGAGAGTGTTGATGAGTATATTTATTTAGCAAACTGCTCAGCCGGAGTGCTCACTCGTTCTCTCTGCAGGATGGTCGCGTATTCATCTGGACATGTGACGATCCCTCTGGAAACACCTGGACCGCTAAACTCCTGCACAAATTCAACGATGTAGTTTGGCACGTCAGCTGGTCCATCACAGGCAACATCCTGGCCGTGTCCGGAGGAGACAACAAGGTACATGTCCACGTGTGTAGACGCCTGAAGAATAATAAGCCATTCCCTTTGTGATTTAATTTTGTTGTATTACTCAAAGTAACAGTGAGATACAGACTTGCCGGTGCTTTGAAATTTGTGATAAGGATTAAGAACAGCCCAAAATGTAATTGAATTACTGCACCATGGAAGAGCCACCGAACACTACTGTTATCTGTAGATTTCAGATTGTAAATGAAAATGGTGTGCACCTTTGGAAAATGTCTTTTCTTATCATGTTTCTCTGAAGAAGGAGACACTACATTGATGTTAGTGATACATGAGAGTTTCTTGTGATGAGAGTACAGCTACCTAAATCGTGACCACACATAGCCTCTTCAGAACAATGGCACTAGATAATAATATAACAAATCACTGAGAATATGACAGTGAAAAATAAGATGTATACTGAAATCCTCCTCGTGTACTGTATACCTGGCTGTTTAATATGTTAGTTCTACAGTAGCAGCAATCAATGTCTGTAAGCGCTGATACATTCTCATATGTCAACACTTCCCTAATTTTGGTGAACAGATGTCTTCTCTCTCGAGTGTATGCCATGAGTGATGCGTTATGAATATTTATAGGTTCGTTATGAGAGTAAACGTGTAGGGATGTCTCTAGGCCATTTATGTAGTTTCATCAGAATTTAGAAACATGTTGAACAGATTTTTCAGAGTAGATTACTTTGATTTGTTTAAATATCTCCTCTATCATAAACACACTGATAAAGTTCTCAAGTACTTGTTAAACTAGGTGGTCCATTAAAAATGTTAGTTAATACATATTATAATGCAGTGCTGTTGAATTCTCAAATCGGATTGGTTGGAAGGTGTTGATAATTTTTCTATTACAGCAGCTATGATTAGTGCCATGTGTAATTCAAATCAAGTTTGTTTTTTTAAGGTTATGGAAAGTGTCTACAGTGTCAGTCAGTACGTTTTCTGCTACAGGAGGACAGATGACTTCCCAGTAACATATCAATTCTTTTATGTTTTGGTCTTATTAAATTCATGAGAGAAAAAGAGGCAGGTGAGGGGTGACAAGAATTTGTCTCACAGAAATTCCAGATCATTAATTATAACTAGAGAAGGATGTATGACGTGTCATTGCAGTTGTTGACAATTTGCTGGGATATAAGAGGAATAAAACACTTGGGATGTGCTGTTATAGGAAAATAATCAACATAACAGTAACTCTGCTCTACGTCAGGCTGTATCACAACACCAAATTGTTGATTATCTTTCTTATAACAGCTCTCCCATCATGTTTTATTCCTGACTTATTTGTAGTAAAAAGAAGGAAATAAGATCATTTATAGAGTGAGAGCTGGGTAATAGTATTACTTGATTATGTTTAAACACAAGTTTTTAAAAAAAAGAACAAGTTAATAGCCATTTAGAAAAACTATCAAATCTCTGATACTTTAAGGTTCAGGGGTTAATGACTACATTTATTTCACCCGAGGAGGCCTCCAGATCACCTCCGACTGATTTCATTTAGACAAAATCATGAATAACCCTGCTATTTCAGTGAGAGCTCCTCGCTATTAAGTTTCAGACAGTTGGGTAAGCATTTCACTCAGAAGCATTTGGAGCTGATTTTAATCTGTGTGAAATGGATAGCTAGTAGAATATATCAAAAACATTTGTAAGGTTTTGAATACTATAATGCTAATAATAATAATAATAATAATAATAATAATAGTAGTAGTTATTGTATTTTAAAAAACACAAAGAGAAATGATAAAATATTTAAAAACAGAAAAGTTAAGCTAAAATAAAATATCGAAATATCAAGTGAAAAAATAAAACAGTTAAAAAAAACTACAAACGGACTTTAAAAAATCTTAATTAACTACAGTGTTGGGAAAAACTGGGTAATCAAGAAAGAATCAAACAATGTTATTGAGTGTAGCCTGGGGCAGTCCTTTAGAATTAATAACGGAATTTTTAAATCAGTTTTAAAATGATCAGGATGCCAGTGAGGAAATTAAGTGAGGATCTTTTATTCTGGGATGTATCTGGATTCTGACAGGTTCATTCTGAGCTTGCTGTAAGTTAGAGATGATTCTTGAATCGGCCACACGGGGGTATTAATGTGATCTAGACTAGTTATCACAAAAGCATGTATGATTTCCTCAGTAACTGGGAGAACTGTCCCGGACCACTGGTATATTACACACATTGCTAATGAGATTTTAAGATGAGGTTAGTGTAAGAAATTGCTCCTCAAATTAATAGTTAATGCATTTTTTGTATGCATTCATTTAGTAAATTTTGTTCAAATTCAGACTTTTTTCTGGAAAGCTTAAAACCTTAAAAATGTTTTTAGCTTGTAGCCATCTTCTGTTTTGCACTAAAGATGCTAGTGCTGCTTGTACTGAATACTGATGTACCGCTAATTAACATGGCCCCAGTTCCTGAAGAGCAGCAGATGTTAGCAAAGCAGCAGATGTAGCTAAGTATGTCTGCCTAATCATGTTTGGTGCACTCAAACTGAGTGTTAACGCTGGCAGTACTCACACGTTCTGAATTCTGAGTTATACACGTAAAGTATAACACATCTCAGACAAAATTTATCACTGTGACATATTCAAGTTTAGGAAATTGCAGTGGCCTGCATATTAAAACCAGATGTTGGGTCCAAAACTTGATGCCTAGCTGCTTTTCCGGTTTTATTGGTGTTAAGTCAAAGCAAGTCTCATGCTCATAGGTTGTCAAAGTTTTTTGAGACATTCTAAGTATAGCTTTGTTGTTGTTTTTTTTCTTTCTTGAGCTATCAGAACAACAGTTTTTGGATAGTGTCATTCTTAGCTGAAGAAGTGCTACCTTATGACAGTGGTTATTTGTTTATTTAAGAATTGTCTAAAATGTATTGCTAGCAATTAAATGAGTATATCTTGTCTGGTATTTGGTACACTGGTAAACATATCAGTGTAACCAGAACCCTGAAAATGTGATTCTGTCTTAGCGACTTTGCATATTGTAGAAGAGTACTTAAAAACCAAAGCACATTATTTTGACTGTTATAAGGTGATAAGGTTATAAGGCTGATGTTGTTTGCCATCTTGCATTCCCAGGTGACCCTGTGGAAGGAGTCTGTGGGCGGACAGTGGGCTTGCATTAGCGACGTGAATAAAGGCCAAGGAGCCGTGACCTCCATCACAGACGGCCAGCAGAACGAGCAGTGAGACGGAACCTAGTGGAGATGGGTTCACACAGACAGACAAGCTCATTAAGCCTCAGAGACTTTCTTAAACCAATGACCTGTCATTCCCCCAACAACTAGCAAATCCAGATGGCCAGAACAGTCTGAACTACTTTTCAATCAATTTTTGAAGTCCTTCAAAAGTTTTTCAAAGGTAGTAAAATGTTCTCTATGATTGATTGATTGCAGCAGTGTTTGAACTGCAGGATTTTCTGATATGTCCTTTGAAAGTAGATTTAATAAGTGTTGTGATTAATGATCTGAAATTTCAAAGCCCAGATCTTGTATTTAATATCTTAAGTGGAATGGCTAATGATATTTTGTTTGAAATTTGCTCACAGTGCCACTGGATTAATAAATAAACTTTTTTAAGTAATCATACACTTTAATTTTGATTTTTGTTTTTGTTTAATTCTGTAATTTAAGATTTTTTCACTGTAACATCCATTTATGAATTGAAATGCACAAATAGCTGTAGCTGAAGAATGCAGCTATTGCTGCAAAAAAGCAAAATGTGAATAATGTTTTAAGTAACAGCCTAGTTACTTTTTCTAATTTTATCTGCTTTTATACTGGCAGGGTTACCTTTTTGTACAAGTCACAGACTTAATCATCTTCAAAGCTTAAAGTCTGATCGGAAAATGCCGACGTCCCCTTGAGCACCAGTCATGTGTTTTGAGCAACAGGTGAAAGCATTTGCAATGCCAATCTCCAGCATGCCATGCTTTCACTCAGTGTGTTTATTATGGTGTTGAGTGATGCATTTCCCTAGAGTAGGAGTGTCTGTGGAAGTTCAGTGCCGGTTGCTGAATTTCCTGCATTAGCACATCTAGTTCAACTCCTCACATTTTGTGGTTGCCTCCATTGTGGATGGCCAGCAGAGTAAGCAACGAGGAGGAACTCACTGAGAGTCATCCCAGACAGAGACAAACTTGCATCAGAGATGCAAATCAATTTCATTTGTATAGCTCTTTTTACAATAGATATTGTCTCAGAGCAGCATAACAGAAATCAGAACATAGATTTAGATCCCTAATGAGCAAGCCAGAGCTGACAGTGGCATGGAAAAAATTCCCTAAGATGACATGAGGAAGAAATCTTGAAAGGATCTTCAGTCTGAGCATATTATGAATATGAGTCCTTTGACAAGTACAAGATAGTCTTTATGATTACAGCAGCAGTTCTTCATGACAAATCTATATCCTAAGTGTGTGTGTAAGTATATCAAAGAGTATAGCCTAAGTTTTCAGGCTATCCATGTGGGACCATCCACAGCAGCAGAATTTTCCATCTTGCAATGAACAAACAATGCGATGTAGAGCAGTAGGAAAATCAGCAAACTGTGCTGGATCCAGCACATACAGCAGCACAGTTTGTCTCCCCTGCAGTGTATAACTCTGAACCCCTGTGACCCTAGAGAGTGCTACGAGTTTAACATTTTTTTCCCTGTAGCTGTTTGTGGCGTATGTCCTGCAGCTCCTCCCAAATCTCTCCACATAGGACACAGTCCACTCTCAAATGTTAGAGCATTGCACCTAGTCCTGGGAGAGTATCTGATATTTTTGACAAAAATGGAAGCTACACAGATCTCTGCATCATCCATCACCAAAACAAAACAGCTTTCACAGAAAGTCACAGAAGGTTGCTGAAATCATCTTATGGATATTTAAGAAAAAATAAGCAGTTTTATATATATAACCATAAAGAGGATTGACTCTATAATTTAAAGAAGTCTGATTCATTAGAAATTCTTTGAAATTAGCAATAAAAAAAATCACAACTTCAGAATTGCACAGTTTTGCTGATTGTTGATTTGTCACCACACCCATAACAATAAGCTGTGTGGAAGCTACAAAATGCAAGAGCTTGAACTTTATCAAGAACCAGTGGAGTTATCACTGGAATTGTGTGTTGTCAGGTCAGGACCACCCCCCAGACCACCAGGGGTACCCTTGATTTATATATATGGATAGGCAAAAAAGTTCACTTGGCTATCATTTGGCAAACAGGTTTATGTCTCAGGTGGTGTGAGTATCAGTATCCTTGTGGCGTGAAAAGAATAGAAAGTAAGTAACTAACATCAGAATGTCACGAAGAAGTGGCGATCATGACGTGTTCTGTCTATCTTGGGCAGAAAAATGTAAAAGGAACAAAGCAAAAGAAGAAAACCAGGCCCAAAACATATGTAATTAAGAAATTACTGCTTATTAATTGGTCAGTTTGTCCACTTGCTTTCCTGTGTTCATTTAGTTGAAATGGAAATTGTTTGTGGCTAACTAGCTAGCTAGTACCCTCAGTAAGAAGTGTTAGACTAACACATTAAATTGCAAGCTCATTACTACTTGCTATGACACCGCTCTGGTGGTTGGAATGTCGATCATCCACAGTTCTTTTCAGAGCTATAGCAACTAAGATAATAACAACGAGAGAAGAAATGATTTTCTTGAGTTCAAACCTTTCATCAAGTGATCTAATGGTCATTTTTCACATGCTGCAAGGAAATATTTTGGGGCATCATGAAAGGAAAATGATGCAGCTATATTTTAAGACAAATCCATCTTTTAATTCCTTGTGTATATAGTTATTGTATAGTCCTTTTTTATTTTATTATCTATTAAACTGTTTTCCTCTCATTTCATCCCTAAAGAAATAATAATTCTGTTCATGCTTGCATTTAAAATAATATGATTGGTATGAGTGGGGGCTCCTGAGTAAGTTGTTGTTTATAGTCCCCAAATGTTCAGAAACGGCCCTGGATCAGATAACCAAAATCAGATTTTTGCTCATGCATACCATCGACATGCTTGGAGAGAAGAGAGCTGCCCCAAACCCTCTGTAATATATGGCAGTGGATCATTGACGCTCTGGGGCTGTTGTGAAGATTGGTGGTATCATGAAATCCAAGTATCTGAATAATTTAGCTCGCAACCTTCAATAAAATATCTATTTTATTGCACTGACCATTTCAGATTTGAACCCTACTGAGGTCAGAACTGAAGAGATTCACATGCACAAACCTAAGGAGTGGTTGTTTCCTCCAGGGAAGACGTCACCAAATATTAATTGTAGGGGTGCCAATAATTTTTAAAGCAGTGATTTGCAGAAAAACAAATGCACTATTGAATTATGCTGAAATGAATCTATGTAATGTCACCAAATATTTTAAGCTGAAATATCACTCATTGCATGTGTGATATTAATTTTTTTACTCATTTTCAAGAAAGGTGCCAATAATTTTGAAGATGACTTTAAGTCATCACACCCTCATATCCATGTCAGATGAATCCTGACTTAAATCCAGGTGCTGGAGGTGTGCACTACAGCACTGTCAAAAGAAGAAGAGGTCACGCGTTGTAGTGACAAATCACAGGAAACGACTTATAGCATCAAAAGAGCGATGCATAATGGGATGCATCCTAAATTGCTCCCTCCTCCCTACGAAGTGCACCAAAGTTAATAGCTTTTGCCCTCTTTGTAGTGCACTATATATGAAATAGGAAGCCATTTGAGACTCATCTCGTGCTCCGTGGCTTCTCGTGCGCACAGAGGTTTACACACTTTTCCCGAGCGCGCGGTGACATTAAGCCGGGTGAGTCACCTTCGCGTGCTGCTGAGTGCGGAGCGCGCGCGGCGTTTTCTCCCCACTTTCTACCGCCAACGGAAACGTCTCGTGCTTGCTGTTTGGTTTGCTCTCGGAGAGGATTGTACTTTTCACCGACTGTCGACATTTATCGCCCTCTGTCCCCGCTGTTGTTTTTTACCACCACGCGCTGCCAAAAACCGCTGGCCATGCCGAGCTGGAGAAGAAATCTGACTTTTTGCCTGCAGAAAACGCACGACGAAGGTAAGACGCGGAGATTTAACGCTTCGCCGCAGCATGCTCAGTTTGCGTTGCGGGAATCTCGGTGGCCGTGCGTGGCTGCTGCTTTTGGCGCACGTGCGTAACTGTTTTGTCCAGTGATGCTCGTGTTTGGGGTTTTTGAGGAATTGTGCTTGTGTGCTCATAGTGCAAACAAAGACTTGACTCTAGTGCCGTGAGTTAACGGGGCTGTTAATGTTTTTGCTTCTCAATGCTGATTCTGCATCATGACACTTGAACCTCTCCACGTGCTCAGGCTCAAGTGGTGTGTCCATTTCTCAAGCCCAGGGTAACTCAAGTTCAACCTCGATCATAGACATCTGATCCACATCATCAGTCTGTCTGATTGGCCTAAGTTGGAGCTAAACTCTTCAGGAAGGTAGATCAGTTTGTGAGTATCCTTTAGACCAGAGCAGTATCTTAAATTGCATACTTAATTCCATGTCCTTCATCACTCCTTACATAAAGTATAAAAACATAAACCTGTCTCATGCTCATCAAGCTTTTCAGGAATATACGCTATTATTGGGCATTTTCCCAGACAGAGATTAAGCCTAGTCCTAAACCAAAAACACCCTTTTCAACCAGATTAACAGAAATTTGCTTTCTCTGTCATGTTTAGATAGAGTCCTAGACTTAGCCTAGTCCTGAATTTATTAAGCTGATTTCCTGAAGGAAGATTAGAGCTACTCCAGGACTAAACTGAGGCTTAAATAAAACCTCCCAGGGTGTAGGTTTAACTTCAGATTAATGTCGTTTGTCAAAGGAGAACACATGGATTATTTTGACTATGCCAATGAAGATCAACAAGTACCACCAGCTAGACAAGTTCTTGCCGACAGAAGTGACCCATTGCAACATTTTGATGAAACTAGTTTTCGAGATCCTTTTCGAATGCATAAAGTAAATGCCATTGGAGATTATTTCACTTTTAGAACCCAGGCTTTCATCTGTGACCCAAAGAGGATGGCCTGTACCAGCTTGTCTCCAGGTGCTCATAACTTTAAGGTTTTTGGCATGTGGCACCTTTCACCGAGAAACTGGGGATTTATGAGGTGTCAGTGAACCAACAGTCTGTTAAAGCATTCACAGAGTATTCAGGGCCATTTGTCTATTAAGAGGAAATTTCAATAAACTTCCCTGGGGCTACAACCCAGGCTAACTACAAGGTACAATTCCATATATATAGGAACTTCCCAGGAGTCATAGGCTGCATAGACGGAACCCATATTCCCATAAAATGTCCCTCTACTCCAGATGCTGAGGAGAACTGGTTTTCCATAAATGTCCAAGGTGTAAGCACTCCCCAGTTAAAATGTGCAACTCATGATTCCCGGATTTTCCTTAACTCATCTCTGTATACTCAGTTTGAAAAAGGAGGTCATAATGGAATATTGCTTGGCGACAGTGGATATGATCAGAAGAATTTTTTGTTTACACCATACTTGCACCCAACAACAGCTAAGCAATGGCGCTATAGTCGGGCTCATATGCGCACTAGGGGTCTAGTAGAGCGCATGTTTGGCGTTTGGAAGAGTCGTTTTCAATGCCTTCAGAAAACACTTTAGTTCAAACCAAGAAGATGCTGCACTGTCAGTGCAACAGCTGTCCTTCACAACTATTTGAAACAGCATGGATGCCCAGATCCTCCAATAGAAAAGTATGTTACAGAAACAGCCATAACATCCAGTATTTATTTCATAGATTCATGTATCGATGTGACATTTGAGGCAGTTGCATCTCTATCTCCTTCATCTTCATTTCCAGTATTTTCATTTTCATTTCATGCTCCTCCTTAAGGTACTTTAACTTATGTTCGTGAAATGGATAGTGAGTCATATGGAGTGACTCCATAGTCCAGGTGTTAGTAAATGGTACTTAATCTGTGTTTCAGAAATTCATTTTTTAAGCCATTGTTCACTATTCTAGATTAAGGCCTACTCCTGGCATACTTTAAACCAGAAATTGTCTGGGAAACTGCCCCAAAAATGGCCAAAAGTTTGTGGACACCTGACCAATCACACCCATATGTGCTTGTTGAACATCCAGTTCCAGATTTGGTACTCCTTTTGCACTCCAGTTCACCAGTTCCTTTTTTTGGTACTCTCTGTTATATTAACCTCAACTCTTCTGGGAAGACTTTCCCCTAAATTTTGGAGCGTGGCTGTGGGAATTTGTGCTCATTCAGCCATATAAGCATTAGTGAGGTCAGGCACTGATGTCAGGTGAGGAGGCTTGGGCGCTGTTCCAGTTCATCCCAAAGGTGTTCAGTGGGGTTGAGGTCAGGGTTGTGTCCAGGCCACTCGAGTCATTCTATATCAACCTTGGCAAACCATGTCTTCATGGACCTCAGTTTGTGCACAGGGGCATTGCCATGCTGGAACATGTATGGGCCCCTTAGTTCCAGTGAAGGGAAATTGTAATGTTACAGCGTACAAAGACATTCTATACAATTGTCTGCTTCTGTCTTTGTGGCAACATTTTGGGGATTAAGCTGACATGGGTGTGATGGTCAGGTGTCCAAAAACTTTTGCCTTATACTGTATGACATGAAATGATTTGGAATGTGGTGGAGCTAATCTTTTTCAAGGCTGCTAACTTTCACATCATGATCATGACTGACTGAATATAAAAACACTGAAATATTTCTATGGAGTTCTGTCATGTTTATTACAGACAGGCAAGTTCATTCATTCATTCATTTATCTTCAGTAATCACTGTATCCTTTTCAGGGATGGCATGAATTCTGAGCTTATCACTGGGTGCAGAGAAGGAATACACCCTGGATGAGGCACAAATCCATCACAGGGCACCGTGTACACACACATTCTTAAGCAATTTGCATAGTCAGTCCACCTACTTGCATGTTTTTGGGAGGTGGCAGGAAACTGGAGGAAACCCACATGAACATTGTGAGAAGAGGAGAAAATTTATACAGACAGTAACCTGAGCTTAGCTTTGAACTGAGGACCATGGAGCTGTGAGGCGGCAACGTTCTGCGCTGCACCACCATGCTTATTATAATTTATCCAAAAATCTGAAAAGTTGATTGATATGACCAAAACAATTTCTACCTGTAGTGTCTTGCTTTTAAGTAGACTGTCAATTTGGATCAGTTGGGTTCAGTTAGGATTGTCTTAGCCTCAGATGCTATATCCTTGTACACTATCAAAATTATCAGAACTGGCCAGTTACAACCTCATTAGTCTAGCAGGGACAGACATGATGAGTGTAACTTGTTTTGAGACACTAATGAGAAAGTTTGCCTTAAGGATGAAAACACAGTGGGCAGTAAATTCATGTGAAATATTTTTAAAGCCATTTCAATGCCTTGTGAAGGTGTAGTGCAAAACTGCAAAGTAGTGGTGGAGATTGGCAACAAGCATACTGCACTGTAGGTGTAAACCAGGATAGATGAAAGGACACCAAATAAAACACCAGTTGTGCAAGGCATGTTGCATTTATACACCTATTTTGAAGACTTTTGAAGACTTGAAGAAAAAGTTCCTGTGAGAAGTTGCAGGGGGACATTGCAAGCACAGATACAATGGCTTTTAAAAGGATAAAAATTTTCATCAATTTCATCTATTGTCACACTCAATTTTCCAGTGAAGTTCAGTGTCATCATACTGAGAAATACAGTGTAGAAGGAGGCAGTAAAACATTGGACTGTGTGTGTGTGTGTGTGTGTGTGTGTGTGTGTGTGTGTGTGTGTGTGTGTGTGTGTGCAGCTTCTGTATAATGGGAGTTGTAGAATTGAAGGTTGCCAGATGATATCTGAAAACTAGCAGGGCAGAGAATATTCACCTGAATTCACTTCTTATCTTGAACAAGGCAAGACCAGGTTTTTCTAAGCTGAACAGTTCAGTTTAAGATTAGTCTAAACGTCAAACTTTTTGTAAACATTTTTAAATATACAGACAATGGAAACATATGGATATGGAATTAGATTAGTCATTTAGTCATTATTGTATGTCATCAAGACTCCATCTGCAAACAATAATCCTGTTTTTATATAATGGGAAAATTTATGGAAAGTGTTCAAGAAATCTATTTTCTTTTGATTAAAACATTTTGGCTTCCACTCCTACAATATAAGTTAATATTAGGAATGGGAAATACTTGAAAACATTTCTATGATACATAAGTACATTTTATAGGTTTGCAAATAGTACAGTAATTTGCTGCAGAAAACTGTTGAAATTATCTGTTTATCTAACTGCAAAAATAAATCATTTAACAAGGAAAAGAAGAAGAAATAAAAATTGTACAAAATTGTAACATTTTACTATTTTAAAGTTTCAATACAAAATTGATATATAGTGAGCTTCCAGTTTGTCATTGATATACAAATACTGATGTACTTTATCACAGTTGATATACTGTCATATTGCTCAGCCCTAGCTAATATATAAGGTTCTTTTTAATTAGTTAAAAAATAAATGTTGTTTGTCTGCGCAGTTATGACCAAATTGTATTGATATTACACTTATAAGTGTTGAGTAACACTTATAAGATATGTTCAGAAATATTATCATTTGAAACTAACTGTGATTGATATAGTTAGGTCCTATAGGTGTGTCCATATCATGTTTTGTGTCTAATCTTTTTGTACAGTTTGAGTCACCAATTCAAAGCAAGAAATTGGTCTACGATTTTTTTTTTTTTTTTTAATTTAAGACTTTGTGTTTAACTTTACAGTGAGGGAAAATAAGTATTTTGACAGTTTTTATTGTTATTTAATATATACTGTCCACTTTAATAGGAACACCTGTGCACCTGCTCATTTATACAATTATCCAATCATCCGATCATGTGGCAGCAGCACAATGCATAAAATCATGCAGATACAAGTCAAGAGCTTCAGTTAACGCTAGCATCAAACATCAAAATGAAGAAAAAGTATGATCTGTGTGACTTTAACCATGACATGGGGGTTGGTGCCAGATGGGCTGGTTTGAATATTTCAGAAACTGCTGATCTCCTGGGATTTTCACACACAACAGTCTCTAGAATTTACACTCAAGACACTCAAGTTCTAGATATAATGGCTGCAAAACAGTGTTGTCAGGCAAAGTGTGCTAGGAATTATTATAAAAGATGTTGCCATTGGTTTCATTGGAAGATTTCATGCAACAAGTAGCAATCACGGTGAAAGGAGCTTCCTCAGGGACAACACTATTAAACAACTCTCGAATGGAAAAATCTTTAGAGGCATACCAAAAAACTTAAAAATCCCAGTTAGTGCAATTGTTTGAAAATATGCAGGTGTAAAGTTAATGGAACTACAATTAATTGTCTCCTGACAGGTCCGCCATGCAAGAATTTACAACATGCTCTAAGGCTATTGATAAGGATGATAAGAGAGAAGCTAGCAGTCATTCAGAAAGATTTGCAGGACAACCTGAAAGCAGCAGGAACAACAGTTATACAGAGAACAGTAAGCATTGAACTGCACTGTAATCAAAATCTACACCCCATGCAAAACTCCTCTGCTAAAAAGAAGCACAGAGATGCATGTCTAAACTTTGCACATGAGCATTTAGACAAATGAGAACTCTTGATGAAATAAAAGATGAAATAAAAACTCAATAATTCAGCATGTCTGGAGAAAGAAGGCTTAAATGCATGATCCCAAGAGCACGATACCCATTGTAAATGACAGATATGGGGTTGCTTTTCTGCAATTGGTACTGGGGCATTACATGTCATCGAAGGAAACATGAATGGAGCGATGTACTGGGGCATAAGAGGAGAATTTGATCTCATTGGACAAGAAACTGAATCTGAGGAGATGAACGTTTCAACAAGACAATGACCCCAAATATAAAGCCAAAATAACTCAAGACTGGTATTTAAAAACAAAGGTACAGGTGCTTGCATAGTCTAGCCAACCTCCTGACGTGAAGTTGCTGATCCATCGCAGGGACCCTTGTAACCTTGAGGAACTGAAGATGATTTGCCCAGAGGAATGGGCAAAAATTGAACCACAATGCTGCAAAAACCTAATTACTTCATACAGTACGTGTCTAAAAGCTGTAAATGCCAACAATAGCTTTTCATTTTATTTATCAGTTTAATTTTTTAAACATATCTTTTTTTTGTGCTTATGACTACATTCTTTTTTTGTTCAAATTTATTATTACAAATTCAAATGACATTGTGTGTACATTTGAAATGCATACATGCATTGGAAGTATATTAAATAACAAAAAAGTATCCAAATACTTATCTAACTCATTGTATAGACATGGGAACTCAGATAAGTCACATCTAAAGTCTTGTTACAGCTCATAAACATGTAATGAGAGAAATTCTACTACAAAACATAATCCTGTTTCTTGACAGAAAAAAAAATCCTGTTTACACATTTAGTAAATCTGTTTGTACAATTTTCAGAGATAATGAAGAGGAATGAATTAGCTAATGTGCCTCTTGAAGAGTCAAAATAAAATAATATCCTTTTGGGCAAAATTTTTTTTTACTGCAGAATAAGGATGGCGATTACATTAATTGGAGACATGCAACAAATTTGCATTTTCTAAGTGATATTCACAGCGTGGGAGAGCCCATTTTCTAAATCCTGAAATCACCCAGCTCAGTGAGTTGCTGTTTGTAGTGGAAGTTTTTAGTCGGATGAAATGTTAAGTATCAGAGTCTTCAGAAGAGGCACTGAGATAACACGAAGGACACAAGCTGGTGAATACTTCAGCTCTCCTTATTTTCAGAGTGGTGTTATTAAGCATGGCAGCTTCTTCCTTAGAGCGATTCTCTCTCAGCTGGTTAATTCATGTCCAACACAGCACAACACAACACAGCAGAAAGCCAAATGTCTGTCAGCCTTTCTTCCATTTATAACAAACAGAGCCAGTGTTGTCATCACTACTGAATATCAAGCTTTTCTGTGAATATTATATTACAACAGCAGCATTTAGATGTCTGCCATCGTGTAACTTTAAATAGATTAGATTAAAGCATTTGTCTTTCAACAAAATATACAAGAGCTTTCTCTATAATGGAAGCTACAGTCATAGAAAATATGATTCCTGAAGCTTTCTTTGGATGGTGACTAAAAGTGGTTCTACTTAGAACTTTTTGTGAACAAGAAACCCTCTTGTAAGGTTACAGCTGTTTTGATTAAGCCCAAATAAAGATAAGCTGTTTCTGTAGGATTTTCTTGACATCTCCTTTGTTTCATGTTACTCCTGAAGCCATGGTATGCAAAGAGCTTACAAAGCATGTATGGCATCTTGTATGGCACTTGTCGAAAGGTATCGCTCAGGAGAGGGGTATAAAAGAATGTCCAAAACATTAGATGTACCATGTAACACTGTGAAGGCCATCAACAAGTGGAGAAAATGGAGCACCACAGTGACATCAAGAACAGGACGTCCCTCCAAAATTTACAAAAGGACAAGATGAAAATTACCAGGAAGGCTGCCATTAGACCTACAGCAACATTGAAGAAGCTGCAGGAATATCTGTATCTGTCTACATGTGAAAACAATCTTGTATTCTTCACATGTGAAGTGACGTGTGGCCAAGTATGGTGACCCATACTCGGAATTTGTGCTCTGCATTTAACCCATGCAAGTGCACACACAGTAGTGAACACACACACACCCGGAGCAGTGGGGGTTCGGTGCTCAAGGGTCTCACCTCAGTCATGGTATTGAGGGTGGAGGAGAGCTCTGGTCATTCACTCCCCCTACCTACTGCCGGACCTGAGACTCGAATCCACGACCTTCAGGTTCACCTTCGGGTTACAAGTCTCTAACCATTAGGTCTAACCATTAGGCCACGACTGCCCCCTATGTCTGGGCTATAGGGTAGGGTGGCTAGACAGGAGCTCTTTCTTACAAAAAAACATCCTGGCTCAACTAAATCACCCCAAACCATGTGGCAAACTGTTATAATTACAATAATAATAATTCCAAAAGGTATGTTTGGTGAAAAAAAAAAAAAAGCAAATCACTAAAAGAACACCATACCCATGGTGAAACATGGTGGTGGAAGGATCATGTTTTAGGGCTGCTTTTCTTCAGCCAGAACTTTTATCGCGGTGGAGGGAATCATGAATAGCTACAAATACCAGTTGATTTTAGTGCAAAACCTTCAGGTGTCTGCTAGTAAGCTGAAGATGAAAAGGAATTTCACCTTTCACCATGACAGTGACCCAAAGCATACATCCAAATCAACCATTACAGGTAAGAAAAAAACTGACATGACTTATCTTAGTTTCATTCTTTTACTTCACTAAAACCTGCCATTTTAAGAAGGGTGTGTGGACTTTTTATACCCACTTTATATCGTTTAAATGTTTTTGTAGACAAACATGAGAAACTTTAGGTTGCTAGATGGAGCTGTTTTAATACCAGCAGATAAATATTGCACATTTATGACCAAATGATACCTGCTGTAATGTTGAAGGACATTTCTGATATGATATTTAAGACATTTCAGAATATTAACTATACATATGTTCATGAACAGAATTGTGGGACTGGGTTCTCTGAAAAGGACATGTGATATTCCTTTGAAGTTGTCAGTATAAACTATGTTATTTTCCTTATTCCTGCTTTCTGAATGGGACAGCTTTCATATTGAGAGCACAAACACTGCCAAGTAATATATGTAAATGTCAGCCTTACCATGGAAATAATACAATTATGCATATACTAAAAAAAATCCATTTGCCCTCCTGGCTCTAAATGTATCTGCTTTGATTGAAATTTGAGGGAGGAAGTAGCATTAATCCATCAGATATGAGTACCACACCCACGCAAGAAAGGGATTAAGATACAGTTTTTAATATAGACTCAAATTAACTTAATTTTGTCAATGAGGCTGAGATTGCAGGTTGGTTGGAGCAGATACTTTTTTCTGATTATAGCTGTTCCACATAATTAACCACATAATTAACCACACAATTGTAGGATCTCCACCGCCTGTGAAGGATTTTTTTTTTTCAGACATTTCACATCCATCCAACATTCTATTACTATTAATACATTTTATAACCCCAGTTTTATGTAATATGTATACCTTCTTCAATTTTGTGTTCATAAGACATTACATATACAGTAGATCTGTACTATTTAAATGAATATTGTTATTCATTTGTGAATATATTTGGTTTAAGTACTGCCTAGCTAAGCAAGCTCCTCCTAAATCAGGGTCTGAGGGCTGCATTGCGCCACACAGTCATTGATCATAGTTTTATAACAGCACACAAGCATGTCAGTGCCTGACCTCACTAATGCTCTTGTGGCTGAATGGGCAAATCCTCATGTTCCAAAATCTAGTGGAAAGCCTTCCCAGAAGAGTGGAAGCTGTTATATCAGCAAATGGGGAGACCAGCTCCATATTAATGCCCATGGTTTTGGAAAGAGATCTTCAGCAAGCAACAGTCTGGTTGTGATGGTCAGGTGTCCTCAGACTTTTTTGCATATAGTGTATCATCTACCTGATTATTAGCACATGCCTAATTTTATTACATCGTTGTTGCACTCATAGAAACATTATTATCAACTTTGCCAGGGAAAAATTATTGTGATTTAATTAGTATTTATGTTTATTATTAATGAATTCTTGTGACACAGCAGGTAGTCTATCAGATATAATACATTAATTAGAGCCTTTTACTAAATATAGGACTGACATTTGGTTATATACACTGTAATGTTTTTAGCTTTCTAATTTTTAGAGGTAAAACTTTCAGATATAATTCTGAGTTAGATGTTAGATATTTCGTTGTGATTATTTCAGGTCAGTCGTTCTATTTGTGAATCACACGATTCTGAAACTTACTCTTAAATATTCAGTTCAGTTTTTGTGTTTTGTAACTAATTATATTTGTAGAAACCAAAGGTGTGATTTGGTTAAATGTGTGACTTACAGTGCAACACTAGGATCAGCTATAAATCCTGGTGTTAGTGTTACTGTACATCCAATTGTTCTTCATCACAGAGGCGTTAATTGCCATCACTCTATTTTTAGAATGGTGTGGAATTGCATACATGCGATTAAGTCATGGGTTGTGTCCTGCTGTTAAAGTCCAGTCAAAGCAAGCAATGTCTTGTGTCTGTCTCACACATATTAAAGAGCTCAAAAGTTCTTAGATGCTCACAAATATGCATTATTTAGTCTGAGCCATTGCTACAGACCAGCCAATATGTATTCGCAAACTTTTGGCTTTTTAATTAAGGCTCTCTGTCTGTGTTTATTCTCAAGAAAGGTTATCACACGTCTGAACCTTTTAAAGGTGGGCTTAGTCACTTTTACTTCAGAACACTACACTCACCAGCCACTTTATTAGGAACATCTGCATACCTGCTCATTCATGCAATTGTCCAATCAGCCAATCATGTAGCAGCTGTAAAATCATGCAGATACAGGCCCAGAGCTTCAGTTAATCAGAACTTTAATTAATCAGAATGGGGAAAAATGTGATCTTAGTGACTTTGAGTGTGGCATGTTTGTTGGTGCCAGACAGGCGGGTTTGAGCATTTCAGAAACTGCTGATCTCCTGGGAGTTTCACGCACAACAGTCTCTAGAGTTTACACAGAATTCTGTGAAAAACAACCAAAAAAAAAAAAAAACATCCAGTGAGCGGAAATGCCTTGTTGATGAGAATGCCAGAGCCTGGCCACAATTTACTCATCTTAGAATGGCTACTTCCAGCATGATAATGCACCATGTTACAAAAAATAAACGTGTGCTTCCGCGCCTCTCCAGTCACCAGATCTGAATCCTAGAGTGTACCTTTCGGATGTGGTATAATGGGAAATTTTTTTAGCATGAACATGCACCTGACAAATCTGCAATTTTATGATTAAATGCAGCTTGTCATTTACGTACATGCATGCATGTGTGAGGATTTTGAGTTTCCAAACAGCTAGGTTCAGCTAACTATATCTTTAAGACACGGTATCAACTACTGAAGTTGTCATGAATATTACAGAACACTGCACTGCTCTGCATCGTTTAGCATTTCTCATCTATTTCAAAAATAGATGAAGTGTTCTATTTGCATAATCTTAAATTCTGTGTGGATCATCTTAATAAACCTTTAACAGTAAACATCAGGAGCAGCAGGTTTCTGTCACATTAGTGTCCATGAATCCTGTCCTAGATGATAATTCATGATACCTAGCAGGTCAAGAGTTTATTGAAATAAAGTGTTATTCTCGACACTGGATTCATTGGCTATTCAAATAATTGATAATATAAGCCTTGGCTCAGAGAACACACACACACACACCTCTGCAGCTTTCATCTCCGGTTACACTTAATTTGCTGTTTAGAATAATAATCACAGAACACCTAAAAGCACTCTGGAGGATACTGATGACTGCATAGTGTCTCTGGAATTTGTACAGGCTGGTAATGAAGACATGACAGACATTATCGTATGAATATGAATAGGGTTTTTAATCTAAGGAGGAATGGTATTTTTCCTAAGCCTTCCTGAGTATACAAACTCCTGAAGTAATAAACCAGTCCCAAAAGCCAACAGCTTCAAATTACTGTCAGACTGCTTAAACATATAGTGTTATTTGCATGGGAACTGTTAACTATTAACTTTGCACTTCCTCTACCTTTAAGGGTGCTTTCACATATGCACTGATTAGTCTATTTGAATCGAACCCTGGTACACCTTCCCCCTCAGTGTGGTTCATTTAGACTAATGAAAACAAAGAGCAAACAGACTTGGGTGTAGACTAGAACAAAGTGTGTCCAAAAGTGTCTGAGTGAGGTTTTCTGTGTCTGCTTCCAATTGAACTGTTGTGAGGTTCGATTGTAGTGAGAAAGCGATTTAACCCTGAATTGAAACCAAATGCAGGAAGTGAACCAAACATTTACCTGATAAATAAAACTAGATATGATTATAAATAATAATGATTAGAGGTTAATTGTGGGGTTGATGACGTAACCCTGCACAAATTATTGAAATATAGTGGTCCTTAGTTTGACTTTGTTTAGTTAATGTTTTTCTTAAAATATCATCATTATTAAAATGATATTGCATGTATTTGTGTTTTTTTGTTTTGTCTCTGTGTGTGCCTGAGTGTTTGGGTATATATGCTGTTGTTTTGTCTGTGTGTATGTTTGGGGAGACATGGTTATTTTAGCTTGGCTAGTCTTCTAATTGGCCATATATATATATCTGCAAGATGACTAAAAGACTTCTTCTCCCTTCATCACACTCAAGTATATCCCGAGTGACTGAAGTGCACATATTTAACACTTATTTTACTTAATAGCACCTAGTTATTTGGGGTTGACTGTTAACCTATAACAAGTGACGTGCACATGTATGCAACGGGAGAGTTTCTGTTCTTAGTGGCTTGTTGGAAATGTCGCTGATGTGATTAGATTACTCACTGCAGCCGAAGAATAATATACTTCTCATTTTCTGCCCTCCGATCTAGCCAGTACTTTCTACAGCAGTCATCAGCACATGCTATTATGCAGAGCTCCATCCAGCTCCATTTAATTAATTATCAGCTCCTGCAGGTCAGGATTTTGTCTCCTGTAGTTATGTGGTGTGTTGACTACTTGTGACCGTGACCAGTGCTGAATATGATTTATGTCTTGCTTGTTGGACATGGCCTGGTGAGACCGGTGATGCTGATATTACAGTGTCTCCAGACACATGCCAGTCTATATATTCAGGTTTATGGAGTAACACTTGACTTGGGGCCATTTGCATAGATACATTTTGTGGTTCAGTGATTCAGCCTGCCTGGACGTGCATTAGCAGTGGCCCGTGAATGCACTGTGAAGAGTGTGCTAAAGGGCAGCTCTTCTCTGACTCAGTGTAGTGTAGTACTGAATATAGCATGGTTAGACAGAGTGCAGGGGTCCAAGTAATCAGAGATCCCCACTACTTACTATATCGCTTAGGGCCTGACCAATATTAACAGTGCTTTCTCACCTGTCTGCTGAGTCTGAAAGCAGAAGCACACATAGAAATCACTTTTGGAAGCATGTATACACTCCTTGGCAAAAAAAGGGCTAAGCCCAAAATTGCAAATATTAAGCTTTTAATGGTCTTAACAACAAATCATTGGTCAGAAAAATAGCAAGAATTAAACAAATAGATAAAGAACATTAGGGCATATTCCAAATAACATTTATACGTGATGTGAGGAGAAAACACTACAGCTCATATCTACTGACATTTTTTTTTTTCGAGGACATGTGCTACCTTAGAAATGTTCTTAAAAGAAGATAATGACTGTGGCTGATTTGCATTTAATATGCTTGTTTGTGTCTGTATTATTGCACTTAACTAGCTAACTAGCTCTCTATACTTTATTACACTTTTAGCTACCATTTTTAGTCTAGTCAATTAGATTTCTGGGCAAACAAAAGCTTTCACTACTCATGTGGGCTAGCTAATGAATTTATGATTTCTCCACCACTGTTATTTAATAATTACTTAATAAGTGGCTTATTTTATATGCATGTGGTCATATATGTGAGGATGAGATTGACATTTAAATGAATAAATCCTTAGTGTCTGCATAAAATTTGACTATTATTTTCTCTCTAAAATCTGTAATGGTCAGCAGACCAGTTTTACATATTAGCTTTTTTTTTCCCTCCCAAAACTGCTATGATGAGATGAGAAGTCCGGCTCTAATAGCCCATAATTTCAGCTTTTGAACCTTTGAAACTACAAACCATTTATTCCACCATGGGAAATATAAGCAGAGGTGCCAGAACTTGAAATTAATTTTACATCTGCCTCCTCCTGGGCTGTGATTTGTGAAGCCTGTGGTCAGGGGCAGCACTTCACTACCCAAAATGAAACATAGAATGATTGGAGAAGTCTGAATAATCAGCTCAGACTTCTACTCTCTATAGTGCTCTTATCCAGGAATGTGAATTTTTTATGCACTTTGAGTAGTAGTAGTACCTGAGAATTTTGTTGCTTTGTTTCATTCTTCAAAAAGTAGTAGAAACCTGATGGAGTTAATAGGTAAGGTATGTGTGCAATGACTTTATGCCTCAGCACTACTCGCTATTTATTCTAAGGTGTGAAAGATAAGAAACAGAAGTGCCAGTGCTTCTGGCATCTTTGTTCTACAGCTTAATATACTCTCTGTGTTTATATTCATCTGATCATGCTCATTTATCTCCTAAGCTGTGACTGGAGAACTGAGCAACAGGACTAAAACTGCCATCCACTACAACACGTCATCAACTCCAGTGACAGAAGGTGTCCTGGAGAGACAATAACCAGCTCCAGAACTGAATTTATGGATAAGTTCAGATAATGTCTTTGCAGCTTTCTGTTGGTTGTTCTTTCTACTCTGTCTCTCTTGCTGGACTAAGAACCGTACATGCCATTGGTGATGATATTAATAATAGCAAACTGTTTGCGTTAGGACTTACTCTGATATAGATTGCTTTTCTGCTGTTTATGTGTCACCTAGCAAAGATATATCAAGGGGAAGGAACAGCTGTAAAGCGATCATGATGTGCTGTAACATCCAAAAACATAATTTTATATATCACCGTTTAGCCTCCCTTGTTTCAATAAACTTTGTAAGTGGGTGTAGTGGGTGCAGTTTTCAGAGAATCAGTGTGCCTCGGATAGGAAGTGCTAGTGGTGTGACAGGTAATGATTTCATATATAAAGTATATGGGGCAGCTAGAATGCAGTATAAAATCTGCGCTCATTTAGGGGTAGTCATCTTTATAGAAAGGAGGTAGATAAAGAGAAATCATCTTGGTAGGGTACTGAGTTTTCATGAATCACCATCACCTCATAATAAAAGAACAAGGAATCACTTTTCACAGATGAATCATATGGCAATATGTGTTTTATTTTATACATGGAGTTAAGCCAGGGTTGTCGTTGCTGGCACATTCTGGTAACAATTTCTCTGAATGTCATATCTATAATAAACTATGAACACATAGTTTAATGATAAACATAATGATAGACATTATAATGCATTATATGCATTTTTATAATTGTTTACGAACATGTCATACCCTTTTTTTATGAATCGTTATCATGTCTTTTATAGTGCATTATAAGTATGGTTTGTAACACAATACAGCACCAATAATAAACTCAACCCCAGTTTGCATAGTGCATTATGAATCTGGGTACATTGCCTTGCCCTAATGTTTTTTTTTTTTTCCTCTGATAATGCCAGAGACTTTATCAGAATATTATCAGAAAATAAAACATTGGAAACCTCAAATTAGGAAGCTTAATTTGTGGATTTGTGATTGACTACCATTGATTGAGTACCTTGGGTTTTTATGGTGGGTTTATCATGGTAAAACATATAAGGATATCGAGATATCCAGAAAAAGTCACATTGTGATATTTCTTTTAGGTTATTATTGTAATAATACTAAAAAGGAATTAAAAAATACCTAGATAAACTATAGGAAAATGGAGTTGACTGGCATTTAAATAATGGAAATGGTGTGTTTATTGCATATTACATATTAAAGTGATTAAGATCATGTTCTTGTCCATCAAGGCTAACTATCTCAATGGACATCCAGCTTCAGTAAATGTCCATTTCAATCAGACTGGTCAGCCAACGAACTTAAAGTCTGAAGTTGGATAGCAGAACTATAAACTTTTGCCTGTTCATTATGTAAAGTGAAGTCAAAAAGGCCACCCAGAAGTGAACACAATCTGAGGGGACAAAAGTGTGTAATTAGATCTAGAATGAAGATCCCAAATCTAATAAGATGTTGCATTGCCTCATTGCCTGAACAAACTGAGCAATTTATTGTGTTACTAAAAGTAGTTGAGTGCTGCCACTTTTTTTGGCCCAGCTGAGGTAGATGAGGCCATCTGCTTCTGTTGTGACCTTATAATTGTTTTGGGACCAAGAAAAGTGTATATACTGACCTAATGGAAGGTCAAAGAAAAGTATGTAAAGGTTTTTTTTTTTTTTAAAAGAACACAATGTGATGAAAGTCACTTGTGTATATGTAAGGGGAATCACAGTAAGACAGCAATAAAATGAAAAGATTTAAATCCAAAACTCAGTTTTGATTAATAGATGCTACCTTCATCTACTGTAATCTGTTCCAAACTATTGAACGCAATTTATTTTACTAACTTTGTTTGCAGAGTAGACAGTGCAGTCCCATCAAATCTCACTGAGATAAACTTGTCAGATCATTAGGATTAAAAAAAAATTCTAAATAGATTAAAAAGCTATCTCTGAACAAACCAACAACAATTTCCTGAAGATAATTTAAACCTAATTCGTTTTTTACGATCTCCTAAACAACTTACACAGCAGTTTTAAAATTAGGGTAATAATAGAACAGATCTTTAAACTCACAAATTAATAATCTTCAAACTGAGGTTGCACAATATATTGTTTGTTAATCATAAGACTGCAATATGAAAACTGATCTTGTTTTAATCAGAATTTTTGATTTGTTCATCTTGAATCGATCCTTGTTCTTCTTTCGAGCATGTGTTTAGATGATGCTGGTTTTCTTATCAGTTAATCTCCAGTTAATTCAGTTACTTGGAGATTTGTTTATGATACAGAAGAGTGTATTGTGCTGTAGCTACTCATTTTATCACCTTGCTGTTGTGCTCCATACATACATACATACATATCTAACGTCTTTTTCCCCTTGTATTCGATGTTGTCAGAGTCTAATGGGAAATTCAGATAGTCACTAATGGCCCTGTATTCCTCCTTGCTGCATGAAGGCTATTATTCACTCTTGAGTCTCATCTTCCTGCTGAGTGCTTTTTCTCCACAAGACTGAGCAGACTAGAGCATCATACTTATTGAAGATCTAAAATCTGGCATCTTTTTAGTTTAGGACTCTGCATCATTTAAAAAAAATCCATGAAATTGCGGACTCAACCTTTATTTTGTTTAAAGTACTGCTTCTCTTCCTGAGTGTTAATGCCATCTTTCACCGTGTGATATATTATTATCACAGTGACCATAATGTCTTCAAGGCAATGATTCAGGGTCCTGGAAGAACCTTTACTGTGCAAAGTAGTGTTTTTCCAGGGACGTATGAAGTTGAGCAGAGTTTGACTTTATGTGAAGCAAAGTTATGGGGAGACTACTAATGGTAGTTGAGGGTGGTAAGAAATTTTCTTTCAGCAATAAACTTAAGAATGGCTGCTAGTGCCCAGTCTATAGTAATGCAAAAAAAATCACTGTTATTTGAATCCAGGGTTAAGGGTCTTGCTCAAAGTACCAACAGTGGCACTCCTGGGATATGAACCAACAACCTACCAGTCACTAGGACTGAGCTTTATGCTGCATTCATGGTGCCTTGTAAGTGATAATTTACAAGTTGTAATAATATAATTTCCCCACCTCAGCATGTTTGACATGTAAAGTGGAACAAAAACAAAAATGGGCATTTCCATGACAGTATGTCTTTTGTTTGCACTGTCAGAGCAGGTAAAGCTC
Organism: Pangasius sanitwongsei; assembly: GCA_037576675.1. Taxonomy (NCBI): domain Eukaryota; kingdom Metazoa; phylum Chordata; class Actinopteri; order Siluriformes; family Pangasiidae; genus Pangasius; species Pangasius sanitwongsei. The sequence continues at coordinate 13,968,320 of CM075022.1, read as the reverse complement.
ATAAATAGCTACTTTAACTGCACATTTTCAGTTACAGGCCTGAGTGGCTATTGGTACTGTTCTACTGTAGTGAACGTCAAACATTCATGCAACATTTTGTACTGAAATTGCAGTACAGCAATTACAGTGTACAATAGTGAGTAGCTTCACAACAAGCTAGTCTGCAGACAATAGTGAGTAGCTTAGCACCAAGCTAGCCGGCTAACGTTAGTGATAACTCTAATGTTGGTGATTACTGTCTCAAAACAGCAATTAGTATGGTCAAAGTTATAGATTTACCCAAGTACTATGTCTGTATGATCTAAAACAAAAACTGCTATAAACCCATTTTAAAGTAAAGAAGGGGCACTTTACACTGTTCGCAGTGTGCATGGCCATGTTTATTTGATGTCACTCTGTAAACAGGGGAAGGAACTGGTTGAGAAGATTACACCAGTTGAAAAAGTTGAAGGGGTGTTTTCATGTTTTTTTACTGGCTGCAGGCAGGGGCTTTCAAGTTGCTGCTTTGCCTCAAATGCAGCAGTAACCACTGAGTATTTCAAGTCAACTCAAGTCACTTGTCAATGTTCCATATTTGCTGTATATTTATATAGATGAAAGGAATAGCAAGCCCATGGTACAACTTAAGAGACAATCAGAAAAAATGCAGATGCTTTACAATTTTCCAGAATACTCTGTTGAATCAGGAGGTTGATGTTAACAGCAGTTGATGACCACAATTCACCATCTGGGAAAAAGAACTTCATGTCCTTTTGTTTGAAACCAACATTTCTAGCATAGAAGCGTCCAGCCCGGATTATTTTACACCTGACCAACATAACTTTGGTCAGCAGTGGCTTAAGATCATGCAAGATGAGAAACAGTAGAGATGAGCAAACTAAAAGTGGGTGGTGTTTATGATGTTCTCTGCAGCAAGGAACTGTGATCTAAATGTATGAGTCATATTTTAGGCCAAATCAGTGATCACTCAGGACTTTCACTGAGAGTCAACCCTTGGAAAACCATTATTGATCAAGAACTAACTGTTTTTATTCAGTAAAAATACACCTGGTTGAAGCTAATGGCTTTGCTCTAACTGGCTCCATATCCTCAGTTGCCTCAAGCCTTGTGAATCTAAGTATGGTAAAGCTACTATGTATTACATGGAGATCTCAGAATTGGATTGATGGATTTGGAAGTATCCACTGGACAGACATTAAAGAGACCTTAATGGCTAGAGAAGCCAGTTGTTTACTCTCTTTTAGAAATAAGGAATTTATTCCAAGACAAAAGCTTGTATTGTGAGTGCAAGCCTCTAAACTGACAGGAGGCCTCTGAAATCAGCTAGTTGTGGACTTGGCAGAAAAACAGATGGGTGCATTTTGAAGTGAGACTATTTGTACTGATCATTATTTTTTATTTTATTTTCCCACTGTTTTCCACTTCCAGCTACACCAGCTACAACTGTATAGGTGCACCTATAGCAGATATGAAAAGGACATGAATTATTCACTTGAAAATATGAAGACATTCAACTTGGACAATAATTGCTTACTGTACATCAAAATACTGTCACCATCATTCACAGGAGGTTACCTAGGTGGGAAACTAGCTGCAGCTCCTCAGACCGAGTAGAAATGTAAAAAGATTAGGATAATCGATTTATACTACTAAAGTTGCTGAAGTACTAATGTTCATTAATTTTAATGTTCAATAATTTTAAATGAAATTTACTTGGTGATTTCAAGTTAATTGGCTAATTTAACCTCAGAATTTCCATGTGTCAGTTAGCTAGATTAGTTTTAGGATACCATACTTTTGGAAAAACCATTCACTAAATTTGCCAAAGCAGTGGATGTTGTTTCATGAACTCGAGTAAAATGCGGAAACCATTCATCTTTTTTTTTTCTTTAGGTATGTCATCATTTTGAATACAATAATGTGAACTGTGGTAAATGTGACAGAAATATTATATTGGCATCTTGGTAGTATGGATATTTGGTCAACGTATATTAACAAACCTCAGTAAACCTCATGTTCTGCTCAAAAATTATAACCAGAAGTATCGAAGTAATGAAGTAGCTCATTATACAACTAAGAAACATAGCTGTAACTCCATGTTTTTTTTCCCTGTGTAATCAAGTTTGTTTGAAACATCTTATATTTTTCTATTGATTGTTCTTAATGGTGGCTTTGGCAAAATCGATTTGCTCACTCCAGGAAGATTCTCTTAGGTGGCACACTTTCAGTTCTTTGAAAAAGCCCAGCTGTTTCTGTGACATCCCATAAATACTTTTTTTCTTTTATCCTTGTGTTTTTTTTTGCCCTATTTGACTATCTCATCAAAGCTTTGCCTGCCTGCCTGCCTATTGTCACACAGCCTCACAGGCAATTTGAGTTCCACAGAAACCAATAAATCCCGGACGGTCGAAGGTCTTCGCAGTAGGCCACCTCAATCAATTTGGTAAAGACTTTGGATGCTGCAGTCCAATCCTACTGGAATGCCTTTTAAAGAAACCAATATCATCTCTTTCATTGTAGCACAGCGTTATAGAGGCCAATCAATGCTAAATCACTTTAAACAGTATCGCACCAAAGGCAGTGAAATGCTACATCTATATTATTTGCTTAAATAACCCAGAAAGCCTTGGGAGAATTAAATTGCTATTTTTGTTGGTCACAAACCTTTGTCATGCAAATGAGGAGATGTTTGGGTAAAATGAGATTTTTAATTGAACAGGGCTTTTAATCCTTGCTGTTCCATTTCTCTGCTGCTTTATATGTAATTCAGCTGTAAATGTAAAATGATGCAAATGTCTTATTTAAAGCTTTTTATAAAAATTATGGAGTGCTTTCAACCTAGAGAACATTTCAGCAGATGCTAAAGTATTCTTATGAATCATTTTACAGTCTTTTGTAGCTAGAAATTCATGCGTAATATATCAATTAGTAAAATAATAATATAATAGTATAATGCTAAGTACATTTTCATATGTTTGTAAATATGTGCTGAATAATTACCATGTCTATAATAAAATAAGATATTTTAGTTAAGAGCCTGATATCACGTCGATATAAGTGCATGGTTTACGCAGGGGTGCAACAGTATTTAACAAATTTTTATATATAGTAATCAGACAAATCAAAATCATGTATTTTACTATATTAAAGTTATCAGCTTATAATTTCACATCACCCACCTTGTCTAGTAAACCATTTTCTATATTCAATACTACATTTCTTGATGTAGCAATTTGAAAAATAGCAATAGAGAACAGAAAAAGATCATGAATCCCCTTGGTTTTACCCAAACTAGAATAATCAAAAAATCCTGATTCTGTGAATGTGCAAGTTTGAAATATCTCCACGTCTACATGCAGTCACCCCTGTTTCCTGGTAAACTGATGTTGTATGGCCTTCATTGACATATTGGAACTTCAATGGCTGTTACATTTTATGACACAGTAACACTTCCCTGTCTTGTGTTCAATACAAACTCCGATTTTCTAATGAGATTTTTCCTATTTCTTAAAGCAATTCCACTCCAGTGATATTTTTAACATACGCTCCATGAAACTGCTGGAATATTGTTGCAACATCGTTAAGAGGATTGTGGTTAGCCTTCAGTAGTTTATCAAAACTATTTTTTAATGTAACCACTATGTTATTAATATCTGACACCAAAATTTAAGTGATGCACCACAACTGGTAACTAGCTCTTATTGCAAGATCATTATATATACTTGTATAGCATGACTTTAACAGCATAACTATTTTAGATTTGTTTAGCATGGTATACTGTCACTCCCTAGATTTAAAAGCCATGTAAGAGCCCAGCTTTAGGAACGGTATCTGTGTGCACTGCCAGCTGTGCCATCATGCATGGCTGGCGCTGGATGCTTTGGACAGGCCGTGTCCATGTTTATTCAGGCCACTGACACTCACAGACGCGTGTTAATCCAAAAACCTCAGTTCCCCTGCTCTTCATCGTCACCTTCCCACTGGTCCGCCAGATCCAGTGACATACTCCCTGAGAGAGTGTGTCTTTCTGTCATCTACGTGAGCAATTTCCACTCAAGATGCCTCACATTGTTTTTCCTTGGCACAGATTATGCAGTGCGAGCTAGGTACGTCTGAGACATGAAGGTGCTGTTCTATAAATGAGAGTCATGGTCTGATTCTATTGTTCTCATTTTAAATAGGGATGATAATGAGATTTTAATTACTTCTGTAATTATAATATTCTTTTTTAATTGATCAGTACTGCTTGTGAGATGTTAAAACAAGCTTTTTTCAGCATCATTTAACATTGCATATCTTAGTTTAGCAATGTTTCTGTTATAAAAGTTTGTCCTACTATCTGTGAGCTTCAAACAAGAGACTGTTGTCAATAATGACATCAAACTGATATCGCTCAATCAGATAAGGTCTAAACCAGAAAAGAGCTGTTCCCATGATTCTGACAAAATTTTCTAGAAAAATAGAAAAATACTGTTATCTAGGGCATCAGAAGCTGCACTGAGATCAAGTAATACAAGCAAAGAAACGCAACCCTGATCAGAGGCCAGTAGTAGGTCATTTACTATTTTAACCAGCACTGTTTTAGCACTGTGATGAAGTGTAAATACTGAATGAAATATATTGTGTGTGTGTGATTCCTTTGCAAGTATGAGCTTAGCTGTTCTTAGGAATAAAGTGGAGGTTTGACATTGGCCTATAGTTTGACACACGTCAGTGTATTTTATCAATGGTTTGATAAATGTTAATTTAAAGATTTAGGTTAGCCAGTTCTAAAGGAGGTGTTTATTATTTTTAACATGGGTTTGATTGCCTCTCATAGTATCAACTCCAGATGTACATCATTAAATCTTGCCACAGGTGTACAGAAGTTAACGTTTTACATAATTTGCTCTGAATTTAGTCATGACCAATTCCCAGCCTCTCCCTTGTTGCACAACAAGTACCCATCTGGCAGGGTGAAGGCTAACACATGCTTCTTCCAGTACATTTTTTCAAACTGCTGTTCAAGTACTGCTGAATGCAGTTGTAGGAGAGCAACTAATGGCCTTATTTGGTATACATGATATGATGGGAACACACAATTGATGGGGCTAATTATGTTCTCTTGGACTTCTGGCTATTGGACTCCCTTGGTTCTCTTGGACCCCTGTGGTATTGTCAGGGTTCACACTGAGAAATTCCTCCATTCTTCTATTCCTATCTGAATACCAGGCATTGAGCAAATGTGTTCTTAGCAGTAAGTTTGATCCATTTCACTAATGTATTGTGATAATATGTCAGATTGTTTTCCAAAATACAGTGATCCTTCTGCTCTCTGCTCCAATTTTTCTGGGTTTCTGTTTCAGTGAGTATTCATTCGCTATAAAAATGCCAGCCTGATATCTCTTCATTTCCTTGAGAGAAAGAGGCTGAGGGAAATGTTTGTATGTGACTACAGGTTGACTTTTTTATATTTTAATTAATTTTTCTTAATAGTTTGACATTTCCATGTAAAATACGACTTATTTCACAACCACAAAATTGCGTGAACTATTTTGTCCAGCTGTTTCTGTTGAAAGAAATGAGTAGCGAAGGTGAAAAATGTTCAGGATCAGTATTAGGAATTATCCAATGTAGTTGATATGATCTACTGTAAATTTATGTTGTAATTTTAACAACTAAGCCTGACACCCACAGATTTATGCAAATTGGGCTTTACAGATATTATATTTCTCAAACACAAATAAACAGCAGAAATTGTGTAGTAGCTCAGTACTTCTTTTTGGAATCTATGTCTGAAATAAAGCTTTTCACAAGCAGATTCCAAACTGTAGTTCAACAACGTTAAACTATTTTCACATGTTCAGGTGTTAATGAAACTTCAGGGATATTCACGGAAAAAGAGAAAAGTGCTAATTTTCCTCCTGACTAGTCTATGTTAGAACAGCTGCTTTGGTCTGATGGAGTAAAGGCTTAGAATGGAATTGACAGTTCATTTCATGTACATATATAAAAAAAGACTTACATTGTATGTTTAAATTCATAACTCTCAGGCCCTGATTTAGTAAAGGTTTCTGTGTGTCAATATACGGACAATATTGCCAAAAAATGTGCAAGCTGATTTACTAACAGGGTCTTTGGATAATTGAGTCTTTCAAATGAGCAAAATTACGTATCATGTTTGTTTTGCGGGTTTGTTTTTATGAATGCATTTTTATGGTGTTTTTATATCTTGTAATTGCAAAATACAGGGCAGTGTCATGGCGTTTGGAGCAGTGGAGCCTGGTGGCACTATGTGCCGTGACACTGTCAGCCATCAGTGGGACTGGCATTTGTTTGTTTATATAGCCACAAGTTTGTGGACGCTTTTTGAACATCCTATTTTAGATTTAGTCCCCTGTTTGCTGTTATAATAACCTCCACTCTTCTGGGAAGGCTTTGCACTATATTTTGGAGAATGTCTATGGGAATTTGTACTTTCAGCCACAAGAGCACACACTGATGTTGGGTGAGGAGGACTGAGTTGCAGTCTGCGTTCCAGTTCATCCAGAAGGTGTTCAGTGGGGTTGAGGTCAGGGCTCTGTGCAGGCCACTTGAGTTCTTTCACACCAACATTGGCGAGCCATGTCTCCATGGACCTTGATTTGTGCACAGGAGCGTTGTCATGCAGGAACAGGTCTGTGCCTCTTAGTTCCAGTGAAGGGAAATTGTAATGCTACAGCATACAAAGACATTTTATACAATTGTGCGCTTTCAACTTTGTGGCAACAGTTTGGGGAAGACCCACATATAGGTGTTATGGTCCGGTGTCCACAAAAGTTAGCTATATAGTGTATTTTTTCCATTTCTTATTGTAAAGTGACCTTGGATATGAGATTATTACTTACTGTTACATTAGCCATCTAGATCATATACAGTTTTCAACGTTTAGATTTTGTAATGTGGCTTTGGGGATTTGTGCCAAATTAGCCACAAGAGCCATGACGTGCCTGGAGCTCACTTTGTGCACAGGGGCATTGTCATGCTGGACAGTTGTGTGCTTCCAAGACCCACATTTGGTACTTTGGTATGAACATGGTACATTAACCCTGAGCAGTTTGAAATGCCACATGTGTGAGTTAAACATTTCACCTGTGGTTGTGAGCTGAGATTTGTGTCTGTCTCTCATTTTATTGTTCTCACTTTGACAAAAACAATGAAGTAATAAAACAAATAACGTCTGCATCAGTTTGTAGTAATTTATCAATAGTTTAACATCAGGCAGTTGCAAATTGCCATAGTGGACGTTTGACCTTTTAAAAGAAATCATTCTGTTCATTCTGTTGTGACAGAGTAGTGGAATTTTTCCAGCCCCTGTGTTACTTTTGTAGTGGCTTGAGGTTCAGGATACTCCTGCATATTCCACACCACTTCTGTGGACATTTTTATTCCTTGCCTTATTATATGGTTTAAACTAATCCACTCAAAGATAATGTGTGTTTATGTCAAAATCTCCACAATTGTCACTAGTAAACACGACTCAACCAATCTAACAATTCATATTCCCAGATTGCTAGATACGACACTGCTTTACCGACAGCAGTATATTTTATCATATTTGATCGTATTGTCTTTCTATTTTGCTGTTTTACTCAAAAATACTTTGCCAAAGGAACAAAATGAGTTTTCTCCCTCTCACCTTTTAAGGTGCCATTCTGACACGTGTTTCTACCCAAAGGATTTCAGTGGTGTAATAGTGATTTTTTTTTTTTTTTTTTTTTGCTTTGCATCGTATAATACAAAACCTTTTTAATTCTGTTGTTGAAGTCTTCTGTGAAATTAATGCCTGACTAGTTTATATCTGTCCTTTAAAATTTTGTCCTTTTGTTTTGCGTGCACTGCAAAAAAAGATATGTGAAAATATATTAAATATGGTCAAATTTATCTGATATTTCCTGAGATTAATACAAATCAAATACAATATGATTCAGTCTGTTTATAGATGCTATTAGACATTTCAAAGCTTTAATTCTTGTTTAAGCTTTAATTCTTATTTTATTGGCAGATAAATTTGCTTCATTATAGAAATAAATGATTAAAATTAGAAAAAATGTCTGTCAACAGAACAAGACTATTTCAAGCTTGAAATGATTAAAAATGTCTAGAAATAGGCTTAATAATCATATATTTGGTGTATTGTAATCTTATAATAGGAAATACTAGATAAATTTGATTATATTCAAGATATTTTCACATCTTTTGCACTGTGTCTGTGGCAGGCCCAATTTTATTATTATATATTATTAATATTGTTCTGAGATATTAAAACATAAGTTTAAAAACGTTTAGTATAGTTTAGTCTGTAACTCATTTTGAGCAATATCTAGGTCCATTACACAGTAAGTCATAGTTATAGATATAAGATCTATATGTGATAAATCCTTCGGTATTCATTCTTGGTTAAAAAAAATCTGAGTTCTCTGAAGACACCAACATCTGAACATCAGAATATTTTCAATATTCAATAGCCAAAGGATTTTGGCAATGCTTATTATAGTCTTTTTCCTGCAGGTGTGAGAGGCATGCAAAATTCACACTAGTGGAAGTTCACTAGAAAAGCAGACAGCTGTTTTGAGAATGGTGGAGCCAAATTCATCCTAATGAAGCAATTAATTTCAGCCTAGTCAAGCATAATCAAATGGGTTGAGACATCCTGCTGTCCTTGCACTTGTAATACCCACTGAATGTAAAATAAAATTATCAATATTTGCCCAAAGAAAAGTAGTAAAAGTTTTAGGACAAACCATGCAGATACCAATGTCTGAACATCAAAATATTCTCAAAAGATTTCAGCTCTGCTTATTACATTTCTTTTAACACCTTCACTGCAAACTTGCTTTGCTTTCTGTTCCTTTCCCATGTTTTATAGTGAATCATTAACTTTCCAACAGATTGAAGCAAGTGTTATAATTCAGGATCTTATTAAACGGACAGATCAGTCCAGTACAGAGCTGTGTGCACTCCCTATTACTTAGCTGACATTAGCAAAACTGTTTGAACTATAACCAGACATTATCACAGATGGTGGAGACAGTGGAGTCAAGTTCATCCTAATGAATCAAGCCCAGTGAAGCATAATCAAATGTGTTGAGACATTTTCATTGTCCCAGGACTGTAGAAACACTGATGGTGAAATGCAGCTATCAATATTTGACCAAATTACTTTTAGATTAAATGATTTGGAAGGGCTTTTTATATCATCAGTTATGATATAAAATTCAAAGGATAATATGAGCAGCTCCAAAAAAAAAACATCAGAAAACATCCTTCCTACACCAAGTGATGAATCCCAATAGCTTATGTGTGGAGGATCTGTCTCTGTTTTTGGTTTTGTCTTGATACCCTATCTACTAAGTATACTGCATAATATTTTCAGACAAATTTTTATTCAGAACAATTCTTTGGAATTCAGCTTTAAAGGGGTTACAGACAAGTACTCCAATACATACAACATTTCATAAAGGTTACTAATTGTAATACAGATAATAATGTCTCCAAAATGAATAGCAATATTGTGTCCAGGCTAACTTAAAGAAAAGTAATGGATCGATATCTGCAGGACCTTTTGTATCTGTCATCCTGATTCATTGCCCACAAATATTGCTTTGGATCACTGACTCGAATCTCCAAGACCTGCCTAATCTGCATTTGGATAATGCAGTTGCTGGTACTAAAGGCCAGCCCAGCCCACTGTGAAGGGCATAGTGTAGCTTTACTGCGGCGCTCTAAAGTTTATTGTATTTGGCATGCGTCTTAATAGTCAGTGCATTTGTTTCTGCAATGCATTAAACCTACAATTAGATTCTCAAAGTTCTTCATTCAATCCTTAGTAAATCTATTTTCCATATCAGTAGTAACAGATAGAAATGATGTGGTGGCAGTAGTACATGACAATAATTTATCACAAATGAAAGGATTCTATTTTCAAAGCTGCCATTTTTTTATTTTTATTTTTTTCAGTTTACATAGGGTGGATAGTAATTTACAGATTACTGTTTCAGAATCAGATTGTTTCATTCATTCTTGTTTTATAAATGAGGTGGTAATATATGCAGTATGTATGTGTGTGAACAGAGATGGTCTGTAGTGCAGCAGTATTATTGTGTTGTAAATTGGATCTACCATAAAAAACGGTATTAAGCTTAATCATTCAGGACACTCTGAAACATCCTGCTGATTAAGAACAAGGTCACCCAACATTGTTGCTGGAATCAGGTGGTTAGGGTTCATATACATATGGGTTAGAACATTACTTTCAGTAGTTTCAGTAATTTATATTCATGAGTATTGTCATTACGGTAACAGAAGATGAAGTGTATTTTACCTTTTAACCCGCCTATAGTAGCATTATATCTCCAATACTATTTTCATTGTGAACCAATGATCACAATGATGTACCAATTCTGAAAATTTGAAATGCTTGTTATAATTATTTACCACAGTATACCTGTATTGCTTTTTTCCTCTTGTGTCACACTAGCTACAGTGTCTGTTGAGTTTACTATGTTTACAACTTTAGTTGTGCACTAAAAAGACAAACGCACAAACACAAGACTCAGCTTTTTGAGTTAATGTATAGGCAAATGTCTTGAATAATTGCATTTGGTGCGTAGTCATTGTTATGAAGATGTTTTTTAAAATATGATATTAATATAATATATGTCATAGTCTCAGGAACAAGAGCAGTTTGATTCACAAGAAGAGAAATCTTATGTTTATTTGGTTGTCTTATCATTAAAAAATCAGTTTTGTGGCCATTCTTTGACCCTCATCCACCTTTGGTATTGGATATCAGTACTTTTCAAAGTATTGTATCGAAATGGAAATTTCAGTATCGTGACAACACTAGCACAAAGCAAGGTCCATGAACACTTGGTTTGCCAAGGGTGATGTGGAAGCCCTGACTTCAACCCCACTGAACATCTTTGGGATGTAACATCCTACAATTCCAGCAAAATACCAGTGTAACATCATACGATTCCATCAACATACCACTGTAACCTCATCTGGACTGTACCGTTCCAAACAATACTATTCCAGCACAATACCATTCAAACACCATATTAATTGAAGGCCATATAAATTCAACCCAATAGTATGTCACTGCTAAGATATACCAACACAATACCAGTCCAACACTGCACCACCCAACGGAATATATTTAAAAACCTTAAAATTTAAATATTATTCCAGCATTATTATTCCAAAACTATCCCCAACATTAAACTGTTTCACCATCATACTAAAAACATGCTATAACAACACGATTGAATGATATTTGTAATAATTTGTTTGTTTTTGTCTTTTAAAGCACTTTCAGCTTTATTCCATATATACAATTGAAAAAGTGTAGGGCTATCACAATATTTATCATCATCATCATCATCATCATCATCATCATCATCCTCACCATCAATTTTTGGCTACTTTTGTCATCATGATAACATTAAAATGACGTGTCTATGCAAATAGTAAACTTAAATTAGATTTGAAGACTGTAAAGGGTAGTACAGTGATTTGTAGAAAATGGCCCATGATGAGTGTGAGCCATTTTATTCAGGTCCAGCTGTCAGTTTTGTGTGCTCCCGGGTTTGTTAGTGAAATTATGGCCACACATTTGAAAGATCATCATCATCACAGCCATGCACGAACAAGCATGCTGATTATACCAAGTACAATAAAAAAAAATCAGAAATTTAAATACCGTTATCAGCAGCATTCAGTGAGGCCAGATAGAGGAAGACTGTCACTGTCATTGTCAATTCATGTTGTGTCCCTGTGGATCTCATGGATCAGCTCTTTTTATTTGAGCCTTTCACTGTAAAAGACTTAAAGCTTTATGCAGTGGTTTTAATAACCCATAGTTATTAATAAAATCAGGAATAATTCAGGAAACCCACTATGCGATTACAGGTGAAAGTGTAAGTTCTTTCCCCTAAATTTGCAGTGCATAATGGGAATGATTGCCTTGCTGTCGGAGTTTCAATTCATAAAGAGCTTCCAAGTTTCATTTCATGTGGTCATATAAAGCCAGCGCTAATAGCTGGAGTTTGTATGTTACGGACTGCAGAACTGCACAAGTGAAATGGTCATTTTTATGTCATAAATTGTTACACTTGATTAGCATTACTGTTGTTTTTTTGTGTCTGAGCTGAGTTGAGTTGAATGCTGGTCTGCAGTGAGTTATCACTATCCTGCTTGTTCCAGAGGACACTGAGTAATTTAGACATGTGAGGCAGGAAGTTCAGCAAAAGACTAGAGCTCTCTTGATACAGATTTTGCTGAGAAACAGTCTTTCTCATTATCTCAGTCAAATATTTCCCTTTGACATGGGCCATTCAGCACGTTCAAATGTGTCATTATTCTGATATTGACCATCTGCTGTGCAATCATGTGAGGCATTGGCTGCTAAAAGAGCAGCACAGCCATACTGCAATGAAGAAGTAGGGACACTGAAGTTATCCTCATCATAACTTTGCTGTAAATCTGCTTTGGAACACTTTGTTTGAAAAAAGGGGGTTACAGAGCAACAATTGCAGACCAAGGTGGTTGTAACTGGATGATTTGGAATGGCATTAGTTTAACTGCCATATGGAACATGGACTTGCTGGGATATCACTGTAATCAGCTTTCTCTCACGCTCCCTGATAATGTGCAGTTAGCCAGATGAGCAAGCCTGTGGTAGATCTCTAATAGTTCAAAACTATTTGCTATTGGCTTAATGCACGGGGTTAAGTGTGATTTTGTTGGCTGCCTCAATCTGCTTTTTTCCCCCCCTCAATTTACTGCTTACTTCCTGTTGTCTTTTATACTGTGGCCAATTTCCAACACTACTTCCTGAGCTGTCCACATGGCCCACCAACCCAAAAGTGAACAAACAAAATGGAGCAAAGCTAGCAATCACTAATCTAAAATTGTTTATGCCAAATTCTAAAGAGGGTAGAGAAATGAAAGAGGGCTAGAATAGTCATAGCCACTACTTTATCTAGGAGTTGCTGTCCTCCAACAGTGAAATTATGAAACAAAGTGTGAATTTTTTTATGTGACTTCAGATACATCTCACATGTCTGAAAATCAGAAACATAACTTGGGGTTAATGATACATTTTCTGCTTTATAAAAACAATGGCGTTGTCACGTTTAAGTGCAGTGTGAATGTAGCTTTTTTGGTATAATACCCCCCCCCCCCCCACCCATATTATTCATTCATTCATTCATCTTCAACCACTTTGTCCTAGTCAGGGTCATGGTGGATCCAGATCCTATCTCAGAAATGCTGAGAGCGAGGTAGAAATACACTCTGGATGTGCACATTCAGGGCCAATTTAACCCATTCAGGGGCAATTTAGCATAGCTGGTCAACCAACCAGGAAACACGTCAGAGGAAACTACAGAGTCAGAAGTTCAATTAGACCAAATTGTTTAAAATTAGATCAATTAGACCAAATTGTGTAAAATTTTTTAAAACCAACCAGTAATATTTTCTTTATTGTGCAATATTAAAAATTATACAAATCACATAATTTATTTTCTCATTGTATATCTTTTTGTTACATTTAAAGAAACAATTATAAAAAAATATGGATAGTTAGGATTACAAATAGCTTATTATGTATTTACAATGAACCATGTGTTATCCTCACGGTCAAAACTGTTTCAAAACTGTCACAGGTTTCCTATCTCCTTTGAGGATGTTATAAATGTGGCAATAGATTTATTTAAAAAAGAAATAACAGACCCATCATTATATTTTCCAAATATAATGGTTGCACAGTTATTATAACTTTTTTACATACTTCCTTTTATAGAGCTCAGATATAGACATCTTTCTTAGGTGTGTGCTTTAAAAAAAAATGACTATGGTCATGTGACTGTGACCAATTACACCAACCACAAAAAAATATATGAAACCAAGAAAAACTTTAATTTATAGCTTGTCTTTCATTTAAAAAAGATATGGAACAACATTTTAGTCACAATTGTGACCTGGCGAAAAAGACCATGATGAACAGGGGTGTCCAAAGTCTGGCCCCAGGGCCAAATGCAGCCCGTGGACAGATGTTAACTGGCCCGTAGCTTCTCCTTTAGAATGTATGATAGGTGGCCTGCTGGTCAGCACATTGAGATTTTCCTTTCACCTGACGGTGGCAGCAGGCTGTGTTAGCTAAACACAGTTAGCTAAAATGCAGCAGTCTTTTTTTTACTCTGATTATACCTGCAACTTAATTTACTGAATGATATTTAGTCATGGCTACAGACAAAAAGTGCAAAGCTAACAGTGAGAAGGGGCAATTTCAAAAGAGCTGGAAACCACTAAGCATGAAAAAACCTTTCCTGAACTCTTGAAAGAGTGCTTAACTAAAGTGGATTTGCACCCAAGTATTAAAAAATGACATTTTATCCAATTACTTTTGGTCCCTGATAGAAGGGGCCCCATATAATAAGCACTGTAATTTCTACACCGTTTACCCAATGTTCATTATTTAGTTTCAATTCCAATATACTGCTGTAGACATATTTATGATTCTCTGTATATCCGGCTTTCAGGTATTTTGTTGAGGTCTAATCTGCCCCTTTGAAAAAAGTTTGGACACCCCAATATAGATCATCATCTGAAGGACTACACCGAAAAATTGAGCACTTAAAAAAAAAAAAAATAGATAAACATATGAAAAAAATCTGCCTGTAGTTAACCAACTCTAATTTCCTAACCATGAACCAGCTCAGCTTTTGTAGCAGATCTTCTGCTGAGGTTTGTTCAAGTGCATGCGTTTAAATTATTTAGCAGAAGGCACCTCACTGGACCAGAGACAAGCTCTTCTTCTGACCTAAGACATTAAGAAGTTTCACAGACATTTCACAGATTTTATTTGCATTATCTGTTTTGATTAGTGAGCTGAAGCCTTGTTTTAGAAGGTCAGTGATGAAAAGAGAATGTATGAAATTGAATGGACAGGAAAGTTTTGTTTATTTTCCCATCAAGACAAACAGATGTGTCTCACATGTTCAGGAAGCAATAACGTGAAGTGAGAAAATGAAACAAAACATGATCATGACCATACACGAATCACTGTTTAAGCATTAAAATGTAAGTGTTGTTACAGTTCAGTCATGCTAGTTGCTTATCTGGATTTTGGTATTAAAGGAAATTTATGCAATAGGCCCTTCACAAATTATATAGGAATATAACTGATGTAAAGTCTTAAATCTCTCAAGCTGCAAAGTAAAAGGATGCAGCACATCTGTCAGAGCAAATATTAAAACCTACTCAGAATTTTAATAACATGCACAATATAGCTGAGAGATGCAGGAAACAACATTCACTACTTTTTTCCTCTTATTTCTGTCCCTCTCGAACGTTCCTCAGGCATGCACTTTCTCTTCGGATTAGTGTGAGTTGCTTAGACTGCTGTGTGAAATATTGTCTGTGCTGGTCCACTAATACCTCGAAGCCTGCAGCTAGTTTTGGAGTGCTTCCTTCTGCAGTGTATGTCTTTTAAATGGCTAACGGCTTATCGTGCTCACACACTGCAGGCCGCCAAGTGGATTGGATTGTTCCTTCCGGATTAAGCTCTGAAATATCGCAGCAGTACGTTGACAGTGTGGATGGTGTTTCTGCATGGTGCCAACAATTTTTTTTTTATCATTGCCAACAGCAACTTTTTTGCTACAGTGCAGGTTAGGGGGAGGATGTGCTTTAGTTTCGTTCATCTACATTAATGGTTGCATGTTAGTTAGACTCTAAATAGCTTTTTGCTTCATTCTGATATCACAAAAATTGCCTAACCCTCTATTACACTTTGTAACATTATCCTGAGTTTGTATAAATTCAAACCAACTTTATTGTTCTAAATGTGAACTAGTGTGTTCTGTATTAACATATTGACCTAAAGGTTTTAAATGTACCTTATAAACATCCTGACATTTTTAAATTCCCAGATACAACTTTACAATTATTTAAAGGTTGACTTACATTTGGATGTATTATGTTGTGTCCGGATGTTAAATGTCTGTCAATATCATAAGGTATAATAAGGACTAGAATATTCTAAAAGATCTATGATATAACATTTTGCATCTTTAGACATCTCATTTTATCAAAATGATCTTGCCCTCATTAAAAAAAAAACAGGACACTGATCAATTAAAAAGTATACATTTTAATTTATGCAGGATTAAATATAATATTGTAGTAACAATACTGCTACAATCTGTTTTATAGCACAATGTAGTTCATAAACGGGTAGATTTGATATCACATTGTTGGAGTTTATCCTAATAACTACAGTGCAGAGGATTTTTTTGTTAAAAATATTGTTCAGTCAGGGGAGAAAAAAATACTTATAATACACCTGAGCTGCTGTGAGTCATCCTGTAATAATAATTCATGGTCAGCGCTATGTCAGGGGTGTCGGGTCCAATTTGGCAGGAAATTCGTATGCATACATTGTATGCCAACTCAGATACATCAAACGCTATCATGGTCCAACTTAGGCATGAAACAAATCCATGCTGTGAGATTAGAAACCCTTGTCCTTCAATCAGAACTTATAGTTCAGCTAGGTTGTTAGGTGATTCACTCTTTTAATTATAAGTCCTTGACATAAGTATTGTAAAATTATTTATACCCAAAAAAAAAAAGCAACGAGAGACAATCACACTACTATATAGTGACTTTTTTTTTAGAGAAACCCAAAACTAGACAGTTGATAGTCAACATATCTTGACTTGAATAAATTTGAACAGAAAAAAAAATGTAGTTTGATCTAAAAACCCAGAGCCCCCAACACAGAAGAATAGCCTAATAAAAAGTCAAACAACACAGTTCCCTTTGATCAAACTGAACTTCTCTGACATAACAATGCCACCTTGCTGTGTAATTTACCTCATTTGTAAAGAAATTTAGCTTGCCGATCTTTCAGTTGCGCATTTCTTTTTATCAAAGCTTTATTGGAAACAGACATAATTTTATAAGCAATTGGTGAAATTACTGTGGTTTCTTGGTTGCTGATAATTGCATTCCAAAGACACATTAACCACCTAGCTAGTTCTATAGCTAGCTTGATAACAGTGTAGATTAATCTTGCAAATTACATATTTTCTTCAGGGAAAGGACTGATGTCAGTGCTCATTTTTGTAACTTACATTCAAATACAAATACAACAGTGATACAGCAGGTGTGGTTCCCATTACTCTCATAGTGTGTGAGACAAAATTTGACCCCTTTCCAACAGTGGCTATATGATGTATATGATGTATGATGTCCATCTTTTCACACTGAGGACAACTGAGGTACTCATACACAACTAGTAGAAAAAGGCGCAAACATTCACTGATGCTTAAGAAGGTAACACACTACATTAAGAGCTGGGGATGTAAACTTTTGAACAGGATGATCGGTGTAAATTGTTATTATTTTGTTTAAAGATTTTTTTTTTTAATTTAGTACTGCCATTCTGTGAAACGTAAATATCTTATGTAGCATCTGAAGACAAAATATTAACAATTTACATCGATCATCCTATTCAAAATTTTACACCCCCCCTTAATATATTCCATTACTCATTACCAGTTACTCTCAAATACTGTATCTGTGTATCATATTTAATATTCCACAGTCATTGATAGGCCTGATGGTTAAAGGTCACAGTGAAATGCAATAGTGAAGTTTGTGAGTCGTGAGTAATTGTAATACACTAAATTTTCAGTCTGATTATGGTCCTTCGCATATTCATCTGCTATCTCTTTTTAAATGACTGATACTCCATGAATTAGTTTCCATTTTTCCATTTTAATCAGACTGCAAAGACTAGCAGGCAGAGAGGAGCCCTGTGGCAACCGCGTGGACATAGTAATTATGACAGTGCTAATTTTTAGAGGCTAATGTGTTTTGTTAACACTGTGACATCCTGCTTTTTCTGTAAATGAGTGAAACCTCGCTGAACATAGCAGCTCACATGGACAACAGTATTGTGTTTATATTCCTATATGAATACATACCGGCGTAATGTTACAAAACATCTTTATTTGTGTGGAACATATGCTTATTGACTATATTAATTTATATGTTTGGTATTATACTGATTGCATGTAAAGGTTTCAGTCCTCCAGGTAATTCTGAATGTTGTTTTTTTTCCCAAACGAAGTCAAAAATGTATCTATATATCAGTTTCTCCATCAGGGTCTTCATCAGTTCATCACTACTGAATGGTAAGAAATTTCCTGTCATTTGAAAGTCTGTGTGATTTCACACCTAAGACATCATGAATCTTATTACAGTCAGATGAGGTGTGAATCGGTGTGAAAGCAGCATTAGCTACGTGGCGCATCAACACATCTACACATTTACTCAAATATGAGTTTCCTTTCTCAATAAACATGGCTTCCAGGCTCTCTGAAGCTGTGTAGTGCAGCTCCATTTCCAACAAGCATTTCCAACAAGTGTCTACAGTCTAAAGTCTGACTGAGTTTATAAGTGTTTATATGGCTAAATCTAATTTGAATATCCTGGCCTGAACCATTTGTGTTAATTGAGCTGAGTTTAGACAGGCTAAGGACACTTTCACACTTATTTGCAAATTTGCTATTTGGTTTGGTTGGATTGATTTCACACTGCTCATATTAAGTGAACCAAAGCAAATAAAACTTTGGCTAAAGGAGGAGTAGGTCTTAAAACTCGTACAATGCTTTCATTGATTTGTTAGAAATATGACCATGGAGAAAGTTAAACAAACCTTTGCCAAGTGTACATAGAAATCATAAACATCACCTGAGCATGGAGAACACTAAGCTGGCACTAACAAATTACTAGATAATTATGTCAATATTAAATTTAAAACATTTCATGTTTCATCCGATGTTTACTGACTTTTTTTTTTTCCTCCAAAATTGACTGTTTGTGCCTCACAGCTCAGTTTAGCAGCTTGTAGCTAGAAAAAAAAAGGTGGCTTGCAACCTATAATATACAGCTTAGTTCGCTTCGTGCAGTTGGGTAATTTCAAGCTTTTTGCATTTGAACTGCGCTAGAATTAACTTAGAACCAGACTGAGACCATCTGAACAATGCAGTCTCAGTTGTTGTTTTTTTAAAGGTTCAACATCTTGTGCATTCTGAGATGCTGTTCTACTCAGCATAGTTGTAAAGAGTGGTTATTTGAGTTACAGTAGCCTTCTTGTCAGCTAGAACCAGTCTGGCTATTCTTATCTGACCTCTCTCATCAACAAGGCATTTCCACTTGCAGAACTGCCATTCACTGGATGATTTTTGTTTTTCAAACCAGTCTGTGTAAACTCTAGAGACAGTTGTGCATGAAAATCCCAGGAGATCAGGATTTTCTGAAATACTCAACCTAGCCTGTCTTGCACCAACAACCATGTCATGGTCATAGACATTCAGATCACATTTCCCCCCATTCTGATGTTTGATAAGAAGATCAACTGTAGCTGTTGACCTGTATATGCATGGTTTTATGCAGTATGCTGATGCATGATTTGCTGATTTGGTAACTGCATGAATACACAAGTGTACAGGTGTTCCTATTAACGTGGTCAGTGAGCGTATCTGCTCATTTTACTCCTCATTTGAATCATCTGTCTTCTCTGTTCTGAATATGGACAACATAAATTTTTTGTACAATGGTCATTCCTTGAATTTTGCATATTGTTAGACCCCTAGTATAATGTGAGTGATGTCCAACTAATTTAACTGCTCATGCAAAATTAACACTTTATAAATTATTATGGGAGTTCTTTGATATTACACTGACTGCTTTAACAAATCAGTGGACTGAAGTTGCTCTAATAGCTGTAGGAGTCATGCTGTGTTTGAGAAAATGTGCTGAGCTGCAGTAATAAATCATATTGGCCCCATAGAGAGAACACACATGTCAAGTAAAAGGCTACAATGGTACTGCAGAGCACATGCTGAACATTTTAGTGGAAATGTCTTGTTTTACTCCAGCAGCATGGCTATTGGAATCAGGTATCACTTGCTGGAAACTCAGCAAGGGCCTAAGCTGAGGCTTTGAAAAATAAGAAAGCTCACTTTTTCATTCTCAAAGTGTTGAAATGGAAGTATAACTATATAATAACTAGAAATGTGTAAGGAATATTATTGTACCATGAAATGTATTATGTCCCAGCTGTCTTCTACAATTTGTGTAACTCTTATAAGGGATCCTTATAACTTAGAGAACACATTCTCACTGAAAACCAAAGCCTCTACTAAAGGCTTTTCTTTTTCATTTTTAGATTAGACTGTTTAGGGAGTAAATTGAAAAGGCAGTTTAATGATTGCTGAATGGCCTCCCCTGTTGTGAGCAAGGCAAGGAGACTTCAGCAAATGAGATGTGCATCAGTGCACAAAGATTAATGGCCCCTTTGAACCTGGATATTGCAGCACCCACAATAATCAGAGGCGCTTCTCTAATCTGAGGTCTTATGAGTCCCATCCTGTATGTGTGTCTGATAGAGAGAGTGTACACTTCAGTGCTTAGAGTCCTTAGCTAGCTCCTGCCAGCTGGCCAGTGCTGAATGTATTATAAGAATATATTGATGTCAGCAATTTACACTATGCTTATCTCCAACAGGCAGTGCTTTCTGGAGCTGATGACTGAGAATGATATGATGATGTCACTTGTGGCTGGTGGTTTTTAAAATAGGGCAAGTACAATTGTCTGCTTCTGAAATATACTGTATTTCTATATATTTGGGTGTGTTCATCTGTTGGCCTGGCCTCCTGTTTAATTCTCAGTCTCTCCTTGTGAGTAAGAGCATCAAAAGGCTTTTTTCAAAATCAGATCACCAAAATTATTAGTGTCTGCCATGTCATGCCAAAAAAAAGCTGCTAACTAGCTAGCTAAATTTCAATGAAGAAACTAGTGGCAGCTAACTAGACTTATAACTATAAAATTCTGAAATGAATGCAAATAATCAAACATAACTTTATACATACACTGTATATACAGTAATAACCAATTACAAATATCCAAGTACTCATCGCAAATAGTGCCCACAGTGATCAGTTCTTGCCAAGTTACATAGAACAATAAAGGGACCGTAGAAGAACATACTTATTATGTTTTGTCATGATATCTCAATGCTAGTTGTGTGAAATGCCAGCTGAAATTTGATGGATTAAGGCGGCCATGTTTTTGCATCACATCAAATTTCAGGTCAACTGGACTTTTCGTTCCTGAGTAACAGCTATTGGACTTAACTCCACCCCCTATCGATGACCATGCCATATGTCCAACCATGAAATACAGCTGTTACAGGCTATTACAGCTATTCCTCCTTGGAACTTATTGACTTGTGGCAGCCATATTGTTTACAAATCTCAAATTGTTTTTGATAATTACTGAGTTTCACTCTTTGTCTTCAATATTGTGAAGACTGGCAAGCAATCCTAGGACTAGTTCGCAAAAGCAGGTTTCACATATTATGCAAAATATCGCAATAAATGCTAAAAAAAATTACACCTTATTTTCCAAGAGATATGCTTGGTTTTGTGTGAAGAAAAGAATGTATTTTTGATAGACTTCAAAGCACTATTGTAAGTCGCTCTGGATAAGGGCGTCAGTTTTCAATTTCAGTTCGAATGCATAAGAAGCAGAACTGGATAATGAACAATGCAAGCTAGCTTTGCTCACTTTCAGGAATTTGTCATTTGAAGTTTGACTGATTTGTGATTAGCGTTTTAGTATTCCTGTACACCAGCACTTATGCAACTATCCTTCTCTTGTTCCCTTGTAGTGCCTGATTTTATGAAGCGTTGTTATGGTTTAATGGCAGTCCTGGTGAGCTTGTGTCCCATACTGCTTACAGACTAAAGCAGTTTAACAGCGGTTACATTTTGGGGTTGGTTATGACTTTGCATGCCAGAGCTCTTTAAACTCTAATTAAGAAGTTATTCACAACTACAGTGTTGTTAAGGCTTTTATTTGTGAGTATCGATGCCAAGATGTAACACATTCATCATTCTACTTCTCATGGTGTTGGATTCAGAGGTGAATTCTTGGAGCGTTCTAAAAATCTTAAAATTTAAATTTAGGAATGGGACATTAGCGCCACTGTTATCTTTGATATATTAGTCAATTACACAGCTGTTTAACATTTCTACATGGTATTACATGTTTTCTTGGTGGTTTATGGCTTGTCACTGGTTTCAATATTGGTTAAAACTGATTTTAACATTTAGCAATCATTCTGCTATATCCAGGTCCACCACCAATCCAGGAGCTGCTGCTCTCCAATGCGATCCGGATCCTGCATGGACTTTACAATTATCTCACTCACCTGAACCCATGCACACCTGTTTTCTGTTTCCTTATTTAAGAGTACTGTATTTAAGCAGCTCCCTTTCATATATTACTTGTGAGGTTTTGATTCATTTTTGAATTCAGTTCAATTCTTAGTGCTTTCTTTGGTGATTTTTTTTTTGGCCTCTTTTCTGTCTTTTCAATTTTTGATCCAGCATTTCTATATTGCTCTATTGCACCTCTCAGCTCCATGGTCCCCAATTTGTTCCTGAGCGCTGAGATTATAAACTGGAGGACATCATGCCATAGAACATGTCATAATTACTTAGCATAAATTTGCAAGTTTCTGTTCTGTTTGATAATATTCATCCTGTCACCAATAACACAGCACAATGTTGTACACATGAAATGAATGTTGGCCTGCTGCTTTTCACCCTCCCGTATGAATGTACAGGAAATTGTTCAGGCCAAGAATATTGTCTTTGCTTGTGATTTCAAAAGCTCAATTTTATGCCATTTTGAGGTTTGCATTAATTTAAAAGAAAATCAAACTTTTAGGCCATCTTGCAAATTAGAGTTTTCAGTCAAACCTGAAAGCCTTTTTAGATTTCATGATCACTGGGTCAAAATGATAAATTACAAAAAAGCTACAAAGTTGTCCTTCATCAAAAAGTTGTTCTTCCAGATATTACATGTTTCCTTTGGCCTGCACCCTTAAATCGATGCTGTAATTATATGTTCAGACCCAGCCAGTGGCTTAGTGCCTCCATTTACACTGACCCTCTCTGCTTAAGTAGTGTTTTTATGCGAACTCATGTAATTCATAAGGAGAAAATGTTGCTCTCTGATCCTCTCTTTCTGCCAACACACACAGCAATGAGTCATCAGCCATGTAGGCTTGTGAGGAGTTCCATAGAGGCCATGGTGGATTATAAGATGCTGGGTGATTAGTTAGATACTGGGGCGCTAAGCTTTAAAAAATTAAAGATATAATGATATTCAACACCTGATATGATTATTGTAGAAACTTATTATTTTGCTATTTTTGTTATTTTAACACATGATCATGATTCCTACATATTTATAGTTCTGTTCTAATTTACAAATTTTGCACTTTTATTTAAACTGTGATATACTGTATATGTGTCTTCTGATTGTATTTAAATAGCTTGTTCATTTATTGCTGTATTTTCATAGGTACTAAAAAGTACAAAATTGCTTTTTTATCGAATAAAGTGCATTGTTGTTTTATGTAAAAGTACTATTGTGTTAGAATGAATACTATATAACAATTATCATATGAAATGGTTTTTCAAATTATAATTAAAAATATATAATTATATTTTTTATAATTAAAAATGAAATAAAATTATAATTATAAAGCATAATTTATTTAATTTAGTTCAGATGAATGATTTATTCTTTTTTAAAAAATACAATACTGTGCTAATATTGTTACCATGATCAGAGTTTAGAAAATGCCTGGGTGTGGTCAATAAACAAATTAAAGATATAGAGACTAGCAGTGCATGAACAGTATGTGAGTGTTTAAAAAGTTTCAGTTCATTTCCTCTGAGAGAATGGTTGTAGCACAGTTTGATGAGCAGATGTTGTGTTTTCACATTTGCTGCTAAATTCACTCCCATCTCTCTAGTCTTGAGGAAGCCAGCCATCAGAGATTCAGCAATAACATCTGGAAACAATTTGACTTCACACCTAAAAATCCAAGCAAAAATCCATCAATCTATCCCCATTAAAGTTGTATGATGAGTGATTGGAAACATACTCTCCATTCATCAAATCCCACCATCATCATTCCATCATCTGATGGTAATATCAGGACATATCAGGACATGTAAATCAAGACCTTTGACTTTACATTGTCAATATAATAAAATTTTTGTTTCAGAGATTTTTGTGCATTTCTCTTGGCATTATCGACACCTACCCAATGAGCACCAGCTGACCAGAGACAATCATGGATGTCCATAAATGGGTCAGTCTTTAATCACTCTGAAAGAAAATGTTGTTACTTTTGGTCAGTCCTGGTCTGTCTTGATTGGTTTCTTCTAACGTTTATGTCTTATATGAGACTATAATTGGTATCTCCATGTTTTCACTAGCTGACTTTGGCAAAGCTTTTTTTTTCATCTTTTAAATGTCTTTTTGCTTACTAGATGTATTCCAGTACGAAACAAAACATGCATAGATACAATTATTTTAATTGTATGTTTCTTAAAGGATGGTAAAAAAATGATTGAGGAATCATCCCGCACTCTGCCATGTACTAAATTTGCATTCAATTAAATGTTTTAGCCAATAAACATTCTGTCTGTTATTAATCTACAGCTGCAACAAGCTAGCTAGCTCCAAACATGGGGTGTCAATAGTTTAATCATGCTTTAATTATACTTTAGGTGTAAGCCTAAACCTGTCATGGATTCCCCTATGTGATTGTTTTTTGTCCTGTCTTCACCTTTGTACTGTTATTGCTTTTTTTGCCCAATGGTGTTCACTTGTTGTGTTTATTTCTGATAATTTTGTCTACTTACACACTGTTGTGTCTATATATCTTTGCGAAGCCTTACCATGGATTTTTTGTCATTAAATCCAAGCAGTGATTCTCATTAGTATTTTCTAATTAGTATTAGTATATAAGTGTTTTCTAATTCTACATTTTACTGCTTTAGACCTTTGTTTGTTTCCCTGCTTTCTGATTATAGTTTCTGATTATATCCCGGTTTACCTTTGCCTGTCTGTGTTTTGACCCGTGTTATGGTCTTGAATTAGTATCCTGACCCTCACAACACATTACACTGCCATTTGGACATGTCAGCTCCCTCTTGTGGATGAACGTGCATCTTCCAAACACCACTGGTGCTGCCATTAACTGAACTTGGCTCAAAGCATGTATGGCCTCACACAAAAACAAAACAACAGTACAATTTTTTTTTGTTTGGTATATCATTCTTGTTGGCGTAGCTGAAAAAGTTATGGTCCAATCCATATGTGGATTTCTAACTATCCAACATACTATTATACTACTGTCAGGTTTGTTAACAGATGGTGCTGGGGTTGTGTATCTTGAACTCTGGCTGCTGGGAGAATCAATCAATCTGCTAACTTTAAATTTTAATCTAGTAAATCTCTTTAATAGGGAATGGTGTATAAAAGAGTGTGTAATTAATATGGATTGGATTTGGTGTCAAATTCTACTCAGTTTGCCTGACTATAATTATTTTCTTGTGTAAATTTGTACATGAGTATTGTGGGTCACATCTGTCCACTCAGTCTCAGGTGCACTGAGTCTTATGCCTCAGAAAAATCCGTTGTTGCCACAGGGAGTCGGAACTGTGCCAGCTCCTGTGTCTGTATGGTTTTGTGTCCACTTAGTGGTTCTAGCATTATTCCAAAGGACAGCAAGCACACGCATGCATGGGTGCGCACACACACACACACACACACACACACACACACACACATACAGTGTTGCCTGTTGTGGCTATGCACTTAATCTGGTGAATTAGATCAAGTCTGTAATTAGATAAAAATACTCTTTACTCAGTTTTATTTTGTGTGGTGTCAGTGCACTTGTGTTTATGGCTGGCATATCCAATCATGTGCGTGTATCACATTGCCACAAGATGGGGCTGCATTCATGCATTCAAGCAACAATTAATTTCACTGTAGCTTATACAGTATATCACATATTTTAATGCAGGAATGTGAACAATCTTAAAGGAGGCCATTATACATGAAAACAAGCTTTTAGTAAAAGAAACAGTAATGTGTGCCCTTTCAAGTGTTTCAAAAAATATTCTCTACTGGAGGAGCATGAACTGTATCCTTTTGCACCTGATATTAACATGCAAGCTGTAAAGCTGTATGTGCATATGGTATTTGGATAATGAGAGCCATGTTTATGCTGTTGCATTTAAAAAATGTGACACTCATTCAATACAAAATGTGCAAAAGCGCATGCAGGCAATGGAAAAAATATCTCATTTTCCCCATGCAATGTTCCAGTGAGCGTGTGTATGTATTGAATAAACATTTAGGGGAATTGGTGGCATGGGTTGATAATGTTTCCCACTGAAAACATATTTTAAGAATAGATTGCTGTTTGCAGGGTTGAGAGTTTTGTGAAATGTATCGGTTTCATTGAATTATTTATTATCAAATAAATAATGTGTACGTACCGAGAAAAAATAATACTTTCGGAAATTTAGGGATATCATTTTGTGGTATCTTATGGATTTCAAGAAGGTAATTTATTCTAGATAAGTTGCCAGACTACTCTCTCTCCATCCACGCTTGATTGCATTCTCTCTCAAGCTTTTCCTTACTAGAGATTGCACACACAAGCCATGAAAGGCTTCTTGCTGAATTTTCCTTTCTTCATGGTTGTAAATCCAAATAATTTGGGGCCAGTCATGCCTGAGATCAGCTCGCTGTGTTGTATGTTTACTTCCACATCAAACTTTGTTTGAGTGATAAATTCATTTTCTGTGTACAAGTACCCAGAGGACACAACCTGCATGATGATTTGGTCCAAATGATTAATGTTGCTGCACAGAACATGTTAACATATTAATTTATCATCATAATCCGCAGTAGCATCTGTGTAATTTTGTTGTCGAAGGGGTTTACTTCAGTGAGGCACGGAGGCACTCAATAAAAACATTTTTTAAATACATTGTGTCGTAGTAACAGTGTCTATGAAAGCATAACTTAAGTGATTTATTTGCAGACTACGATTAAAATACGATAAAGTGAAGTGACGTGTGGCCAAGTATGGTGACCCATACTCGGAATTTGTGCTCTGCATTTAACCCACACAGTAGTGAACACACACACCGTGAACACACACCCGGAGCAGTGTGCAGCCTTTTTTGCTGCGGCGCCCGGGGAGCAGTTGGGGGTTCGGTGCCTTGCTCAAAGGTCTCACCTCAGTCGTGGTATTGAGGGTGGAAGAGAGCGCTGGTCATTCACTCCCCCCACCTACAATCCCTGCCGGCCTGAGACTCGAACCTACAACCTTCAGGTTCACCTTCGGGTTACAAGTCCGACTCTCTAACCATTAGGCCACGACTGCCCCCAATTAAATAATGTTTTAATTAATTAATTGATTAATTAATTAATTAAAGGAAGACTGCATTGTTTTAATGCTGATTTATTTTCTTAAAAATGAATTGTATGATGTTACCTTGTAGATATTACAACATACATGGCAATGGTAGTTGTGATTTTTTTTATTTATTTATTTTTTTTAAATCTTTGGGCTGGTATCACTGACCACTGGGCTAGTTTTAGTAAAAAAAATTAAAAAGTAAAAAAAAAAGTTTTGCTTTTCTTAAGCTTTTAAATTAATTATCATAGTAACAGAAGACAATATAAATTCTGCCATAAGACCATACAACATCCCATCTTGACAAACTACCTAGAGTACCTTGTTTGATAACACATGGAGGTAGAGACACACACAACTTATTTAAGTAAGCTAACCTACTTAATCTGATAGTGGCAACTACACTGCTACATGGCTGCCCTATATTGTATTCGTGAAGTTTGTTAGTAAAAACGTTGCATATTTTAAATTTTGAAATTTCGCATGAGTATGGTCTACTCAGGGCAAGAAATATAGTACAGTACAAACATACAGAGAGAGAAAGAGCTGTAACAATATTGCTCATTACTGAAAATAAAAATTAAACAACTAGTAACTCAATTTACTAATTTAGTTTCTTACTCATTTGTAGAAAACTTTTTTGTACAAATTTTTTAGCGGTACATTTAACGCAATGCAACACAACTACAGCCATCCATAAAATGCTATTAATGTGGCAACGAGTTTTTAGAAAGTGTCAACCTGGAGAATTGAGAAAATGATTTTGATATACAGTACATACAGACAAATTAAAACATAGGTAAAATACAGTGTGTTAGTAAGGTGTTGGTCCAACACAAGCAGAACGACACAAGCAGCCACCTTGGCAGAGATTGTACAGGTCTCTGGAACTGTACTGGTGCAATGAACACCATTTTTCCAAAAGATATTCCTTTAGTTGGTGTAATGATGGTGGTGGTGAGCACTGTCTAAAACTATTAAAGCAGGTTGAGGTCTGGTGAGTGTGAAAGCCTTAGCAAAAAAAATGTCCATGATTATCATACTCATCAAACCATTTGGTAAACCCTCATGCCCTATGGATGGGGCGGAGTCACTGGAAGAGACCACTCCTATTTTGTTAATCATGCCAGAAAAATGCCTTCCACATCATAACAGAACCACCAGTTTTTCCTTTAATATGTCACCTGTCTGTATCTTCATTTGAATTTACATAGCCTGTAAGTGTTCATACAGTATTGTCCCAGTTCCTTCAATCAGGAGAAAAGGAAATGCTTTATGAATGAGAAAAAGTAAAAGATTTTCAGGGATTGATGTAAGAGACATTTAGCCGCTAGTTTCATGATCATATTTCCAAAAGCATAACTGCTTTAATGACCTTAACTAGCACTTTGCTACTAATACGAACCAATATCAGCAAAATGTTCAGAAAATTGAGCTGCTAAACCTAAAGCACCAATTGATACTCAGCCAGAATTGAGTGTTTGCTCGATATTTCTTGCGTTGTGATGAATGCATTTAGCACCAATGGCCTCTAACACATTTTTCACCCACAATCAGTCACTCTGAAGCTCAGTTTGTTTGTTAGTGTGCTTCAGAGTCTAAAAGTGTGAACATATGGAGCAGAATTGTCAGTGACAGATTATAGAGTCCTGCAGAGCAGGTGGAAGATTTATTCTCCTTGTGGGCTACAATCAATACACCACTGCCCACCTGGGTAATCTGTTAAAGGACATAATTCAAGCCCAGTTGAAAGCCTTTTTATCAGGTCGATCAGGTTGTCACTAAAGCCTGGAATTCGGTATGATCAGTCCTTACACGTAGTGTTCAAAAGAACAAGTTTATCACACGGCCATGGCAGTTTTATCTAATGCTTTTGATTAAGTACTGCTTGCCGTTTGTATTGCATTTTCAGACCAGGGAGGCAATGGCCGAATGAGTTTTTATAATTTCAGAGAATGAAAATGCCTTTTTTAATTACTGACAGCAATGATGCAATGATGTGGATTCAACACTGCTGTACCAATAGATATTTCCATAAGCCAAAACAACATTTGTGTTGCTGTTGATGAGTGTGATTTGAATTTAACCATCAGCTACATAGGACAGATCATTAGAAATAGTTTGTAGCAGTAAAACTAACACATACTTAGACATTTACGTAATGATTCGAATTTTGTAATAAGTAAAGAATACAACATGATGAGGCATGCTGCTATAGGATAAGAATTCTATATTGTTATCTCCCCAGAATTTGCAACTGTAAGACCATGCATGCATCTCAGTTCCTGCTTCCTGTGCTTTATAAAGCAGAGCCCTTTTAAACAAGGTTGCAAATATGACAAGCGGCTAATGAGAAAAAGTCAGAGAGACTTCACACAGCAGAGGATCAGAGGCACCAGAGCTCCCAGGAGTCTTCAGAGAAATTCCCTCTGAGATAATATAAAGAAAGTAACTGTACACGACTCCATTCCTTCCTCTCGAGATGTTCCTTCTGAATACTCCCACTCACACCTAAAAGTCGATACTCTTATTATACATTTAAAGTGATAGCTTAACATAAATTCCCTCTATTTAGCCCTAACGTATTCAATGTTTACAACTTGGCATTGTAGTGTTAACATTTTACTACAATATCATATATGACATTATCAGTATTACATGGATAATATGGCGACACTATCAGTTACCAACATACCTTTTTTTCTCTCTCTCTTGAAAGGTATGCTATTGTACTCGATTTTTACTCTATTATTTGTTTAAACTGTATTTTTGCTGAGAACATATTAACACTTCACAGTCTCTCAAGATATCAGTTATAACCCTTTATTCCTAGTCTTACTGTTTTTACTGCCCCCGTTATTGTTATTAATAGAGCGATGGTTGTTCTTTTTGATATATATCATGTAAAAATGCTCGCAGTGTAATAAGATCAGCTGTGTTTTAGTTTTTAGAGTTACATAACAGATTTAACATAAGTGCAACAAATTGCACTGCTTATGTTTATTGCCATTCATTTAGTGATAAAGATGCATTTGATTTGAGATTTAAAGTGATGAAGGTCCTCTCTGGGCTCTCCAGGCTCTCACTGATGCCTCTAAATGATGTCAAATGAAAGCTCAGAGCTGTTGTGGAATAATGCTATTTAGGAATGAAAAGAGTTACACAGTTACGAGAGCTTACGGCACGTCACTCTGCAGTCAAGAGGTCTTTTAACAGGAACATCTTTTAATTATGAGATGCATTAATTACTTTATTAGCTGTGGTACTGAGAGATATTTCTGACAGTGAGCATCTCTTGAGATAACTAAGAAAAGCTTGAAAATCTAATTTCATTTTCTTTGATAAATCATTTTATCTCTTTATGCCTTCCCACTCATTCCTAGTCTAGGATCAGTAGATATATAATTAAAAAATCATTGGTTTGATGACTCATTTGTGCTAAAAATGTAAGATGAACACACACAAAAAATTTTTTTTAAATTGAACTAAATCTTATCATTCCATATTATTCATCACTGCAGGGAAAAACAATTTTTATGTTCCACTGATATACCAGGAATAATCTTTAATCTGTTAACATTATCAGCTCATGGTTCAAGAAGAAGGAATCTGGTAGCTAAGCTTACAGCCCCCAGCCACTCATTTATGCATTAAGCAGAAGTTTGAGGTGCTTTTCTAAAAGTGAAAAGAATGACGCTGCTGTCAACAAGCTGATAAGAACAAACAAATCAGTCATGACACACTTCAGACAGTGTCCCCACGGTTCACATCACTGTTGTCTGTGCACATTTCATACTTTTTTCACACAGAGAGTGACAGCAGTAAGAAGTAAGTAAGAAGTTCAAGAAGCACCTTTGTTTTTTGCTAGCTCTTAGAACTTACAATACTGCTGAATGTATACTGATACTGAAATAGCACCATGTTTCACAGTTTAAAATGGGCTATCTACTGTAGTTACTGGCTCATTACAAGTGCGACTGAAGAGTATTGTCATCCTGTTCAGGTCAAGCCCTGGAAATGTGGTTCTGGGAATTAACTGCAGCACTGGTTTTTGGTTCAGACTTAATTTAGATAGGATTTATTCATTAAATTAGATTTTCTGACTGAGTCTCCATATTAAAAACTACCAACACTGAGATTTCTCAGTTGATTCGGTGCAGACATCATATTTAGTGCAGACATCAGTAACGTCTGTACAAGGCTTCAGGTCCGGGTACTCTCCTCCTTTGACCTAATGCCATGCTACTTTTTGTGGGGTGTTTTTTTTTTTTATTGTTGCTGTCGTTGCAAATTTCTGACATCAAAAAGCATCAGCCACCAAATGATAACAAACAAACAAAAAATATTAAACCAATTTAGTTGAGTAAACTGAGTGACAAGCTCATAAACTGTAGTCAGATTTGAAATTACAAAAAACACTGTTTCAGTCCAGTTGAAAAAAGTGAATAGCAACAAAAGTAAATAAAACTAAATGAAACTAACTAAATATATAGGTGTGTATGGGTGTTTGAATGTGTGTATGCATGGCACTATGATACAAAATTGGTAGAAAATAGCAAATAATAGTGATTTCATCGGATTTCATACAAATTAAGTTATGAGATATAGTCTTAAACTTTTACCATTTTACCAACTTTTCAAGATAGATACTGATCCATGGCGATTTTTACGAATCATGAGACTATGAAAAATTGATGTTGGTGGAAAACATTTTCTGCTGATCACTCACTGTTTTGCCATTTCTCCTGTAATTAAAGAGATTGGCACATGTGCTAGGTTAGCTGGTCCTTCAGCAGTGAATAATGGATACAGCAATAATAAACCAGCATGCATTCCTCCTCATGCTAATGTATGTCTGAAAAGGGGCCCTCCATTAGCTAATAACTGCAAAACCTCGTCCTTGACACTTTGTGTCTTCACAATAACCTTGTCATATTGAATGCATTAGAACTAGTAATGGACGAAGTGGTGGCTCTGGTATGCCTCTTCAGAACCATTGCAGAAAGCTTGTTTTGCGACCTAATGCACCAGTGCATTGTTAGTCTTCTCAACCTGCAAATTTAATAGATGGATGAATGGATTTAATGGTTACTTTACTTGTAAATCATGCAGTTGCACATACTGACATATAATGATGATTCTTAGTGTACATACACCAAACTATATAATTTTGCACTACCTTCAGAACTCATTATAATGCTTTAATATCTGTCCGACATTGTTTTAACATGTGCCGAGGCATGGACGATCTTAATGGAATATTGTTTGTCAGCCAGAATTAGAGGTCAGTATTAACATGCAAATGGAATATGCAAATCTCTGTTTGAGAAAGTACAGGTTTATTTAGAGCAGAGCACATAAACTAAGTAGTTTTATGTAATATGACTGTATTCCAAAGTATGCCAAAGAGTGAAATTAAAGTCAAATAAAGTTGATACGATATTTTATGGCATGTCAGCAGGTTCATTTGATGACTGTATAAGCAGAGTTTTGTATTCTAGAGAACCCACTGAGAGCATTTCTCTAATGGTAATACTTGTAAGGAGTAGTATGACTGTAAGACTACATTTAACAACTTTTTACACCCTGTCAGCATGTTTTTACTCATGAAAATAACTAACTGCACAGTTACAAGAACAAATTAATATTTTATGAAATTGCTTAGCGGCATTGTGGTCGCACTGCACTGTATGATAAGACAGAACTGCATTTTAATAAGAAACACTATGCCATCCAGACCTTTAATTGGTACTTTGCAGTGTCGCATTAATAATTGATTTGTCTTTTAATCTCAGCATCAATCAAACAAATGACTAATAGGTTTCTTTTGCCTATTGTGCCACAAATCTCTGAAGATTTTAGTTTGGCATATTGCCTCAGTATTCTTTAGTAACATTGTTGTGCTGTGTTAAGGAATCCAGTAACAACACATACCCATGCACCCACACAGACACAGCATGTGTGCTAAGTCTTGGGTTTATGTAAGCTCTTCGATCCCATTTTACCTGCCTCCACAATTGTGAATTCTGTCTTCTTTGCCTGTCACTGTGATGAAAACTGTCAGCATGTCTCAGCACTCAGCTGACCTAGTTAACACTATGAATGCATCTGACTATCTGGCAAACTCTGTTTCTTTGATCATTTATGGTAGAACTTTGGAAATCTCCATATGCTTTGAGACTATTTTTTTATAATGGTTTGGCTAGAACAAATAATCTTTGAGCTGGAAGAAATATTTATTAGGTTTTACTTCCCAGAAATGCAGGTCAGTGGTACATTTATTTACCATTCATTCTGTACATGTAAAAATATCTATGGTGGTAATTTAAAGTGCGCTTAGTTTGAATTTTTTTAGTGAATTGGGCATTAGTAGCAAGGAATAACTCCCTGAGATGAAATGAGGAGGAAAACTTTATAGCAGGGGTGTCCAAAATCCGGCCTTGGGGCCGAACGCGGCCCATGGTCGGATGTTCGGTCAATTTTTCCTTTTATCTGATGGTCTCAGCAGGCTGTGTTAACAGCCTTTTTTTCTCTGACTATACCTGCAACTTAATTTACCAAATGTTATTTAGTAGTGGTTACAGACAAAGAGCGCAAACCTAACAGTGAGACAGGGCAATTTCAAAAGAGCTGAAAACCAATAAGCATGGAAAACCTTTGGCGTATTCTTTAAAGAGTCCTTAACTAAAGTGGATTTGCAACCAATTATTAAAAATGACTTTTATGATTATCTTAGCTTGTCCTTATGTTACTTTTGGACCCTGTTGGGGTGGGGGGTCATTTAATAAGTACTGTAATTCCTACGTCGTTCACCAGATTTGAATGTAAATATCCTCAAAGTAAAGCTGAAAGACTGCAGTTTGAACTCATTCATTATTAAATTTCAACTCCAATATACTGCGGTAGACATATAATAATAGAAGGAATTTATTTATAATTGCACTATCCGTTGCACTCAGATGAGGATGGGTTCCCTTTTGAGCCTGGTTCTCTCAAGGTTTCTTCCTCATATAGTCTCAGGGAGTTTTTCCTTGCCACCATTGCCTCTGGCTTGCTCATTAGGATAAATTCACGTATTAACAATATAATTTTTGAATCCATTTATTTCTATAAAGCTGCTTTGTGACAATGTCCATTGTTAAAAGCGCTATACAAATAAAATTGAATTGAATTGAATATTTATGACTGTGTGTATATATAGCCAGCCCTCTTATGTTATGTTATGTTATGTTATGTTATGTTATGTTATGATGATGTCTAATCTGGCCCCCTTTAAAAAAAGTTTGGATACCCCTGCTTTATAGGAACCATACTCAAACAGTATCCTCAAAAATCCTCTTCTGGGCATCACGTGGAAGTAGGATACCATATTGTGCATATGGAACCCTATATTCAATTCAATTCAATTCAGTTTTTTTTGTATAGCGCTTTTAACAATGAACATTGTCTCAAAGCAGCTTTACAGAACATAAGAAACAGAAAAACATGTAAACAAACAAAACATGCAACAGTCCTAGATATGACCAAAGGTATGTGGACACCTGTCCATCACACCCATATAAGGGCATTCCTCAAGCTGTTGCCAAAGTTTGAAGCACACGATTGTGTGGAAGAACTTGATTGGCCTGCACAGAGCCCTGACCTCAAACCCACTGAACACCTTTGAGATGAATTGGAACACTGACTGTGTGCCAGGGCTCCTCGTCTGATATCAGTGCCCAACCTCACTAATGCTCTTGTGGCTGAATGGACAAATCCGCACAGCCATGCTACAAAATCAGGTGGAAAGCCCTCCCAGAAGAGTGGAGGTTGTTATAACAGCTAAGGGGGACTAAATCTATAATGGGATGTTCAACAAGCACATATGGTTTGATTGGTAAGGTTTCCACATACTTTTCACAATGTAGGGAAAATAGGAGTGAGCATAGGATGAGCATAATATAGTCTTTATAATTACAGCAGCAGTTTTTAGGGGGTAAAAGTCTAGAAAGCCGAGGAAGCGTGAGGAGCAAAGCAGTAGTAATGAATTAAGATCTACTGAGCAGGATAGTTGTGTCAGGTTCTGGCACCAATATCATATCAGCATCACATCAGCAAGAGCATAGAATGACTTTCAAGAAAGTGTATATTGTGATCACAGTGCAAGTGGCGGGTCTAGTTTTGAGAGTATAACCACAAGGCAAAGGCAGAAGGCACCCTGCGACACTAGTCTCCTACTCCTGAACCATTAACAGATCCTTAGTGATCTGACTGGGGAGTAGGCTGGCGTATGGTGACTGTGTTTTCTATATAAGTGCCAATTGTCGGTATTAATACAGTGTAGGCATTGTATAAATATTGAGAATATGATTCTGATTTTGAATGTTTCTCCCCCTAAAAATCAATCCAGAGGAATTTTTCCCACACACTATTTTATAATTAAGCAATACTGCACAAGCAAGAATGCAGTTATATTGAATATTGGCAAGGCTATGATTCACCAGAGGTAGTCACAGCTGTGCCGATATTCAGTATAACCACACGATACAAAAGTTCTATAAACAAGAAATTAATATCAAGTAAATGACATTTTGGACACACTATGGCCAAATGTTCTGTTTATTTTTGCTCCACTAGTGGAAATAGATCCCAAAGAAGCCGCACTCACTTTGTAGCACATCGGCTAGCTAGCTAGCTAGCTCACGTTGATTTATATATTCCCATTAAAGGTGCTTCTGGCAATATTGGTGTCCCTTCTTCCTTTTCAACTGACAAGCTTTCAAAAGTTATATTCCTGAAATGTATCGTTTGTGACGTCCGCTGTCGATGTTGCTAACACTACTATAGTGACTGTGTCGAGCCAAGAAGTTCTATGTGGTGAACACAGACAAGCAGAGTGATACACACAGTGAAATGTCCCAGTGTGGTTATAGGAAGTATAGGCACCGCTCGACCAATCAAATTAGTGGACTGGAATTAACTGCTATATAATTCACTTTTTATTTAAAAAAATAATTATCGGCTACATGGTTTTGGTATGTGTCCATATTTGCCCTGCAATGCTCTCATTCTCAATCTGAATTCAGTCAACTAATGGAAAAGGAAAATCAGCATAACACAGCTGATTATTTTCAAGCACTTCTCTGATTTTTCAGTTTTCATTTACATCTGGCTGGCATGATTTGCAGCTCAATTAGTGTTTCGTGAGAGTGTGTGTTAGGAAGGAAGCATGAGCACTCATTTGGAGGATGCAGGGGAAAGTGATAGAATTAACTGTGTGAGAAAGTTTGACTCTCTGATATGCAATTAGGTTATATGTGGATGTTTAAAATTTTTTTACACATATTGTATGTAGCATTGCATTAGGATAGAGAAGAGCACAGGCCAGAAACACCAATTAGGAAGACAGGGAGGAAAAAAGAGAGCAAAAGAAAAAAGTCTAACCTTGCAATTGATGAATGCCAAAAGTCAGATGGAGACTGTACTTTTAGTACTTTTTTTTTTACTTCTTTTTATTTTGATAAGTACCTATTTTTCCCATTGCATATGGGGAGTTAGTGTTATTTGCCAGTTTGAGAGAAACTACCCTTAAGGTTTTTATTTTGTGGGATTGTTAATCATTTTAAACCTATCACATTTTTAACCTGCCATGCCAGCTAACATATTTCATATTTCCTGTGATATACAGTACTGTGCAAAAAATCTTAGGCACCCTAGATTTTTAGTACAAACTTTGTTATAGATTTTTATTTTATGACTTATACATTATCGAGTCAGTACAAAAAACATGTTAGATTTCCAAACATTAGTTTTCCAGCACAAAATTAATTGTTATTGAAAATGTTTGTATGTCAGTAAAGAAATCAGCATATTACATAAGAGACCACTTTTCAGACAAAAAACATAATGAAGGCTGCTGGGCTTTGCTGCAAAAATAAGAAGCAAGTGTGACAGTCAAAGTCTCCAGAAGAACTGTGGCTCATTCTGCAAGATGCTCAGTAACACTTTCCAGCTCATTTACTTTAAAACTGCACAAATTGTACCTGAGACTACTGTTTTTTTTTTTTTTTAAAGCAAAGGGTCACACCAAATATTGACTTTGTTTCATTTATTACTCTTTCCTGCTCTTTATAGATTTTTTTTTTATGTAGAAACATTTAATTTCAATATTTTTTGAAGGCATCTTTGCTTTACAGCATTTCTTTGCATGTACCTAAGACCTTTGCACAGTACTGGACTTTAGAAGCATACACACACAACACACAAATGTGTACTAACAAAAGTGACCATGCCATTTTGCATTCAGCTTCAGAGATATTTCTATTTACACCTGGTTTTCACATCATACATTTGAACGACGCCCTTCTAAAGACTAAACTCTTTAAAATCACCCTTGATACTTGGTAACTTTTTCTGATATGCCTTTTATGAGCTAGTGTCTTATGAAATGCATGTTTAAAAGCATTATAATTGAGTAAATTATCATAATTTTAGAGAGCCCCAGCTTCCGACTCAGCACCGATGATGATTTGGGTTGAATGCCACAGAGAGCGTAGGCTGGAGGCTCAGCAGTCATGCAGAAGTTTTGTAATGGGAGTCTGGGAAGAAAAGAAAACTTGCTTAATCATTAACTGGAAGAACAATGTGAATACCGAAAGCCAAAAAAGTAAAACTTCAGTTAGAAGTCAGACAGTAGCTGACTTAGTATGAAGATAATCAGGGATAATGAAATCTGGCAGGAATATTTAGTTTGGTTTGACCTACATACGCATTTACACACAACACTGCTAAATTGATAAAAGAGATGCATTATAATTAAGGCGCTAACATATGGCCATACGGCTATATTTTCTAAACCACTAGCCAAGTTGCACTACAAGCTAGCTGACATCAGACTAACTATTATATTGCGGAAACCAGCACCCAAGTGCAATAGTGTTCAGCTTTACACTCCAGTGGCTTTGATGTGATAGAGAGAAACTTAGCTACAGGGTGAGAATTGGCAGTGACTAAATTGGATGCTAAAATATTTTATTATTTTAACATTTCAGGTTTCATCCAAGTGCATATACAGTAGCTTCTGCCTTTCAATTTTCACCCAGGATTAATTTTTCACACTGCCATCACAGTCAGATAGCTAAGCCTAGATAAATGTGATCTGTACCCTACTTCACTAGATTTGTTCTGGCCATGAAGTTACGCCTGCCATATCTGTAAATCCATAGCAGTACTATTTGTGAAATATATATATATCCTACAACATATAGTTGTTCACCCACCTATACGCCTATGTGCTATATCTTCCTTGCTACCTTAAGGCATGCAGAAAGATTATGATAGCAGAAAGAACAGACAGAATATTTTTCAAGGCTGCCATGTTTGTTGAAATGGTCCATTTCTAATGCACATGCTGATCACTGAACTCACAAAGCATGTTGTGAGGGCAAATCTCTAAATTGGGCCATATTTTTTTGGAAAGAACAGTGATTCGGTAAGAAATCCCAAAGAGTTGTGGAGGAGGCTATGTGAGTGTAGGAGTGCCCCAGAAGCACTTAAGTTTAAATGCATCATGCCACATCAGCAGCAGTCAGCATCTCTTGGTCTCTCAGTGGAATTTGAACTTAATCCTTTATCAAAACCTCTGGAGCTCATAATTTAACAGTACCATAATATGGATGTAATGAATATGTAATGAACGCAGTATGTAATAAATGCAGCTGTATGGTATGCATATTACATTTATTTGATGGTCAAGATTTGATTTCTGGAAGGCTTCCCAAGGGTATCTTTGAGGGTAAATCCTTGGGCAGATTTAATTGCATATAGAAAATGAGAAGTTTATTATCAAACAGTGCTCCATTCTACTATTTTGTCACACGACATTATTCTCTTTGCTGACAGCAACTTTGTTGATATGCTACCTAAATTGTTTATTTCCTACCAATTGTCTACCACTGAGTTTCTCAGAGGTGTAGATTTGTTGATGCATTACTTAATTGGTTGTTCAGCTAATTTATTTGCCATCATTTTAAGTGGTTGCAGGACTATAAGTGCAGAGTTATTTGGCTCATACGGTTATACTTGAATCCGCAGAGGGAGTTCATACCAAAGATGAATGCTCATGAATGCTCCATTTAGAGCTGTAGAACAATTTAGCCTGGGTTGAATTACCACAACCCGTTTTTGAAAGCGGAACTGGAACGAGATTCAGCAAACTAGGACAAATATAGAGTATTTCCAAAAATGGCCTATTATGGTTTCCACAATGCTGACTAAAAAGCCAAATGTTGTGGACTACTGGTGTAGAGGTCAGAACGTATGATCATTTTCCAATTTTGATTTTACAACACCCTTGGATTTTTTTTTTTTCAACAATGTAAAGTGATTGAATAAATTGTGCAAATCATATGACTAGGCACTTTGTTGGATTAGAACTTTCCACTGTGGGTGATTTTCCTGCCTCTGGACCATATAATAAAGCTAATAGCAGCTTTAAAGAGCACTTAGTTCTGTGTGTCACTTCCACCTCCACGGCTCATTTGCTTTTGTCTGATGTGTGGGTGGGTTGCACATAGAGAGGCAGCATAAGCAGTAATGCAGTATTACTTTTAGAGGTGGGGATTTCCACATAAATGTCAAAAAAATAATAAAAGAAATTACAAGAGATGAACTGTGGTATTCAGGCTCTGGTGGGCCAGTATTTTGGTAGACTCAATACTTTTGGTGTAGCAGAATAGGTGTTCTTTAACTGAGTACCATATGCGCCCAAAACTGTATATGATGTCTGGTATATTCAAGGGCTGCAACTAATGATTATTTTGATAATCAATTAATCTATTGATTATTTATTATTATTATTATTATTATTATTATTATTATTGTTATTATTATTATTATGAATTTATTTATTTATTTTACAATTATTCACTATGTTGGATTATAATTATTTTTGAAATTTAAAAAACCCACTATATGGCAAAAGTTTATGGACTCTTGACCATCACACCCATTGCCATTCCAGTTCATCCCAAAGGTGTTCAGTGGAGTTGAGGTCAGGTCTCTGTGCAGGCCACTCGAGTTCTTCCATTCCAACCTTGACAAACCTTCTTCAATGTCTTCATAGAGCTCGCTTTTTGCACAGCGACATTGTCATGCTGGAGCAGGTTTGGGCCCTTTAGTTCCAGTGAAGGGAAATTGTAATGCTATACAATCCTATACAATTGTGTGCTTCCAACTTTGTGGCAACAGTTTGATGAAGGCCACATATGGGTGTGTTGGGAAGATGTCCACAAACGTATGGCCATAAAGTGTATTTCTTTGCAGCATTTCAATCAGCTAATACTGCTGCAGGACTCACTACTCTATACTACTCTACAGAACTACTTAACTAGGCTGATACCACAGTGTGGTTGAATGCTTGAATCTGATTGGTCAGAAAGTTTCCATTGTTTTCATACAACAGCACGGCTTGGACAGTAGTTCCAGCTGTAACATGAACGATAGATTTATATTAATGCAATCGTTCTACTTTATTTTTCTATAGTAACAGCTCATTCATAGGGACTTGTATGGCAGGTGCTCCACATAACAAACTGATTTTAAAAAAAACGTTGTTTAGAAAAATAAAGTATAATCATTGATGTGGTGATATTTTTTTTAAACATTTTTATTGAAGGAGTCTCTGTTGAAAACACTTTGGAACAGTCAAAGTTTCCAGCTCAGAAAGAGGAGTTTATGCTTTCCGGGTTTCTATGTAAAATGGCAGGCTGAAATCGTTGGCAAATCACTGTGGTATAAGCAGAATAACACACTCCAGACTGCACTCTTAGACAAAAATAATGCACTCTGCTGTGCATCATGCCACATAACCCTCCCTTTTCATTATTCTGGTATAACAGCATGGTCTGGAATGTGTTATTCCTTACCTAATCAAATAACAACATTACTGATATTTATCAGATAATAGATCATAGCACGAAAATATTATGTCAACCAAACGAGACACCCAAACTAATGTAAAGTGATGTTATTCTGTACATTGTTTTATTGGTTCTGCACACTTCTTTGCTACTATATGTCTTTTCTGCATTTCAAGCCCTGATTTGTTCAATTAAAAATATACACTCAGCACCCACCTTATTAGGAACACCAGTACACCTGCACATTTGTGCAGTTATCCAGTCAGCCAGGTATGTGGCAGCAGCACACAAATCTGCTCAGCATGGCTGTAAAGAGTGCTTATTTGAGTTACTACAGACTTCCTGTCAGCTCAAACCAGTCTGGTCATTCTTCTCTAATCTCTTTCATCAACAAGGTGTTTCAGCCTACAGACCCTCCACTCACAGGATGTTTTTTTGTTTTTCACACCATTCTGTGTAAACTGTAGAGACTGTTGTGTGTGAAAATCCCAGGCTATCAGCAATTTCTTAAATACTCAAACCAGCCCATCTGGTACCAACATCCATACCACGATCAAAGTCACAGAGGATCATGTGTTTTCTTCACTCTAATGTTTGATGTTGAACATGAACTGAAGCTCTTGACC
This sequence comes from Pangasius sanitwongsei, assembly GCA_037576675.1. Taxonomy (NCBI): domain Eukaryota; kingdom Metazoa; phylum Chordata; class Actinopteri; order Siluriformes; family Pangasiidae; genus Pangasius; species Pangasius sanitwongsei. The sequence continues at coordinate 13,926,393 of CM075022.1, read as the reverse complement.
TGTATCTGCATGGTCTTTTGCATTGTGCTGCTGCCACATGATTGGCCGCTGGGATACCTGCATGAATGTGGAGGTGTACAGGTGTTCCTAATAAAGTGGATGGTGAGTGTATTTTGTCTATGCTAAGGAAATTAAACATTTATCAATGCTACTAGACAAAATAGCTTAAGTTAGAAGGTAATTGATTCAAATGGCTTTGCTGCTCGCTGCCCAGCCCTGCATAATGGACATGCTTCATTACACAAGTTATATTCTGAGATGAGAAAATGTTCGTCTTGTAGGCATTCATTTGAGACCATTTTCAGTCATTTTGAACCCATCGAGGTGTCATACAAATTTCTGACACTTTTGCCTAAAGTAGTATATGATAATGTTTTCTGATGTTTGGGACAGATTGATAAATATGACCATAAACGTATGATATAGCTAGAAAACTAGAGAAGACTACTCAGTACATGGCAGCTAATAATCATAATTCAACCGCAGACATTTCGCTTCCACTGTTTTTCACATTGGCCACGAATGAATGATTTCAAATAGAAATATTGCTCACATGAAAACACAAGCTATGTTCTAAGACAAACAGTGTAATGTAATGTAAAGAGTTTCCATATTTTAGAGGAAATTTTTTCTGTGAAAACGTGCACCACCATTTTCATCAAAGTAAAGAGATGTGCACCACAGTGTGCTTCATTACACAGTTCAACTACTCAATAATAAAATTTGCTGCCAACTATTTTTATTATTGATTTTTAGAGGTACATTCTTATGAATATACATCAAGCTCCCAATGCATTATTTCAGTAAAGCTGTTTATATGTCAAGTCAACCAATCTTGCAGAAAGATCAGCAGAGAACCTTAGGGCTGGATTGTAAACCACTGAGTTTAAAACAATTGCCTGGGCTTCTGGTTTTTTTTTTATTAAATAAAATAAGTGTTAATCCGAGTGCTTGGTGAAGAGGTAGGTCTTCAGTTTTTGTTTGACAACAGCCTTTGAGTCAGCTGTTCAGACCACCATGGGAAGTTCGTTCCAGCACCTGGGTGCCAGTACAGAGTATCCATCTCTGCTCCAAAGTGCACTTTTACTCCAGGACTAATTGAGAATGATTCCATTGGTTTTCTTTCAAATGAAGATAAATTATTATGTGTACCACAGTCCCAGATGAATATTAGCCATTTGTTGGCTCTTGGGAAAACTTCTGATTTTGCCAGTTGCCAGTGGAGTGAACCACGTTGACCACATTGCCAGTGGAGTGAAACTGACTGATTTTATCATTAGTATAGCCTATAGAAGAGTCTGTCCTTGTTGACTTTGTTATCCCCTAACCATGGCTATTTCAAAGTAGTTCATATGTTTATCATCCAAATCACGGTCAACTTCCCTTTCTCACCCAGTACTAATGAGATAGCTATGAGATTAGCTAATTAGGGAAGCCTTTCATGAAAGGGATTAACTCTGTAGATGGCAACACACAGGATGAGAGAGAGGGGAGGGAGGTTTAAAAAATGAGCAGTAGGCTGGGAGTTGTGCTGGAGAAGGAGTGGGATACAGCTTTGCAGCAAGAGGGGAGCGTGCTGGGTAAATTGGATGTTTTCTTTTCTCCCCTCCTTCCTGCTTAGTTCTTGTAGCACAGCACGCGCACTTTGCTGGTGCTTGTTCATTTAGCCGACTAGGCACATCTAATGCACTCAGAGTAAGAGAGATAAGAAGTGGGTCTGCTGGATTAAAAAGAAGGAGTGAATAATGGACAGATTGTTGTATGTGGTGAGGAGGATGTCACCTCGGAAGAGAGAGAGGAGCTTCCAGTGGGAGGCAGAGAGTCCCGAGACCTGCGACGAGAGTCTGTGCTCACTGAGCCTCTGCATCAGTGGTAAGATGAGAACAAACTTTCTCTCTTTCTCTTAACTCTTACTCTGTCTTGCTTCTCTCTTTAGCTTCTTCTATTTCAATTGCTCTTTCATTGCACCTGTATGGTTTAATTAATAAACTTTGACCTGTGATCTTCTTGTTTTGCGTCAATCATATTCATGTAGTCTCAGTCATAACCACTTATTACAAAAGGTGCTGAAGGGGTGAAAATTCTCTCTTTCCTACTACTACTCTGTTACTCTGTCTTGTTTCATACTTTCACTCATTTTAATCCTTTTCATTTAATGCCAGTGTGATAATAATAACTCTGACCTGTGATGTTCTCTGATGTACCAGAAACTTATTTTATGTAAAGCATATTCATGCAGTTTATTCTCAAGAGACAAGCTGCTTGGTGAAAACACTCTCTTCTCTTTGGTTTCAGTCAAAATCCCCCAGGGTAGAGGTGGGGCTAAATTTGTGGTGACACACTTAAACCTCAGCTTGAAAGGCATACGCCAGTCTTAATGCGATGCCGATGATTGAGCAGAATTGATTTCACTTTAGAGGTTTAAATATTTGATATGATTGACATTTCTAGTTGATCACAATAAGCCACAGTTATCAGAGTTTTTTATTTTATTTTAGCTTTTTATATTGAGGATGTTTATCTATCCTGAATGTGTATGCTATATCCTCTATATATATAATCAGAGTGATTCATTTATGTGATTCCATAAACTAGGACAAAGCATCTAATCCCTCTGAGTCATGCTTGCTTCTTGGGTTTATGAATGGCATTGGCAGCTGTTTAAGCAGAGAGTTTAATGATAATTATCAAGTGCATTATCAAATCTCTAGGGAAGCTGATAAGCTTGCTCAGGTTACTTTCACATGGGCTCTTGGATCCACTTCCATCAGCAGATGTCCAAATAGATGTTCACGCTACTGGTGGCCTCATCATTGTGGTGGTCTCATTTATTCTTATCATAAATTTGTTAACTAACCCATGGGCCAAGTGAATATGCCAATGCACTTACCCCGTCTCTTGTTTTGGTTGCATGGAAACATAATTAACTAGGCTAAAAATGGTAGCTAGTGTAATTTAACTCAAAACTCTGATGCACTGAAAACCAGTAACAAAAATAAATAAAATGTAAATCATATCAGAAATTGAGCCCTTCATTTAATTGCCATTTACAGTGGTGATGGGGGTGGAAACTTACTGTCTACAGAGAATATACAGATGACAGCTCATGATTTCAGAGTCACAGTGGAGTGTGGAAGCCCTTTTTCTAGGCCAGAGCGGTAGCTAATTAACTATGGCTTTGAAAACACTCAGTGACATGCAACAACACTGAAAAAAACCAAGCAAGAGCTTTAAAATGCATCACCTTGCATTTTAAAGCTTGAGTGAAAAAAGATGCTAGCTAGACTTAAATTTATTTATTTATTTATTTATTTATTATTATTTTTTAACCACAGTTAAGCATAGTTACAAAGCTAGCAGAATTGAGAGAACAATGTAGCTACTAGCTGAAATGTTAGTCAACGCCATGTTGGTGTCACAAACACAGTAGACTATCAAGGGAATTTGAGTACTCATGCTGTTACAAATGCTTATCTCTAGCTTTAATATAATTTATCTGACTAATAACAATGTATCTTACTAGTAGCCACAGAGACACATCCTCATCTTTTGCTGTAGTGCAGTGGGCAGTAGGACTCTGGAATGAAGTTCATTGTGTTCAATAACAATACAATAATACTAGTAGCAGGATTTTTTTTCTGAGGTTGATGAAGTCTGATCTTGATATACCAGTTGATATTGAAAATATATTTTTTTTACTGGCATTTCATTTCAAGTGCTTTTTACCTTACTGGCCTTGTTTACGCTCCTTGATGATGTTCTTCAAACTAGTCATAGCTCAATTTCTATGAGCAGTGCTGCTTGTAAAAGTTAAATGTTCCGCTATGTCAAAAAAGCTGCCTTTATAAAAAGCATCTCAAAATAAATTACATTGTTTCACATCTAATGTATTATTCAGAACCAGACTTGATATATTCAGTCTCTGAAAATGTTTAACAAGCTTTTCACTTTAACTCTCAGGAGAAGTTGCCCTGTTCTCCTATGGCAGTATGTAATTATGAACAGTAAGGTGTAATTAGGTACCAGTACTAATAAGGCATGTGAGCATGTATAACTGCAGATTGTTTTAAACTACAATTCATGACTAAAGAAGGACACAATCTCAGACTTCAGGCTCTTATTTTTAGGGCCCTCAAATTCCTTTAAAATTGTGTTTAAATATTATGTACTTATAATTGTGTTTAAATATTATGTACTTATAATATACACTCACTGTCCACTTATAACTAATATGAACACCTATATCCCTGCTTATTCATTCAATTATCCAGTCATGTGGCAGTGGGCACAGGGGCACAATCTCACTGAAACAGGACAGTTGAAGCCTGGCCAGTCTTCCTTTCAGCTGGAACTCAATTTCTCCTCTGATCAGTCTCATCAACAAGGCGTTTTGACCTGCAGAACTGTTTTTAAAGCCATTCTGTGTAAGAGTTGTGTGGGAAAATCCTTTACTCAAAACCAGCTCATCTGGCACAACAACCAACCAACTGGTCAAAGTCACTGCGATCACATTTTTTCCCCTTATTCTGATATTTGATGTAAACATTAACTGAAGCTCTTGGCCTGCATCTGCATGATTTTATGCAAAGCACTGCTGCCACATAATTGGCTAACTGGATAATTGCATGAATGAGCAACATGTCTATTAAAGTGGACTGTCAGTGTATTTGGATGGATTTATGTATTTATTTTATCCACAGTAACCCTGCCATTGATATTTTATTTGACATTTGATTTTTCATTTCTTAGGCTACCCAGAGTGACATCAAAACTTCAGTTCTCAACTCAAAAATAACCGAATATATGATTATTAAACCTATTTCTAGACATTTTTCCTTATTTGAAGCTTTAAATTGAATTAGTCCTTTGGGAGATAATTTTGTTTCTTTCTAGAAAAAAATTACTTAAAATGATCTGCCAATAGAAGAAGCTTGGATTTAGTAAAATGTCTAGAAATAGGTTTAATCATCTTATATTTGGATTATTGTAATCATATAATAGGAGTACTAGATACATTTGTGTATAGTCAAAATAGTATAGATATTTTATTATTATTATTATTATTATTATTATTATTATTATTTTTGCAAAGCATCATCAAACAGTTATGCCAAATCCCAAATGACGACATATTAAACAAAATAATAACAATTTACACCAATCATCCTGTTCAAAAGTTTACATCCCCTGACTACTTAATGTAGTGTTTTGCCTTCTTGAGCATCAGTGAATGTTTGCACCTTTTGTAATAGTTGTGTATGAGTTCCTCATCTGTCCTCAGTGTGAAAAGATGGATCTCAAGTAGCCACCATTGGAAAGGTGTCAAATATGCAGAAGATGCTGGAAAAGCAAATAATTTGGAGGACCTGAGGATTTTTCTGAACAACCGTGGGCAGTTTAACTGCTCAGGACAAACAAGGGACTCATGAACAACTACCATAAACATAAAAACAGTCGTTGATCATAGGGGTAACAACACAAAGTATTAAGAATCAAGCGTATGTAAACTTTTAAACTGATTCATTTGTGTATATTCAGTTCTTATTTTGTCTTGTGGGCTATATATACACATCTGTTATGTATGTGTGTGTATATATGTATGTATGTGTGTGTGTGTGTGTGTGTATATATATATATATATATATATATATATATATGTATATATATATATAATGTGTGTGTAGATGCTTACCGCATACGGTTATGTCATTGTAGGACCTAGGTACTGCAAAAATAATCTCTGCTACTACCAGCTATCAATCAGCTACGTATTGCTGATTGTAGTTAGTTGTATGTAAACAACGACCCCAAAAAAGGTACATAATGTTGATTAATCACAAAAGGAAAGCAGCTGATGAACATAAAAATGATCATATGATTCATGATACGACATACGAGATGATACGACATTTTCAAATTTAGATGTACACCAATGTACAATATGTATGCTATGTATTTGCTACTTGCATTTTCTACATCAAGCACATCAAGGTTATTTATTTATTTGTCTAAAAAAGACTTATGTTTTTATAAGTGACTAAAAGTAGAAAATGGGATCTTAAACATCCAAATGTGGAATTTTCCCTACAAATATGTAAATCTCATCAAAATTTGAACAGTGGACATCACAATGGTGCGGTGGGTTGCGTTGCTGTCTCAAAGCTACAGGGTCTCCATGTCCTTCCAGAATTCCTCCGGGTTCTCTGATTTCCCCCTACCGCCCACAAAACATGCTGGTAGGTGAATTGTTGACTCTAAATTGCCCCTAGTTGTGAATGAATGTGCATGGTGCCTTGTGATGGACTGGCATCCCATCCTGCCTCACGCTCAGTGTTGCCAGGATAGAATCTGAATCTACTGCAACCCTGACCAAAATAAAGCAGTTACTGAAGATGAATGCCTGAATGAATAAATGAATGAATTTGAGCAGTTTAAGTTGCTCTGCCAGCCCGAATATGACTGATATTTGGTCTTGTCGAGTTCTCAGAGACAGTGAAATTATGGAAGAAAAATGGCTAAAATTGGATCAGAGTAATCACTGTCCATGTCTGATGTGCTGATGAACATCTGTCTATTCCAATGTGGGCAACTCATGCCTTGGATGATTAGGTAGCTGCTGTGTTAATAGTCACCATCACAAGACCTCATGACAGGCATCCCAGCAATTCATGGCACAAGTTGTGTTTAAGCAACAGATGCATCCAAACTGCCTTAAAATAGATCATGCTATGGGTAGTTTTAAAATAGGTGCCAAAGGACCTGTAGTTTTTGTAATTGCAAGAAGAGTGTTTGATGAGTGAGGAGAATGGAGGGAAGTAAGTGCTATAGAATGATAAGAGAAGCAAGAAGCATCTCTCAAACTTTTTTAAACTGCATAACTGTCATGTCTTTGTGAGCCCTGTACCACTTGACACTTTAGACCTTTTATACTGAATTATACATTTCCAACAAGTGTGTCCTTCACATGCAATTGATAGTAGTAGTTTATATATAATATATTATATATAAAATATAGTTAATTTGCATATCCTGGGTCACAGGGAGCCTATCCCAGGGCACAAGGCAGGGGACACCCTGGACGGAGTGCCAACCCATCGCAGAGCACAATTGCACATACACTTGCAAATCCATTCACACACTAGGGACAATTTAGAGAGGCCAATCAGCCTACAACTGGGGGAGGAAACCGGAGTATCCGGAGGAAACGCCCAAAGCAAGGGGAGAACATGCAAACTCCCTGCCCACAGGATGGAGGTGCGAGGCAAACATGCTAACCACTAAGCCACCGTGCCACCCTAATTTACTTACATCTTTAATGTAAGTAATTAGGTGTAAATTCATGAGGTGTATGGATATTACTGCAATAATATTAATCTTATTAGAGCGGTATAAAATCAACAGTATAGAAAATGTAATTGTTAACCACAATTATACCACAATCAATCATAATGGCAGGCATAATGGTACACTTTTTATAGCTAAATCCAAGACATCCCTGTCTAGTGTATAGGGACAGGCATTGCAATTAAGTACAGTTTCAGAACACAGAAAGTATCGCTTTTTTTTTTCATTTCTTCCCAGGCGTCACTTTCATTGTGTGTCACACTAAATCTTGTAAAAAGAAGAGCTGTAAGAATGGAACAGCTACATACTCACATCAAAGCATCATGATTCATTCTCTTCTAGGTTGTGTATGAGAATCAATCCTGCTCTGAAGTTTGACATTTGTTAGAGAACTCAATGTTCTGTAAGAGAGCAAAAGAAAGGCCTCCTTTATTCACTGTTCAGCCAAGGTCTGTCTGTAGCAACAGAGATAGAATTCTGAATATTGAATATTTCATAAGTGCGTTAAGTCAAGTGGCAGCAGAGAAAGTTGAGAAAACACCGGCATCTGCAAAGTTGGCTGTTCGCTATATTTGTCCCTATTCCAAAGAATCTCACACTATCTTAGGTGTCATGGAGCATGTGGATTTTGTAGGAGTCACAACTGATGTTATATGTGATGGAATATAACTGATGTTATATGTGATTTTGTATATCACATATAACATCAGTTAACTATAATTATTAGAAAGAGCTGATCTGTGGTGCTGGGTAACTGAAAAAAGAGCTGATCTGTGGTGCTGGGTAACTGAGGAAGAGTTGCTCTGTGGTATTGGGTAACTGAGAAAGAGCTGCTCTGTGGTATTGGATAACTGAGAAAGAGCTGCTCTGTGGTGCTGGTAACTATGAAAGAGCTGCTCTGTGGTACTGTCTAGCTGAGAAAGAGCTGCTCTGTGGTACTGGGTAGCTGAGAAAAAGCTGCTCTGTGGTACTGGGTAGCTGAGAAAGATGTTCGCTGTGTGCCTTCTCTCACCCATTCTGAATATAGACTCATTTGCAACTGCTTGACTGTATAATTTTGTTCTAACTAGCCGTAGCAGTGTGTAGGAGTGAAATTAGGTCAGAGCACATGCTTTTTTTTTTTGCTTTCTCTCCCACTCGCTCACCCTTTTTCTGCCTCTGTTTCCTTCCTTTACTCTCTTGTTTTATCAACTGTTTTGTATATTAATGGCATTGAGGTAATGTTCAGGTGGTACATATTATATATATATATATATATATAAATGATGATTATATATAAATGATCATCAACAGAATCTTATGTTCACATAGTTTGATTATCCTGTTTTCTTCTATAGACTGGTTTCAATAAGACCTCCAGTGCACTTTTCAGCTCATGGACCTACGTATAATTCACTCCCTCACCCATATTTAGAAGGCTGAAGATTCTCCACAAGTCGGCGCTCTTAGTCATATAGCTTGTCTGTGTATTTTTTGCTGAAACAGAAAAAAAGCTGGTTTGAATCTGAACTGACAGAATCTGATAAATATTTGTGCTCAGACATTTCATATGTATGATGTAATTAACACGGGTTACATTTCTTTATGCTGTTGTTGCAGTACGACAAACAGACGCTGCTTTTCCTTGCAGCCAGTCTCTATTTCTTAAGATGCCAAAATGATTAATACTAAAAATGGGCCTCTTTTATCAATCTTTTAGTAAAGTTGTGTGTAAATGTTTGTGTAAGCCAAACCTAACTAAAATTTTCCACCGGTTTTATAAAAGTTTCCGAAAGGCTGATTTTCTTCATACTAGGTATCATCATAGGTAATTTGATCACCCGTAAAGTGCAAAGCACATTCCCGACACAGCTCATTTGCATGTAGTGACGCCCATAAAGCTCCAAAAAAGTTCAAGTGCACAGACAGCTGGCAGAATGAAATGAATGATCAGGGTAAAGGCTGAAAGACAGAAGTGGAAGTTTTTTTATTTACTTCTATGCCAATAAAAATATTTAATAATTTATATTATTAACAATAATAAGTGAGCACTAAATCTTCCATCAGCTGAGGCATTTCTTCACTGCGTAAGGCTATGTGCAGTCACAGGAGCCTGTCCTCCGTTTATATGGCAGCATTTCTTTTGTAATAATTGAATGTTTAGTTTTATTTGTTTTAATATATGGGTTTGTGTTGGTTCACTTTCTTGATTTTTTTTATATTCTTTAATTAATGCCATAATGACAGGTTTTCACAAAATTTTCTTGATGGTAATTGTAGTCCCTGTTTTTTATGTAAATGTTGCTCTCAAATATGTTTTGGTAATGGTCTCTTTACTATGTTCTCCTGCCAAAACCAATATGAAATCAAGTATTGGCCGAATTTAAAACGCAGAATAAACATATACAGACAGTGTTTAAAAGGACATGTCAGAGGAGCAACACTTCCTGTGGTTTAATATATATATATATTAATAATATTAATATCCCAGACAGTCCCCTTGTGTTAGAGATGTCTTGCACTCTTTAGCATTTCTGCCATGAATGTGTGGCATGTCAGCAATGTTTCACAGACAAAGCTGGTGCTTTGCTTTTCACATCATATTTTTTGGGTCACATAAATAAATGAGTAATTTTGTCAGTTTCTTTGATTCTATGATATTCTAGTACTACAGGAGCTGTGAGGCTCCTGCATAATTCTATGCAAAATAAATCAACACTGTTACTTTCAACCATGTTACTCATATAAGAGATAAATGCAGCCATTACCAGCAAAGTGACCTCATAAAAAATAGGATATTGTTGCCTAAGATGGGTTACAAGGGCTAAACATCACCCCAGTCATCAAATAACCCATTAGCAGTCATGTTGAAATCAACCCACACAGCATCAGACTCAGGTAGGAGCTGTGGCCCAAAATTTGATGTAGAATCATATATTAGAATTGATTTGGGTGAGAATTTAGTTCTTTTGATTTTTTATGATTTTTTAAATATGGGTATAAACCAAAGAAGTAAATTTTGCACATCAAATATGAATTTACTGATTGATTACATTTGTACATAAAGGGAAAATAATTTTCCAAAAAATATTTTTAGCTGGCTGTCATTTTAATATAGGTCTGAAGGGGTTAAATACCATTTCAAACAACTGCTTATTCATTTCTTCCCAGATTGCTTGTCTGTTGTGTGTAATGTTACATCCTGTGGGAAATTTGTGCATTGCTATAAAGACAGAGCAGAATGATGCTCACCTCTAAGCACCATGATTCATTCTATATAAGGCACATTTTGTGCACAGCTGGCCCTGCTCAAACTGAGTGTTTGTAAAACTCAGTAAGCCATATGGACAAATAGAAGAGAAGATGAGAATAAGGTGGTAAGTTGTTGGTTCTATGGAATGAACGTATCAATATTTTATCGTTTTACGAGAAATGGGAATTGAGGCACGAGTTTGATGTTTAATTGCTATTGCGTGGCATTGCATCAGTGGATGTGGAGTCTGACTGCAGTGTGAGAAGAGAGGAATGTGCGGAAGAAGACAAAGCAATGAGATAATCTATGGATGAGAAGGATACATCCATGTGAATTTTTGAAAGATTGTAGAGACCATTAGAGGGGAAGGGCTCAAAGTTAGCAAAGGGCACATGAATCAAGATTTTAAAACACCTAATACAGCATAACCTGCTGAACTATAGCAACCAGTATTAAAGCACAACATAGAAAACTACAGTTTAATCAAATTATAATTTATAATTGGATTAACACAGCCCACTGTCTCGTTTCATCCGGGCCACTGAACCTGCAAAAACCCAGTGCTGCATATGTCCAATAGGGAATTGCCAAAAAAAAGATGTGCAAACCAGTAAGTGTGGGTTGCAGTAATATATTGCACTATAGCCCAACAATTGTACTTTAAAAAAGATTAGTGTCCATACTAACTGTTCATGAGGAAGATAACCTGTGCTGAAAAACTTTTCTTTTGCCTGGTTGCGTTGGTGTAGAGTACTCTGTAGCACCTACCAGAGGGGAGGGGTTCAACAAGATCATGGCTCGCGTGTGTGGGTTTCTGTGATAATTTTTTTCTGCTTGCTTCCTGACCATGGAGGTATACAAGTCCTGGAGAGTGGCCATGGGTGCACCAATGATCCTGTTAGCAGTCCTCACAGTCCACTGAAGCCTTCTTTTGTCTGGTTTGGTGGCTGAACCATACCAGACAGTTAGTGAAGTGCACAGAACAGACTCAGTGATGGCTGAGTAGAACTGTATCAGCAGCTTCTGTGGCAGGTGAAAAATTCCTTAATTGGCGGAAGAAGTACATCCTCTGCTAGGCTTTGTTCACAATGGTTCAGTCCTGTGAGATTGTAGAGCACAGGAATGTGGAGGATTGCACGGCTGACACTGTGCTGTTCATTATGGTGAGCGGGGGGGAGTGTCATCTGTACTGATTCTTTCTGAAGTCCACTGTCATCCGTACTGTTTTGAGCATGTTCAGCTCTAGGTTGTTTGACTGCACCAGACAGCTGTTTGACCTTGCCTCTGTAAGCAGATTCATCACCATCCTGGATGAGGCAGATGACTGTAGTGTCATCTGCAAACTTCAGGAGAATGACAGATGGGTCTGTAGGGATACAGTCATTTGTCTAAAGGCAGAAGAGCAGTGAGAAGTGCACACAACCCTGGGGGTGGGTCATCATTGTTGATTTTACAGGTGCTAAATTTTCCCAGTCTCAGTCTTACAGTAGCTTATCCATTTTGTTGGCAAGAGAGAGAAGGTTTGCTAGGTGGATACTCAGGAGTGTCGGCTCGCTTCCCCTGTTTACGTAGCATGTATTGCTTGTAGAGAACCACTGCTCCACTGACTAGAATGTTCCAAAAAATCCTGAGAATGTTCAAAAACTGGCAAAAGATTGTCTGGTGCAATCTGTCGAATGTTCAGTGATTTGTTCCTGGTGTATCTGATCAGAGAAAAGCTGCCAAAGACAGAACAAACAAACAACAAAAACGAAAATGCTGTGGGCTCTGTACCAAGGCAGCAATCTGTGGCGCCATCTTGGAACATCTAAAATGATACTGGAATGGCCTGTATTACCTACTACTCAAGATTTTCACTATATCTAGAATTCACAACAGACCCATAGCACAGCGAATACTGGCAAGCCGCATGCGCCACTGTGCAACGTGCATGGGCTCACATCTCACAGGGCTGAAATGCTAGTTAAAATCACACCTACATGCTGCATTTAATGCAAGTCAGACCCAGGTGTAAAAAGATTCAGATACATGTCTGAGTTGTCTGGGTTGTCTCCAAATCCAAATGTATCGCCCAGTGAAGAGACCTACAAAAAAACAAAAAATGAGATGTTGACAAAGAGATGGGAGACTACAGATATGCATGTTCTTAGCAGAGATAAGCCTGTGTGAGTTCTTCTTTTATTTCGTTCTTAATTAAATTTTATTTGTGGAAAATATATTTATATATTAAAAATATATTTTCCATATTTGGAAAACAGAAGCATACTGTATATAAAAACTCTGTTAGGTTATAACCTAATAGCTCATACAGTTGAATAGCCCAGTTAGCCCTGCTTTTTGCTGTAAATGTCTTATTCTACCTTCGGAGCTGGTTATTGGTGTTAGTAGATGGACTCCATAATGTGTTCAAAAATGAATAGCTTTACATTATGACCCTCCAAGTGATCACAAAAATGCTGATGTGACCTTGGCAGAATTTGAATTTGACACCTCAGACCTGTAGGCAATGCTCAGGATAATGTATAAGGGGCTTACTTGCTTGATAGCTAGAAACATGTATGAACTAACATGAGCTAGCTAGCTACTGAATCCACAACAGCATTTGGCTAAGTTAGCTAGTCAGCTAACATGACCTTTCTTTATATAACGTCGATAATGGAGGTGGTGAGCACTTCAGCATGGCTCACATCACAGACATATGAAAAAGTAATTTGTAAAGTAATTACGCAAATAGTTTTTACAACAGATGACTACTTACGCTTACTTGAGTAAATTTCTTGATGCCTACTTTTAATTTTACTTGATTGAATTATTACTACAGTAGCAGTAATTTTACCAAAGTCAATGTGTACTGTACTCCTTCCACCACTGAACTATGTTTTGACATACAGGTCGCATGAACGATGCTGACAAACGCCTATCATCTATTAAAAAAATTTACTACAGTTGAACTTGGAATGGAATATACACTAATGCACTGTATATGTACGTCAGCCAAAAAGGTATTAGCGAGCCCTCTGTCATTCCGAAAGGTTTAGAGGAAGTTGAAGCAGAAACTAATCGTGGTTGTCAGCTCACATTTAAGCTGTATGATCCAGAGCTAAAAATATATGAGTGCATCTCATGGCGAGCCTCAGCTCTGCACACGGCCAGTGTACACAGTTTCCAGACACCACAAATTACATATATTTCACCTACTATTGATCTCCGTCTGCAAATCCTGTCCACTTACAGACTTCCTGTAAGAGGAGTCTGAGAGATTAATGTTAAAATAGCAGGTGTTTGCCAGCTAAGAAAGACATCAGCTAGCGAAATCAACCCATTCTACATATAACATTAAATCTGATATACTTATCTGCATACAAATCAAAATTAAACATATTAATTTATGATAATACACTTACATCGAATACTTCTTCACTGAATTTCATGCTATTTGTTTTTTCCTCATTGCAAAGCCTACCTTATACGTATTAAGCTTTTTTAATTCTTCATCTCTTCCCAGAAGACCAAAAGAAACCTTCAACCCACAGTGCCTGCTCACAACTGTTTATGATAATGGGCATTTCTTTTTTAAAGAAAGACAGCACGACTTCAGTGCTGTCAGGCCCTGAAATCTGAAATAAACACGCATTTTTCTGCTTCATTTGTTGCTCACTTGAGGTCAGTAGATGACTATCAATAAGCTATTTTCCATTTCAGATCTTGTTTTACTGTTAAATTCAGAAATTCATCTACCCTGTAGATGCACTGTATTCATTAAACTGAAATATCGAACTGTCCCGCAGAACACCTTCGTCACTTTCAGTGGGTCCCTTATCTATGGAAATATCTTGGAGAAAACTTCTAATTTGTAGATTTTTTCCCTTTAAGTAAAATGCTTTAGAAATTTGCCTGAGCAGCTGTTGTACTTGAAGAACAAACTCCCTACAGAACTTCATCATTTGCTCTGTTGCTGTTGTTAGTACCTCTGATGGCTAACCTGCATTTACTATATTTACATTTATTAATTTGGCAGATGCTTTTATCCAAAGCAACTGGAATATCTGAATGTAAATACTAACATCTATATAAAGTTCTATTATTTCCGATTTTGATGTATATAATAAATGAAATGCAGTAAATGCAAATGAGTAGTTGAGACCATCTTCCTAAGCATGTTTAGGCATGTTATCATAACAAGGGCCGACTGGTTTGATCCTAAGATCCAGTTACTGTCTGTATGGAGTTGCAAACTTGCTAACATCCATTAACAAGTTATTGTTATTGTTGTTTCCCTTAAAATTATGCAGTTTGATGCATTTCTTCAAAGTACAAAATACAAGGTAAAGCTAATGCAGAAAGATTAATTTAGCACCTGCAATATTATTTATTAAACATGAAAATAACTTCAGGAAAGGCAATTGTGTGAGCAAATTAATACGACTGAAAGGCATGTATAAAATTTGTGGAAGCTGATTTCCACCATTTGAAGAAACAATGATACCTGTTTTAGTAATGAGAATGTTTATTAAAATACATTTGAGATTATTATCTCAAAGTAATCAGAAAGTTTTTGACTTGTTATTAACACAGGAACGTTGGTTTTATATTCAGGATTTGTTGCATATTCACACCTCCAATGCCAGTGACAAAGAGAGATTGTTTTTTTTTTTTTAAACATACCTTATAAACAGAACACAGTCATCTCTACAGTTTGTTTTTATGTTCATATCATATGAATTTTTTTTCTTTACACATTTTTACATATACACAAAATAATACTTACTGTGCATTATTAATTTTGATATTACAAAGAGTGCCAATGGTGTTCATTATAAATGGGCATAATTTTCTAAACAAATATTAATAATAAAAAAAAAAAATGTCCCAAGATTGGTCCAAGGTCAATGACTAAACCAAAGTAGGAGCTTCTCTAATTTAGTCTCTGGCTCCCCTGCTTCCCCTATAATCAGGTTCAGGTCTTGCCCATCGTAGATCACTATCTGAGTTCCTGGGACTGAGTGTGTGACACTCACCTTGGGCCTATCACTCCACAACATTTTCTCTCCATTAACTGTGACTGCTGATAACCTCTGCAAAAAAAGCCTGCTGCTTTCCTCTTACAATCATCATGAAGGAGTGCACTTTTTTTTCAGTCCAACTCTGGTTCACAGTTCAGGTTCATTTCTGAGAAGGAGCTGATATGAGATATCTTTCAGACGTTTCACAGTAGGTTTAGAAGGGTTCAGTGCATCATTCCCTGTGTTAGTCATCACTGTATGAAACGGTTAAAAATAAAGCTAGATGAAAGAAAATGACAGAGGAAGCGAGTTATGCAAAGAGGAAAAAGCCTATATCTTTTATTAGCACCTGATTAATTTTTTAGTCACTGATTTTATTATGTTGCATGGAATAATTAACTGGATTTGTGGTTTGTGTGATGTTATTCTTCAGCTGGCCTAGATTTTTAGCTCTTGTGTTTAGAGTGGGTGGCGACATTGCATTTTTAGGAGAGTGTACAGCTAAATCCAAGAGATTAAAATGTATTTTTCTCTTTCCATTTCTTTAGTATTTGTGGGCAAGGACAGCAAATGTAAAGCTTTTCAATTTGTGTATTAGATTATGTTTCCAAAGAAATTCAGACACATTTACCCTGTCCTGTCTTTCAAAGGCATGTTTTTCCCAGAATATAATTTGAGTATGGTGTGCAGCAGTGATAGCATAATTTCTTTTTTTTCAATCGCAGAATATGCAGCCTCACATTTTCTCCATTTATGGTTGTTTTTACCCTACCATGCAATAAAGCACTCAGCAATGCCTTATATACCACCCTGTAAGTCAGGGTGACTCTCTGAATTCTTTGAAGATGCTTAAGGTATAAATGCATGTGAACATCAGTTAAAATGATTCAGAAATAAAATACACAGCATTAATCAAGTAGATGCATCAGTGAAAGCTAGTAAATGAAAAGTCAGTGCTTATTGCAATCTTAGAAAAAAAATAATTCATTCAGTGTTAATCATGAAGTTAAATTAATGCCGTGTCATATTGATTCTCATAATTTTGTTCATAATTTTTGCTGATTCTGACATTGAGTAAGATTGAATGTTAATGAAACCTCTGCCTGCTCTCTGTATTACAGTTTGGTACAGAAGTTTGATGAAAAACATCTCCATAGAGAAAACATGCATAGAATTACAAGTTGAAAATGAAATCTGGATGTATTCTGCAACAAGATACTCAATATAAAACACATGGCAAAATCGTTAAGATGATCTGATCTGAAGCGTATAACATCTACAATAGATATAAAAGGTTTACACACCCCTGTTAAAATGGCAGGTTTTTGTGATGTAAAAAAATGAAATCAAGATAAATCATGTCAGAAGTTTTTCCACATTCAATGTGAAATTACAGCATATAAAAATTAAGTGAAAAGAATCAAGAACATTTTAGAGAAAATAGTGAAAAAAAAAACAGTTACAATAACCTTGTTGCATAAGTGTGCACACCCTTTTATAATTGGGGATGTGGCTGTGTTCACAGTGAACCAATCACATTCAATCTCATGTTCAGAAGTAATTGTCATACAGCTGTCATGAATTAAATTATTCTGATTAACCCTGTTTCTGTAGGATTTTCTCCACATTCAGTTTCATCTGACTGCTGGAGCCATGGTCCGCAAAGAGCTTAGAAAGCATGCATGCTATCTCATTTGTCAAAAGGTATTGATCAGGAGAGGGGTATAAAAAAATTTCCAAAACATTAGATGTACCATGCACACCATGAAGGCCATCATCAACAAGTAGAGAAAATGGAGCACCACAGTGATGTTACCAAAAACAGGGTGTCCCTCCAAAATTTATAAAAGGACAAGACAAAATTCACCAGGGAGGCTGCCAGAAGTTCACCAGGCTGAACTTGGGCTTTTATCAAGGTGGAGGGAATCATGAATAGCTACAAATACCAGTCGATTTTAGTGCAAAACCTTCAGTTGTCTGCTAGTAAGCTGAAGATGAAAAGGAATTTCACCTTTCAGCACAACAATGACCCAAAGCATACATCCACTCAACCAAAAGAAAATCAATGTTGTTGAATGGCCTAGCCAGAGCCCAGACCTGAATCCAACTGAAAATCTGTGGGGTGACCTGAAGCAGGCTGTGCACCGGAGATGCCCTCACGATTTGATGGATGTAGAATGTTTTTGCAAGAAAGAGTGGGAAAATATTGCCAAGTCAAGATGTACCACACTGATAGACTCTTACCCAAAAGACTGAGTGGTGTAATGTAATCAAAAGGGGTGTCAACAAAGTTTTAGTTTAGGGGTGTGCACACTTATGCAACTAGCTTATTGTAACATTTTTATTTTTCCCTTTTTTTCCTAAAAAATTTTCTGATTCTTTTTCACTTTATTTGTATACTTTGCAATTTCACATTAAAGGTGGGAAAGGTTCTGACATGATTTATCTTGGTTTCATTTTTTTTTTACATCACAAAAACCTGCCATTTTTACAGAGGTGTGTAGACTTTTTATATCCATTGTTTGCACAAATACTGTATGTCAGGAAGAATGGGCAAATATTTGGTCAAGTCTGACAGAGATGCCAGGAAGAAATTGGGTGTTACTAAGAGGTTTAGAGGATATGAAAGATATTGGAGGCAGATATTTAACACTATTTAACCTTTATTACACCATTTAACCATACTGTTATGTGTAACGATGAAGAAACATGGGGTGTACAACTTTTTCACCCGGCTGTAAGCAACAAAATGGGGACTATTGTCATTTTCTACATGTCCAATACACTTTCATGAGTTATGTATCAAATATATAATGTATATGATCCAACTTGTATAAAAAGTTATGAATTGTTGGGTGAGGTTTAGTTTAAAGGCTGTAGCTTTTCTTATTTAATTATACAAAATCAAACAGCATCCATCTCACACATCATAATTCCTATTTATTTTACATGAGGTAAGGCTGGTGTGGCTTTTATCTAACTGTTTTAAGGGTTGATGTTTTTCATATACTGTATGTTCAATTCCCACTACACAGAATTTGAAAGAGTAGAAGGCAGAGGCCAGATTCCAAAAAGCAAACTCAAAATTATTTTTTTGTGATGAAGGATCTTCATTGTGTGCAAAAAAAAAAAAAAAACTTTAGTCCTTAGGACTCTTTTGTAGGCGTTTTCCAGTTGACATTTAAAGATAAATTGCTGTTATATGAAATGTAAAAAAACAAACAAACAAAAAAAACCCAAAACTGAACTGTTAGTTTAATACTAGAACATGTCTTCTGGATTTTATTGTAAACTACATCACAGGCAGTTTCTTATAGTTTAATTAAAACAATTGCTTCATTTCTGCTCTGTCTTCTTCTTTAGATGGAAATTATTAACTGAGATACAAGAATGATAAAAAAAAAAAAAAAACCCGATAAATATCAATCACTGGTCTGTAGATTCTGTCTTGTGTTTTTTTGTTGTTGTTGCTGAGGATGTGTTAATGCATCTCTTCATCATTCAACATAGTAGTGCAAAGGCCTGTTTTTCAGAAATCAAGCTGCTGGAAGAATTTCTTAATGCACTTTATTTTATCCTTTGCATTTTGAGCAGAAAGTGCTCTTTTTTCATTCTTTACATTATGAACATAAAATGTATGATATGATAACGTAAATGTATCCACAGTATTGGTCCTGGAGTGCACTGCACACGAATCACTGCAGGAAATCACTTGCATACAGTATGTGCTAATGGACAAATAAGAGTAGGACTGAGTTATCTACATAGAGTTAATAATAGCTAATGACAGCCTTCTCCAGCTTTTCAGCTTGCACTGCTTTATTGGTTCCAACATGACTGCAAACTTGTGTTGATATCCATGATTTGTATATTTTCTTGACATTTGTCTTGTAACTTGTAGTTGCTTTATTATTAAGCTGTACAACAGCATGGCCTGCTTCGGTTGTGAATGTAATTAATACATGTCTCCCGTAACTAGCATAACTTCCATAACCTTCCATATGACAGTATGCCATATGAACTGTGCATTTTTACTACCAGCATTTCAGATAATGTTCTCATTGACAAAAATGCCACAGGTATTAAAGAACAGAGCAATCTCCAGACAGTGCTAGTTCAGCAATTAAAAGTTCTGTGCTAGTGACTGGAAGGTCATAAGTTCAAATCCTTGGAAATGCCAGGAAGCCACTATTGGACATTGGGGAAAGATCCTTAAGCCACAAGTCTGTGCTTAGACTCTGCCTCACTTATAAGTTACTTTGGATACAGGTGTCTGAAATACTGTATATATAAACAAATCCCCAAAGTGTGCCTCTACAGGATCTCTCATATAGTGAATAGTTTCATGTCAGCATGACCGTGATTTAGAGATTAATCAGAGTAATGAAGTTGCACTGATATTCCCTGCCATCTTTTATGGCTTCGCTCCTCTGTGGTGAGCAAACTGCTGTGGTGTCTCACCAATATTGTATCATAGAGCAATTATAATTATAGCACATACTGAAGTTTTAATCTGAAGACAGATAAAACGACAATTAAATGTTATCGTAAAATGACTTTGATCTTAGTGCATAAGAATATTTCTTCATGGCCAGCTATTGGTTTCTGTCTACACTCTTAATTAATTCACTAAATAAAACTGATATTTTAATTCTTTGTACTTACGAATTTAATGAAATATATGAATAATAAATCTGTTTCTTAAAGGTCCAGTTGTTTCTGGTTAATTAAATGACTACATATCAGCTTTACTTAACATTACCAGTATGTTGTCATATGTTGATTTATTTATGTGGAACATAATGCAGAGAACATGTAAAGCATGTAAAGCATCATGTAATGTAGTATTTATAGATTACTACAGGATTACAGTCTCAGCCTGAAGTTTGCATCTCATAGCCTGGCATTACAACATGAAATGAAGTTGGCATAAAGTGTGTATACAGATGCTTACATTTTCTTTTCTTTTTTTAGTGCTGCTCAAAATGAACACTTGAGTGCTACTGTATAATTTCCTGTTATAGGTCCTAAGCTCATTAGCTGTATTCACAGATTTTCAGGGTGTTGTGTGATCATTCAGTGACGGGGGGTGAAGAATAAGTCCCTCCAGAGTTTCCATGTTTCATATCTGTCATAGCTGATGATTTATATTTATGTGTATCATTCACATTTGAATGCAAAGGTAAACTTGGACGGAGCTGTCTTGTGGGGTTAGTACCTACCAAAAGTGATCCAAGGAAGGACAACCGGTGAACTGGTGACATGGTCATGGACACACAAGGCTCATTCATGTGCACAATACACAATATTATACACAGTATTAGGCAGGTGGTTTTTATGTTATGGCTGATCTGTGTTTTATATATATATATATATATATATATATATATATATATATATATATATATATATATAACATTACCAATAT
>CM075022.1:13875768-13905286 GCA_037576675.1 Pangasius sanitwongsei | reverse complement strand
TATATATATATATATATATATATATATATACACTGAACATTCACTACAATTATTACTGAGGTATGCTGAAGTTACTACTTGGATTATTCCTAGCTTCTACCTGGATGGATATCCATCATATGTAATCAGACAGACAAATTATATATGTGCAACTTGCTATACACATTCACACAATCATTCACATCTAGGGGCAATTTACAGTCACAATTTTTTTGTGATTTTGTTGTTTATTTTGATTTAACAAAACATGGATGAATCCATTATCTAGGATTGAAAAAAAAAGATTAGACAGCAACTGTTTGGGCATGTGGACAATAATCCACACATACAGATCAAATCCAAAACTCATACCACCTACAAAAGCAGTCAGTTCCCAGCATTACATCCATACATCAAAGCAAATAAATACAAATAAATTGTATTTAATTATATTAACATAATGTAATATTAAAGCTGAAAGACTTTGAAAAATACTTGTCCATACTCTAATTGTTTTGAATAACCTGGAGGAATTTTGAATAGAATCTTATTAACCATGAAGAGATGCATAGATTCGTATTCATTTACATATTCATTTACATGTTCCTGTGTTGATTCTGCATGGTTGTGTCTTTGATCTAAAAGAATATTTTTCATAATAATATGATTGTGGTACTTTCAGTAAGATCTAGAGATTACAAATTCACAGTAATTTGCACAAAGGTATAGTTAAGATGACAGGTTGAGTTGTACCAATGTTTGCTTTCATATGAAATCCAACAAATTTACCTTTTATAATTCTCATTATAATTTCTACCCTTTCCTTATGTCAGGGTATTGTTGTTTTACCAGTCTATAGATCCTGCAGTGTCTTATGTCACTTGATTCTGGCTTACCATGAACTCTGATCCACGGAGTGCACACTTTCAGTAAGAGTTATGTGGATTTGCACTGAGACTTGTGATCTCCCTTAAATGCTACTGTAATAACACAGCGAATTCGACAAGCCTCTCTGTGATTAATAACACTGTCTCACAGCAGCTGGACTTCCAGTATGGGGTCTCCGTGGAATTCCCAGTTGCATTTAAACGCTGCAGTGTGAATGAGAGAGAGAGAGAGAGAGAAATAGAGAGAGAGAGCAAGACAGAGGGACATAGAGAACGAGAGGGAGGGAGCAAGAGACGGAGTCAGAGCTCATCAACGGCAGCCTCTAAGCGATGAACCTTCATAAATATTGATTAGCATCCCGGTGCTGATCGAAAGAATTGATGAGCAGAACGCAGACTCAGATGCTAAGCTCTCCTTAACCACCGGCTCTCAACTCGTGCTCTTCTTACTTTAATTCATCCTCTCTCCACCTTTCAGCAACTTTCAACACTGGGATGAAGACTTTTGCTGATGTGTGGCTCAGCTGTAATCAAAGTGCGCACTCTCTCACGCTTTTGTGCTCCTCAGACTGCCATGTGACTTGTTCCAGAGCACTCCGGAGATATTCCCCCTCCTCCCCTCTTGGTTTTCTTTCTGTCTTTTTTTCTTTCCTCCTCTAAGGATGAGCTGCTGAGGAGAGGAGGAGGTGCGAAGAGGTGGATATGTTTTCCGTTTCGCTCAAGTGCCGGATGGGGGTCATCAGACGCAGGATCAAGGGTATTGTGCAATGCGCCACTTTGGCACAAGCTTTAATGCTGGGTGGGATATGAGTGTGTATGTGTGTGTGTGTATGGAAGGTGGTGTGATGAGTGTGGCTTACTTTTTAAAGCTGCACAGAGTTGCTTTCTCTAAGTGTCTATGTTTGATGTGCTAGTTTCTGGTATTTGCATGGCAGTTAGGTAATTTGTAATGTGTTGGTGGATTTTATTGAAGTTTGCAGGCAACATTTTTGGAATTTAGCCAAGAAGTTCTGAATTTTAGATTTTTTCACACAGTCTCATTTGACTGTAGATGTACGTCTTAAAGACAGCTGGTACTCAATGCGTCTTTGGGCATTTTTGATATTTCACCTGCTTCTATTCTTCTATAAAGATTAGCTTAAGGTCTAAAGTTATTATGTGTAAGAGGTGTGAGGTGATCTAGAGAACAGTATTAAAGCTGATGAGGTGAGTAATTGATTAATTGCACAGCAAGTGATCTCTTTATACTCAAATTAAAAGTGCTTTGGTTTTTTGTAGTTCCAAGATAAAACAGGCAGTTTTTAATGTTTGGCTTGTAAATTGTAAATGATTACTCTTTAGTCTTTATTTGTAGGATGCTATATACCTTTCACCTTATTAAGTTTTGAATATAACCTATATGACTGTGTCATACATGGAAGTATAATAGTGCATACGAGCGAGTAATATGTCAACATGCTCTTGATATTATGATATTGTTGCAATACACTTTTTTATTGTTATCCAAGGTGACTCACAGTAACAAGTAGCTGATTTTAAAATATATTTTCGTTTTTTCTCATTCATGCATCTTCAGTAATCCTTTTATCCTGATCAGGGTCGAGGTGGATCTGGACCCTATCCCAAGAACACTAGGTGTGACGCAGGAATACACCCTGGATGCACACACACATTCACACAATTAGGGGTAATTTAGAGTCACTAATTTACCTACCGGCATGTTTTTGGGATGTGTGAGGAAACCAGAGAACCCAGAGAAAAGCCACATGAATATATATATATATATATTTTTTTTTAATTATTATAATTTTTATGTTTAATTTTTCCTCCAGTTCAGTTTTAAATAGTCTAAATCAATACATTTTAAATAGTAATTAAATAATTAATTAGTTCCAATTTAAATACAAAACCTGATACCTTTTGTGTATTGGTATAAAGTGAGATTAGGGGATTAGAGCTAATAGATAGGGTTAATATTACATATAAAGTAACTTAAGAAACATGGTCTGTGAGCACAGTCTGAGTTTCGTTTTTTTTCTTCTGCTAGCCAGGCAAAAAGAAATCAAGTGTATTAAAAAGGCTATTTTTTTAATCCACAGAACAATTTGCAACCTAAGTTACAAAAAAATAAATAAAAAATAAAAAATCTGTATAGCTGACGAGAGCTCAGCTTTAATTCAGGTTTAGAGACCTTGACTTATAAAATGGAAGAAAATGATTCAAACTGCAACATGAAGCTTACCTTGCAAGAATCCAGTAATTCAGTCAGCTGATGATGAATGGAGTCCAGTGTATTTTATGTTTGTTGATCTTTACATTGTTGCGTAACAAAATTCTTCATTTTTTAAAAATGAAAGTAAAGCATGCTAAGGATTGCTTGAATATATTGATACAATGGGCCAGGTTTATGGAGATTAAATGATCACTAACTCTTGCGATGTAGTAACAATGTGGCCTGAAATTATGTTTGAAATATCTGTTTTTTAAAGTTGAACCCTAATGATGAATGGGAAAATGTTTTATTAACTAGTGTGAAGTTTATCACAGATGCATCTTCATAGCTACCTATGGCTTTCCGTTCTTAATGCAACATTCAGAGCGCTGGATTTCAAAAATGAAATAAATATGGGAGAACAACACCCATTTAACCATTCATAGCTTTACATTTAAGAAGACTAGTGAAAATTCTTGAATTGGTCATCATTGCCTCTTGAAATATTACATATGGATTCTTATATTACAACAGCCAAAAATCAGGTTTTACTCCAAAATATGGCAGTATCTTGTTAAACAAAATACTAGCTATTTAGAGGTGTTGTGTTTAGCCTTCACCTTTGTGAGTTATTTCATGATACTTCAAGGATACCAGCTATTCCTATCCTGATTTGCATGAACCATTTCTACAGCCTGTCTTTACTCTGGGGATATATTTCTCTCTGATATGCTGATTATTTTTGGCCAGTGGTTCACAGACAACCTCTAAATAAAACGATGAAAAGAGAAAAGATTTGTCACTTTCAGCTTTCCTGATCTAACAGTGAATGGGATTGTCAGCTAAAATTCATTAACTCCTTAATCTCAGTGGCTACATTCCTCACTCTTGTAATTAAATATCATTCCTAAGCAGTTACTGAATAATATGCTTGAGGATTAATAACTGAGTGTAAATATAATAACTGAGTAATAAATGTCAGATGATTATATGATTAAAGGTAGATTAGTGGAATGTTGAGAAGGAGTCAAAACGTTTTTGCTGAAGTATACTAATCTATTATTTCAGACATTTAGTTGGAAAGAATGATATGGTAGCTGAATGAAAGCTTGGAAACCTTGGATGCATTGAAGTAGGGCTTTGTGTGCCACAATGGAAGTGGTTTAGAGCTTAACTCATGTGTGTCCAATAGCAATGTGTTCTCAGCATCATAAATTTCTATGAATTTCCTGTGAAAAAGTTATGAATGGTTAAGTTTGGGGCAAAGTTAGGAGATTCACAGTTGTAGATTTTCTTCATTTGTATGCCATTCCACAAAATAAATTTCATTTAGGTTATTCATTCATATCGCATATATTTTGTCAGTGAATAACCTTCAGTGTTACAGCTTCTTTTGAACATAACCTAGATGTTAAATTTATAAATGTCTAAACAACTTTTCATCTCTCCTCACTAGCCTAAGCAAACTGCAGAGCTCAGTCTCTTCAAAGATTTGAAGGAGTCTTATTTGAGAGGATTTATCAGCCGTGAGACAATGATTAGGCTGTGAGGGTTTGATGGTCATGCTGAGATTGGGCTGACCACTCTAGGGATTGAAGACTAAAACTCAGTCTCACTCAATTTAGCATAGGGCCGATAAACTACCAGAAAGCGCCACACCACATACCATGCAACTGAGAGGAAAACCCACATCTGTCATCTAAGAGGGTGTACAATAAAACTGCCATTCAAGTCCACCAAATTCACCGTTACATTGTTTATCCTGAGCCTTTAGCATGCAAGCATGTGGTAGCACAATGAAGAAACTGCACAGGAAGATGAAAAAAAGAGTGTTTTCTCACTGCACTTATTCGGTGCAATCTTTGAACACAATTCAGTATGCATCTCTGCTAGCACTTCAAGACATGGTTGGGTGTGATTATGTGTTTAGAGTCCTGCCTCGTGAGAAATTGTGCAGTAGCTGATGAATGTGAACAAAGGCCCTTTTCTTTCATCCACGTTGTGAAGCTTTATTCTGGAAAGGTGCTACGGCAGGTGATTTATGACTTACACACACACTGTGTGACAACACAAAAGTGCTTCAGGGCCCTCCGTCTTCCTTTCTTGGCTTTCATGTCGCAGTGTGTTAGCTGCATCTTTGCCGGGCAGCAGCTCTTTTGTTAATTATGGGTTTTCAAAAAGAAGACAGTTGTTCGAAAACATTGTTTTCTCTTCACTAACAAACTGAAAAGTCAAGCTAATTTGTTTTTAGTGACAGCTCTAGAAATTTGGGTAAAGGTAGTTTTCAACATGAGTTTATCGGAGTATAAATCACTGAAGTATTAGAACTCAGTGCTTTCATAATACTGAAACTGTGCACTTAAAGACTGCAGAGGTTTGAAAAGCTTTTTGCCTTTAAAGACTACACTACAAAGCAGACCTTGTATTTTCCCATGCTGAAACACAGTGTTCATTGGATTGAGCAAGTGAACGAGAAGTAAATATGTTTTCCTTTTGGCTAAAGACAATACATTTGCCCTTTTATTGATTTATCAGACTAAACATACGTAGGGGAGAGAAAATATTTACTGTAGCTGTTATTTTTTAAAGCAGATGTTATGTCTCTGCGCCTCAGAGGCCCATGGCAAGGCTTAATAAGCGAAGAGAAGCCAAACATTCTGTGTTTTTAGACTCTTCTATCCTGTATTTCTGCCTCTCATTTAATCTGCAAACAAAAACCTTTGCTCTCTAATCCTGCTAAAACACCAGCAGGGAGTCGAGTACTTTTCCCGAAGCATGTTCTTCAAGACTTAAATTTAGATCCGCATAACCATATGAAAATGGAATACACTGCAATATATTGTAATAAGTGTTTGAGGCTATTTATTATGTCTTCTCTGTTTAGACTATCTATACTGTAACATGCTCTAAATGCAACACAGTGAATGAACATGAGAAATTTATTATATTTTTTGGCACTGCAGCATTGTGGTTGTACATGTTAAATTTCTAATCCCAGAATTTTTGACCATTTTCAATACTCTGCCCTCTTCATATTCTGATGTACAGATTGAGAGAACTTTTCAGTTCTCATATAGGAGCCTTATTGGTTATAAGATGAAGTACATAAAACCCTTCACATGAACAAATATATATTTCTGAAAACAGGTTTTCCTGAAATTGGTGTCTAATTAGCACAAGTCTCAGTCAGTAAATTACCATTTTAAAATCAAATTTTATTCTGATGCCAGCGAAAGACTCCTACCTACCACCATATTTCTAACCTAGTCTACTTATGGAAAAACAACATTACTGTCAAATTGTAAAGAATCATAAGGTAACAATAGAAAATGCTGATCACTTAGATTACCACAGCTTCATCACAAACTCTGTGCTCACACACATTTGGCATATATTAGCATTTCAGTGTAAACACCTCATATTATATAAAACAAAAAAGAAATAAAATACAGATAGTGCAAACAGATCTTAAAATGTTCTGCATGTCAGCATGACAGCAGGCACAGATGGCTAGAATAAAAAGCCCACCTGTGCACCTGAAAGACAATAGACATGAATTTTGCTGGTTTAGGTAACCTCATACAGAAAATTTCACATGGCTCTAAATTATGGTACCCTAAAATATATTCAGAAGTCTAGACTTCACATGTCTTCACATTGTGAAAGATAAATTAATTTTCTGTTTCATTGGCAAGTCAGCTTTCACTTGAACCATGTTAACGGGATTAGGTTGCTGATGAGGTTATAGGTGACATCTGCTCTCCATTTTGTGATGATGTGTTAACAGTTTCATTTTAATAACAACTACATGCTCAACACACAGGGTGTTTTTTCCCCTGAATTAAAAATTAACATTGTAACTTCCATCCAGAAGTTTATGTAGCTCATGCATAATGTATATGAATTTTAATGGCAGAGCAATTTTGTTGTGAATGCTGTGATTGCTAATCCCAAGACTGTGACATAAACACAGCTTTTTATATAAGAAAAAAGCAGGAAGGCATAGCTATACAGGTTTTAGTTTAGTGCTCCAAAGAGTATAATCTGAGTATTGACTCTACTTTGAATTTTGAATTCTTTCATGTTTCTCTCTCGTAACAGAAAAGTACATTATCTTGGATCTGTTCACTGGCGACACTGACCCCTGCATGGCCATTTTTCATCCAGGGCTTGATTTGATCTCAGATTTTATTTTTCATAGTGCATCTGTTTCACTGATGTATATAAATGTATTAGGTTGAGTAGGTTGATACTGATATGGTTTCTTGTAATGTAGATCTAAAAACATTCTGTTTGGGTCTTTTAATGGCAGTAATGGTAGCAATGTATGCATATGGCTTGTGTGTTAGTACTATATCGCTCATGGTGTTCAATGATATTGTAATTAATAACTGACATATCTTTTGTTACACCCAGTTTAGTCAGTATTTGCGACGCGATAGTTAAAGTTGAAAGCCCTGCACTTCAACGCTGTATTACCAACAAAACAATTGTCCAGCTCAGATCTGTTAAATGCTAAAAGACTTAAACAAAGCATCTAATATCGCCTATGGATGGGTATAGGCTGTAGTGATGCTGAGGGGGGAAGAGAAGGGGGCATGGCTTTAGTCTGTTTTTTTTTTTGTTTTTTTTTTAAATTAATTACCCCTTAACGAGGTCAGGAATGTTTGCAAAACTGAAGTCAGGACTGTAAATAGACCTAAGGAGTTATTATCTGTAACTAAGCTCATTATAAAATAAAATATAAACTATGCCTGCATGTGTTTTGAGAGTGAAGACATTCTCGGCTTTATCTGTCTGGCAAGCACGGATGGCTGAAGCTAAGATGCAACAGAGAAAGATGTTGCACAGACAGCATAAGCTATTAAGGTTCATATAGGAACACAATATAGGCTGAAAGGAAAGACATATTACGAGATACAACACAGTTTCATCTTAAATCTGCAGACACCATGTTTTCCCACTGACATTTAAATCGTCCAGTTTAGCCATCACGATAGTATTGCTATTCCCGATGCTACTGTCAATCGTCCCAAGTCTACTAGAGAGTAGAGTACTACGAATGTTGGTGATGCATAGGCAAGGGGCATCTTCTTTATTATTTTTTATTTAGTTTGTTTATTGTTCTTTTAGTTATTAGCCTATATGACTGGTCATTTGAGTTGAATTTAATTGAATTAACTCAAATATAACCCGAATAACTTCTGTCATTATCTGTACTGGTATCAGAGATGGACCGGATGTTAACTTGCAGCTCAACCTGCACTTGTGACTACACACATGAAATTTCATTAATGAAACGAATACATTAATGAAATTTCAGCCTGGATAAGCAAAAATGAATAAATTCAGAATGAACCCATAACACAGTAAATGAATAAACTATTGCTTCCCATCTTACATGTGTGGCTTTGACTATCAGTTTTGTGACTTTCCTGTGGAGTGGTGTACAGTTTGTTTTCAGTTCCACTCTTGTTCATCTCTCAATGCTTTTAGAGTCAACATGACTCTCTGAATGTTTTGAGCCCAGCCTCAGTTTTTTATATTCAAAGAGAAGTTTTATAGTGTGGCTAAAGTCATGAAAAAGTTGGAAAAGTTGAAAAAAGAGGTTTCTTATTAGAATTTTCGTAATTAGAAAATGTAACTAAAATGGCCAGATTCTTAAACTACATCCAGAAAGTGACTAAAGTTTCTCTGTGTTACCTCAATTACTGAAATGTTGCATATTATTCACTCATTTGTTTTCTAAAGAACAGATTGTTCTCTAAATCCTTCTGTTTACACACATACCTATCTAATACACAAGGTATTATGCTTAAAACACTGTAGGAAGCATGCAGAGATGTCGTGATAGAATTTATTAGAAATTCAGTTTATTATTACACAAATATGTGTGTCCATATCTGACTTTTATATACTATGGATGTTGGTCTTTGTCTTTAACCATAAACCATTTCTCATTTTAAACCATACAAACTGTAGAAATATGTCTAAAATATTAGAATGATAAAAGTTCATCAATTGGATCATGCATACACTCCTGGGGGAAAAAAATAGGCGAAGCCCATAATGGCAAATATTAAGCTTTTACTGGTCTTAACAACAAATCATTGGTCAAATAGTCTTCTTGTACAGAAAGGTACAATCATGATAATGATTAATATGTTTGATGTAAAATTCAAACTAACACATGTCTGGGTGTACAAAATTTTCCAAAAATGTCTTCTGGGATGTTTTTTTTCTTAAAAGATTAGTTGTAAGAAGACTATATAAGGGAATTTCCCTGTTTCTAGCTTTTCCACAAACAGTTCAGGAGTGCATTTATTTAATTCTTGCTAATTTCCTGACCAATGGTTTGTTGTTGACCAATAAAAGCTTGATATTTTTGCCATTTTGGGCTTGGCCCATTTTTTTTTTTTTTTGCCCAGGAGTGTAGACAACTATCTAATATTGTGAGTTTTTACTAAAGACATTACGCAGACTAGCATAAAGTGGCTTGTGAACATCTCTCACCATCTTTTTAAATATTTTATTCATACATATAATATATTTATAATATTTATTTAATTTAGCATCACCATATTCATCTGTCCAGCTGTTTCTTTCCCATGGCCCACATTACAACTACTGTCACATTAACAACATTGCTGTGTTTGTTACTTCTGTCTCCATTCAGTTCTCTTGCTTTAAATGATGTAGTCTCCAGAGGGACCTGGAGGTAATCAGACACTATACCGTGTCAGGCTAAAGCAAGTAGTGATTGTGATATGAATGTGTAGCATTTTAATGCAGTGAAAAGGTTACTGGGTTGTTTTCACTGCTACAGCTTTTATGTCCTGCTCATTCACTGCTGTATTTGTATTGATCTGGCTCTGTTTAGCTCCAGTCTGAAGACATAGGGGTCAGCATGTGTGACCGCAAGCTCACCAGTTTACCAGCTCAAACTGAAAACTCAAGATTTTAGTGTCACAAAAAAGAGTGGAGAAAAACAAACAAACAAACAAACATTGCCTGGCCTTCTTCCAATCTTCCTGTCCAGTTTCAGTGAGCCTCAGATTCCTGTTCTTGGCTGACAGGAGTAGACTCCAATGTGATATTCTGCTGTTGTAGGCACGTCCTCAAGGTTCAATGTGTTTTGAGCTACTTTTCTGCTCACCATGTGTAATTGTGTAATTACTGTGGAGTTCCTGTGAGCTCAGACCAATCTGGCCATTCTCCTCTGACCTCTCTCATCGACAAGTTCCAGTGAGTCCTTGCTGAATGTTTTTTTTTTGTTGTTGTTGTTTGGTTTTTGCACCATTCCGTGTAAGAGACTGTTATTAGTGGAAATCCCAGGAGATCAGAATTTTCTGTAATTCTCAAACCAAATACTCTGTAACACTGGCACCAACAGCCATGCCACACTCAAACTCACTGAGATCACATTTCCGCCATTGTGATGTGTGATGTGAACATTAACTAAAACTCTTGACCTGTATCTTCATGATTTTATGCTTTGCACCGCTGCCACATGATTGGCTGATTGGATAAGTGCATGAAAGTGCAATTAGTGTACAGGCTGTTCCTGTTGAAGTGGCCAAGTAGTGTATATTGATGAACAGGATAGTGGAGGATTGTAGGGGTGGTTAACAAATTGTGCATAATGGCTATATATCTTGTACATTAAAATATACTATACCTTTCGAACCTGATCTGAAGTTATCATTAATTTGCAATTAATGCATATATTTGTTTATATCTCTTTTAATCCAGGTTAAAATTTGTGGTTTATTATGGTCTACAGTAGTTTGAATATGGGCACATCTATTCAGTGCTCATCTATTTCTAATGCTGGTTTGATAGATTGATGGCCTCCCTGAAGTCTTTTTTACTTACACTGAGAGTGTGTTCTAATATTCTACCTAGAAGTGTCCTGTCATAGAGAGATGTAAAGTTAAAAAGAGCCTTGAAAGCCGAAGACGGTTTGCCATAGCTTTGAATGTCACCTGAGCTGCATAATCATCTACAATCATGAACATGACAAGCAAATGACAGATGTGTCCTTGTCAATGTCATCTCCATTACACAGAGCTGATAGTCTGGCCCTAAGAAATGACTTTGACCATTGGTTTAAATCCATTTAATATTGAGGTGACACATAGATGACATTCATTACTTTCAAATCCATTCCTGGAAATGCTTTTGACAGGAGATGCTGAATACAAAGATATTCTCTGATCCAGCTGTCACTCTGTCTGACAGTGAACTTTAATTCCCTGACTGCTGAACCAGCAGTGATCAGTTCATGAGTTTCTTGCCCCCTCATCATTCATTCCATTCTCTAGTAGCCTCAAACTTTAAAGAGCACTGCAGCTTGTAATTATTTTTTAAAGTCCGTTTTGCACCCTCATTCTCATTTCAAATATTGTCCATGTATGTAATTAGATCTTTTTTAATTCCAACTCCCACCACAGATATACACATCAAATGTTGGATTTGAAATATTGATTATAGAATTTATAATTGGGATTGTTAGCAGCGCTTGTTCCGAATGTCTGTGCTCCTTTTCTGAGTTTGAGTGCCCTCTGCTGATTAATGGAGGTCATGCAAGATTAATGGTTCTGCTTTATTTTCTTTCATCAGCCATTCACAGTAAATCACACAAATTGTACAGGCACTGCTGGCAAGTCCACTCTGTAGTGTATACTTAAAGAAGTTCATAGCAAAAACAGGTATTTGGAGAATGTACTTTAGTGACTTCACAACATGACTTTTTAGAGGATGTTTTAATGACATTTTTAATGACATTTTGAATATGATATCCATGACATCATTACACAATAATGCAGCTTTTAACCATGGCTAAGCATTTATGATCGTGCAAGTACATGTTAAATACAGAATGTGCAACTCGTGTACAAATGATTGCACGTTCTCTCTGTGTTAATGTGAGTGTCCTCCCACTTACATAAAGCATGGACTGGCTAATTTACATTGCACTTAGGTGTGAATGTGTGTGCATGGTGTCCCACGTTGGACTGGTGTCCCATCTAGGTGTATTCCCACCTCAAACTCAAAGTTCCTGGTATAGGCTCCGGATCCACCACAACCCTGATCAGGAAACAAACAATTCAAGCACCTCACATTACATTTCAAAATAGCTAGAAGACTTGTGTTTTACTAAAACATCTGTTTACTGCACCTCAAAGACTATTCATGACCAGTAAAGCACTGATTTACCGGCTGTGTGGTGGACTGCTTAAGCCTTTGTCTTCTGTGTGTATCAATATTTTCAGTCATTTCTTCATTATCTGTAAGTGCTTTATCCTGGTCAGGGTCATGGTGGATCCTGAGCCTGTCCTGGGAACACTAGGCACAAGTTGAGAATATGGGTCAGTCTGTCACTGCACAATTTTAGTGCAGTCAATCCACTTACTGGCATTATTTTGGGAGGTGGGATGAAACCAGAGAACTTGGAAGAAACCCATGTGAACACAGGAAGAACATGCAAGAACACGCAAAGCTCTACACAGACAGTAACTGAGTTCAGGGCTGAACTGGGAACCCTGGAGGTAAAATGGGAGAGCAGCGGATCAACAGTGAAAACGCAGCCAAGTGGACATTTATAAAAAAAAAAACAATTTGTAATTACATCAAAAAAATTTTTTTTTACTGTTTACTGCACATTACTGTGGAATCACCTAAAAATTAGCTGAGTTTTCATGATTGCCACTCCAGCAAGCAGTTCCTGACTGCACAGCTGGCTATATTAATATGCCCTCCCCTACTCTCCTTAAACCAGAAATAGTGGAAATGCTCATTTTCCTGTCTTTTTCCAGGCTATTGGTTATAAACAATTAAATAATTTATTGACCATCTTAAAAATGGTAGGGCAGGGAAAAACAAGTATTGCATAGTGTAAGCCTAGACCCCAGGCCCTCCAAGCCATGAGCTACAAAGAGAATCCCCACAGGGAGAGCAATGAAGATCGAGGAACCTTCCAGCATGGCACTGATTAAAAGAGCTCCTAGATTTAGATGCTAAATTTTTGATCCTATCACAAGACACCCTTGACACAACTAGTGCAAACCCCATGAACAACAACATCAGTTTGACACAGCACAAAGAATGATTTCTCTCTAACAAAAAAAGAGAAAGGCATGCTTTCTAGGTATTTGTTTATTTCTGTCGGTTTTCATGTATTTTTTCCTCTTCACCTCCAGCCTTTATAAGTTTTCCCCTCATGATGCCAAGCATAAGATTAGGCTGGCAGGGTGAAAGTAGCACACAGCTCCTCTGATGTGCGAGAAACTGCATATTTTTGAAGTTCGGTTCAGGCAACATGGTCTCACAGTTGCAAATTCATAAGAATTTGCATGAGTCAATTCGTATGAAAGTTATAAATAGCTAAGGTTAAGGGTTAGTGATCACAATTTTTCATTTTGTATAGAAGCCAAATAAATTACTTTCTGCCAGGTTGGCAAAGAGCACTGACATGCTATAAGGAAAATGGATGACTTTGCCATGTATCCCTGCACATGCATAAACTAAACAAACTCATTAATATATGAAAACATTTCAATAGGAATGGAGCCAGCTGAATTTGCCAAGCACTCTTGGCCATGTGGAACACAGTTGGGAGCAGAAATCACTCTAAATATTCCATACAGAAAATATAACCTATATGCTAAGAGTGCCTATAAATTTTGATATATAGGCAGTACATTCTGAAATGTATTTTAACTTTTGCAATGCATTATAAATAAAACATAGTAGTTGATTTGAAATGCCCTCCACATAAATGAAATATATGCCTAGATTTTTTTTCTAGCTGCTCAATTGTTATAGCTCTGCGCTCAGATCTCTTTGGATTTAACGCCTCATGGTAGGCAGAAAAGAAACAAACAGGCAATAGCACCAGTGTTCTGAAATGGTTCATAGAGCAATGGAAGTTCATATATGTTGAACCAATTTGATGAAAATTAGCAGGAATTCCAATGAGGACATGTGGGTTCCATGCTAATACAAGAAAAGATATGATTGATAAATCTGTTTCTTATATTAACCTTACATTAACCAAGTATTTAACAATTAAAAATGTTCTATTCAGAGATAAATGAAGTTTATCATAAATCACTCCCTTCATTAAAACACAAATTGCAAAAGATCACACTCACAGCTTCAAAATCAGTGAAATCATGCAGTAACACCATATAAAGTTATGTGTAGGTAGGCTATAGATATTAATTAGTTAATTATCTAAATTGATCACACCCAGTTTAATCAGTTAATTTACTGGGCTTGTTTCATGTAAGTTGTGACCCTAACGCTAATTAAAACACCTTGCCCTTAACAAACCTATTTGCTGTGATTGGTCATGGGGTTCTGGGTAAGCAATGTCAAATGTGCAGTAAGGGCAGTATCTTATAGCCTTATAGTTTCTAGTGGTTAGGACAGAGCCATGGTTTAGTGTCGGTTTATTAGCTTGTAAAATCTTGCTAATGTCCATGCAGAATCGCAAACCAATTTTTTCTTGTTTTCCTGGTCTCTCTGTCCACCCCTCCCACATTTTTGCCTTTTGGACCTCAAGCCGGCAAGCAGGAATTCACGTAATACTATTTTATCTGCTGGATTTACAAAACCCCTTTATAAAACATGCACACTGCGTCTCAAGTTTGATTTACACGAGAATCTTTGCGACTTTTTTAAGACCATGTTGGATATGATCTGTATACACCCATCTTCATGATGCCAATTAAATTTCTACTTTAATAATGATTATGATGTTATAGGCTATAGTGTAATCTTATATTGTTGGTAATGCATGTCTCAGCTAGCCTGACAGAATTGTTTTCAGCTTGTTTTTGCTGGTGGTATCTTTTCTTAAGGGAGTAATATCTGATTATTATGATAATCCACACCGCAAAGGTCATTATAAAAGGCAATGTTCACTGTCACATAGGTTTCAGGGAATCAGATAAGGCCATTCTCTGCTAGACTGAAGTCATCTAGAGAGCTCAGTGGACACAGTCTTATTACCTGTGTGAGCACTGAATCTGAAATAAAAGCCAGGGGGAATATGAGAAGGGCAAAATGAAGATATTCATCATCACAGCCAACAATTGTATTTTGGGATTTCTTTAATAATTTCTTGCCCATGCACTATCATTCATTTCTTATATGGTGGCTATGCATCCATATTCTATGGCCAATATGTTACTTTACACATGCACTTTTCACACATATTATATGTAAGGGAAAAAAAAAAAAAAAAAACTCTTCAGGGCATGCCATTATATAAACAGTGGTGGGGTAATGTTTTATCCTGTTACCACCCAATTTTCTCCCCAATTTGCTCATGTGCCAATTCCCATCCACCATTTAGCTCTCCCCTATCATACAATAAGAGCAGCCAACTGGGGAGGGTGAAGATTGGGGTTGCCACCTTCAATGAGGAAAAATAAGACACACACCCCTCCCCCATTCCCCACTAGACATTTTTATGCCTCTGCCACTAGGTGGTGTTTTTGGGTAGTCCATATGTCCATACAAGATTCTGGTTAGGACGATATCTCAAAAATGTGTGGTTGAATGTTTCTAGAATTTATATGAAATTATCATTGCAACCAGCAGATGAACTGAACATTTTGGAAATTGATCCAAACAGGGTCAAGGTCATAACAAGGTCAAATGTCTGAAATAGTTTTTCTTCAATAGCTTCCTCCCTGTTTTAAGTGTATTTTACGGGTATATCAGGCATAGAAATTAGTAATAAGAAGAACTAGACTTGTTGGCAATGGAGGCAGCGCCAAGTTCTACTTGTTGAAAATGTTGCTGCTTTTAAACCACTTTTCTGCTTCTATGGATTTACAATTGTATTATTTTAACAAAATCTATAATCATAGAAGAATGGTTATTTGACATTGTATGGAACATTGTATTGTAAAACTTTGTTAATATAACATAATTGCGCATAATATAAAATATATAGGATCGACTGATATGGTTATTTATTTTGACTTTTTAAATTGTAAATTGACATACAGTGTAAATTATCAAAAGATTCACATATTAGTATTAGTATTTTACTAATTGATGAGGAAGTTAAATAGCAAATACTTGATTAGTGAACTACTTGTGCTCATCACCACGACAAATATCTGTATATTCAATACATAAACCTTAAATTATTAAACATGTGATTATGTATGTACCATTCCTATATTCTGAAACCCCCTCAGCAAGAATATAAACACTTGATACACAGCTTTAGGCAATGCCAGCTTAGATTAGAAATTTTGATCTAAATGCCTTTAAAGCTAGTTTCAGTTCAGCTACTTTATGGTTGAATAATATTCTCCAGACTCTCAGTCTATTGTTTTCAAAGCAGAAATATGTTCATTAATGTTTCCCTGCAGCTTTTTTATATTTCATAATAGTTATAGGCTATTATAAAAACATTTAAGGACTGGTTATGCTCAGTCAAAAACAATAGAATATTATTTATTATATTACAAGCATCAACAGAGGCCATTATTTTTCTGTTGCATTAGCTCAAGTCTTAATGCTGCAACAGAATTTTAATCTGTTTCCTAGTTTCGAGTTTGAGTCCTATATTCTCTTTTTGGTTTGGTGATTTCTAGTGATTTTGACACTTCCTGTTTTGAATAAAATTTTGAATCTCGTCTGTCTGTTTTCTGACACAAGAAATGGCTTTTGTGTCTTTTATTATTCATTAAACTATGTTTTCAGCTTTTAAAATGCAGTGTCGTCCAGCAGATATGTTAAATCTGGGCTTTACATGATTATGAAGATATAGCACAGATTTATGTTTTTGACAATCAGCAATAGTTTTGCACCATTGAGGTGGAATACTGAATAGCTGACTAACTTTGACAATTAATTCATTCAGAGAACGGTTAATTAATGCCTGTTCCACATTAAATTTAATCAACCTTCTGGACAGTGAGGAAAAAATGATGAACACATTAAGAGATAAATTGGACCGTCTGTTTTATGAATGGGGAACAATTTAGCTTAGAGATAAGATGAATGAATACTGAGCCAGAATGGAAAGGCGCTATATTTTAAAAGGGCTGTGTATTCTATTAAAATGCAACGTTTTCATATGCTGATGTGAGTTCATTTATGTGGGAGGAAACAGAATAGAAGGATTGCAAATGCAAGCAATTTGCAGATCTGCTTAGAACTGGCAGAGTTCCTTTTCTGAATGTAATGGTCAGGAAATGTTAGATAACCAGAGTAGATCCCAAATCAAATCCTGTTACTTGCATACTTTTACAAAAGTAAAGTGACATTTGCAAAATAGCCAAGTCATGTAAACCAATTCATCCTTGAGGACCATTTCAAATCAAATCACTTTAGTGGCAGTTATTCCACCATAGTAGTCCCTCATGGCATGAATTTATAAATATTTGATATTACATCCACATAGCACTTACGTAATCATAAAGCTGTAAAACCTTACTGCGCCCTCAAAAACGGTACCTTAGTAACTTAAAAACGAAATGGTACATCTCAATGCTAGCATCACATAACTCTCCACAACAATGGTATAATAACATCAGGTACATCTTTCAAAACTTTCATTAAAGGGCCTTCCTCCTGACTTAAATTTCCACCAAAATAAAACAAAATACATCACAGCATCCTGTTTTTGGCTCAAGTTCAGTTCAGATCAGGTTGAATCTC
Organism: Pangasius sanitwongsei; assembly: GCA_037576675.1. Taxonomy (NCBI): domain Eukaryota; kingdom Metazoa; phylum Chordata; class Actinopteri; order Siluriformes; family Pangasiidae; genus Pangasius; species Pangasius sanitwongsei. The sequence continues at coordinate 13,887,517 of CM075022.1, read as the reverse complement.
ACTCCATCTCTCTCTACTGCCTACTGAGAAAGTAAAACACATAAATAGGCTGATAAAACTACACACAGGTGCAGAGAATCACTGGTTACCAGCTCATTCTCCGCAACTCCCCTTTTGCTTCACAGCTGGCATTTATTCACATAAAAATACTTACAGAATTATATAGTCTTGCTAATAAACTAGTGTGCTAACTGTTACTAACTGTGGGCTAACTGCATTTGCTTTGGAAATACTGTATGTATGGTCTGATTCCTTTAAACTATGTACTATGTGCCATAACACATTCCTAAAGAGCTAGCTTGCTAACTAGTGACTGTCCTCATTAACTAGCTAGCCAACAGTATAATAATAATATTATGCCAGCTGTAAAGTATATATGGAATAGTTGGCTATATAAAACTCACTTTGAACTGTAAATAAAGTGTTATGGATGATTCCATGACTGGGTTACCATTTAGTCCTAACACTTTTACAATCACTTTTCAACACTGAATCCAAGAAAACATGCATTTAGTGATTTACTTAAAGCGTACTCATTTTAATTTAGAATTTTGTTTCAATCTGTAAATTGGGTAACAGGGTTGTACTTTTTTAAATGACCTCATCAGTCATTATCATTCAAAATAAATAAAAGAATGAGAATGAACTTACTTTATGAATGAACTTACATTACTTCTTCCCAGGACCTTCAGAAAATTCAGATTATGCAACTTGATGTTGAACAAGACTTGTAGAATATTCTAAATATTTCATAGGTTTGAATTTGTTCAGGGTTGAGTGAATGTTGTGGGACATTAAAAGGTACAGTTTTTCATAATTAAAAAAAAATTATTTTAGTATTTTAATAATTATATTTGAAGGTAAATGTAGTTATAGTGAATTAGGAAAGACAAAAATGCTGTTTAATTGTGCTATGGACATCTATCTATATACTGTATATATTTATCTGAAACATGCACAAAGGTTGAAGGACCTGTGTAAAATGTCATTTACATACACATGCAACGTCAGTGGGACGTAAATACCACCCCTAACCATGGGATCACACTGACATGCCCCTTAAAATCGAGACTGTGATTCCTCCAAGTAGAAATGGCAACAAAAATTTACTAAGATTGTGTTAAAAACATGGAACACAGCCCAGTTGTCAAAGGTCTGTTAAGCCAAGCTCAGATAACTCACTTCTCAGATAACTGCTGGGATAGGATCTTCCTCAGATCCCTCACAGCATTTCCATTTTCTGTTCATTTATTTAAAAAAAGAGACACTGTCAATGTCTTAAAAAAAAAAAAAACTTTCCATAGGATCTATAGCTCTTGTGAATATCAAATATAATTTTTATACTTGGCAACGTGGCATTTGCTAAAAGAGCATTAGGCCATTTATTGTATTCTATAAAGCATTTTTAAAGAAAAAAAAATCTCAAATCATCCCTAGAACCTGACTTACAACAGTGCCCCATTTTCCTAATCAGCAATTCGTCAGCCATTATTGTATAACACAGTGAGAACATTTAGACGGAACTGAGTCAACAATTCAGCCAGTAAGAAATAATTTTTTTTAGAATAGAAGGAATTATTTTTATAGTGTAGGGAAAAAGTGCCTGTAGATGCTTTGTTATTGACTTTGGCTCATTATATATTGGATCATAGAAACAAATCAGTATTTTCTAAATATCGATAGTCATGTATATCTATAGAGCAGTGGGTTTTTTGTCTCTAAAAGTGCAATATAAAAATTGAGGAGGAAGATAGTGACAGACGATGGAAAGACAGATTCTGGACTAGTGATCTGACCACTCCTCCATGCCTTTATACCAAGCAGGTTGATTCTTTTTTGAAATTGAGGACCTCAGTATGCCCTCATGTGGACTTTGCACATGACTTGCCTTTGCAACTCCACTATTTCAGTTTCCTTTTCTTCTCACTTCCTGTGAGTAACTTCCTATGAGCTTGCCTATACTCCCACCATTGGTTAAAAAAACAACACCATGTTATTGGTTTTAAATATTCCAAAAGAAACAGGAAAGTTCTCAAAAGAACTCAGTTGGAAGGTGTTTATTATTTATTTACCCCACAGGCTTCACACTGATGCTACTCCTACCTTGGGAGGTGAATTATTTGGGATATTTATGTCTGCCCTCTGGACCTGACTTGTGTATTGTTTTGTGTAATTTTTTTGTCCACATCCAAATCCTTGTTATTTTTTCAAAAGCTGCAAAAAACACATGCTTCAGATAATCTTAAATTTGAAAGACACACTCAGTCCTACTCATTTGGTTGATCAGAGCCAAGGTATGTTTCTGAAATGTTCTTCATTAGTTCCGCACTTGAGCTATGAGTCTAATATAGCTGATATTAGCCTAAATAATCACACACTTAAACTGTGTCGAGTTGTTTGCTATGCCAAACAGACTTGCTTTTGTGTTTTCTGATTCTGTTATCTATAAAAATGGAAAAAAGGATGTCATAGAGCTAAAAGTAGTAAAGGCAGACATCTTTGCTTTCACTCATAAACATGGATAAACATTAGACCCCGGTAGGAGGTGGCTCAAATACTGAAGCAGGAATTAAACATTATAAATTATTTGAATAATAATAATACATCTCTGATTTGATTACATTTTTAAGGATGTCCCTATCCGATCCGAAGTATCTGTATTGGAGCTAAGCCAGCCAGTTTTAATGGATCGGGATCGGCAATGCATGCAATATTTTGCATGGTGGCAGCAACAGAGGTGATTTCAACATAACTAATATGATAAAGCATCTAAAAAGAAAACATTCAAAGGAATACAGCAAGTTCATGCAGGTCACTCAGGAAAATACTTCACCAAAGCAACAAACACTGGAGTGGCAAGAAAAGTTTCCTCGAAACAGCGACAAGGCAAGGAAACTTACAGATAGGTTAGTTGACTTTATTGCTCTGGATGAGTAGCCAATCTCTGTAGTAGAGAATGTAGGTTTTCGTCTCCTTCTGGTGTTTTTGGAGCCATGGTATGCTATCCTCTCTCGACACTACAGACACTGCCATACCGGAGCTTTACAATAAAGTTTGTCAGAAACTGCACGACTGCCTTGCAAATCTGACTGCAGTCAGTTTCACTACTGATATTTGGAGTTCAGATGTTTGCCTAATGTCATTACTTTGCCTTATTGCATAGTGGATAGACTCCAGTTTTAATGTAAAACACGCAGTGTTGCATGTTAGTCAGTTTCGCAGTTCACATACAGCCAATCGTTTAACTCAGGCACTTGAGGAAATGTTGAATATGTGGGAAATAGACAAACATGGACCACACAAGAATTACAAAATAAACAATGGATAATATGGGGTTGCCAAGCTTGGGCTGCATAGTGCACATGCTTCAGCTGGTTTTGCATGAAGGTCTGCTTTCTCAGTGCACCTAACACCAGAAAAATTGTGGGGTATTTCAAGCACTCACCACAGGCCTATGCACATCTGGAAGATATCTAGTTTTCTTTGAAAATGTCACCCAAATGTCTGCAGCAAGATTTATCAGTTAGGTGGAACAGCACCTATTATTTGACTCTATCAGCTTCCAGCTACACTGTTGGCAAACCAGTGGGCACTAATGTAGAAGACAGTCAATGTTTTAGTTCCCTTTGAAGAGCTGACTAGGGTGTTGAGTGCTGGGTCTGCAACTGCAGCCGATGTGATCCCTGCCATAACAGTGCTCCAACGTCTGCTTACAAGAGAGAACAGCACTAACCAGGGGATCAAGACAATGAAAAACACTCTTCTAGTAGCAGTGGAAAGATACTTCAGCCTGGTTGAGAGTGAACCACTCTACTGCATTGCCACTATAGTAGATCCCAGATGCAAAGACAGGCAGGTCTAGTATATGGACCTTGCTATGTTGAAATGAAATTAAATTCAATCACATTTTAACCCAGTTTGTTTTATTTTTAGTGATGTAGATGTAAGTTAATTATTTTGTAACACCAGTGGAATTGAGATTTTACAGTACAATTATGTATTGTATTTTGAGATACTTCACAAATTCAGCTAATCTGAAGCATGTTAAAGATGCTCTCATACAAGAAGTGAAGAAGATGGAGGCAATATAGGCCACCCCTGATAAAACTGAGGTGTCAAAGGTAGAGCCTGTGAAAGCTGTGATAGCTGTCCTTTTTTTTTTTTTTTGAAAATGAGTTTTTTTTTTTTGTTTTTTTTTAGCTCAAGCATATCTTGCCTTAATTGGATTGGTTTTACTAATTTAAATGTATTTGAAGCGTTTAAACATGTGCATCATCTATACAAAAACAAGTACTGGATCAGACTAGGTATCGAGAGATACTTACTATAAAAGTACTCAGATTGGGATCGGGGTAAAAAAAACTGGCTCTGGACATCCCTAATTTTTTTTTATACAGAATTTTATGGAACTTTTCTAACTAAGTATGATATGGCATGGTGGTACAGCTGGGTAGCATTGCCACCTCACACCAACAGGGTCCCTGCTTCAATCCTGAGCTTGGGTTGCTGTCTGTGTGGAGTTTCACATGTACATCCTGTGTTGGCGTGAGTTTCCTCCCACCTCCCAAAAAATATGACTGTAGGTGACACAGTGTTCCCAGCATAGACTCTGATACTACAGATGAATGAATGAATAAATAGTACTTTAAGATCATAAGATCAGAGTCAAATGTTTCAGATACAACATGGCCTGTAGACAGTTTTAATTCTTAATTATTAATCCATTTTTAATTTAAGAGAAAGCATTTTGTAAAGTTTGTCTTCCTCATTGGGCATTACCAAATCACAACTCCATTCTCAACTACACTGTGTACATTTTCTACACTAATAAGAAAAACCAATCAGTAGCATTGTTCATGATGATTTCATGACCAACAGCTTTATCCCGTGCAAAGCTGCACTCTATGGGACGTTTAATCATCAGAGCTGTTTAGACACCATGTCTATGTGAAAACCTCTCAAACCTCATTTCCTCTATGGTGACCAGCAAATGTTGGCAGACATATAACTTTACCATATGACAGAAAACAAAGTATACATTTACTTTGATAACATATCTCCCAGATTGCAACATAAAATACTTTAAATTTCAACAATGAAAAGACTGTGAAAGAAATTAAAGAGAGAGAGAGAAAACGCACTCATTCTCTGGCACAGACCTGCTCACACATTCACTTTTAACTTCTGCTCAAAGACAGAGAAAAAAGAAAGATAGAGTGAGAGAGAGAGAGAGGCAGAAAACCAGGGCATGTGAATTCCCAAAGGCTTCGAGTGTACGTTGTTTTGCACTTATTTATTACGCACACATGCACACTGAGATAGAGGAGATAGACCGAGTGAGAGACCTAACATAATATTACTGTTAATATAACGGCTGCTGTATAGTTGGGCAATGATAGTATCATAAAAGGACCAATGATAAAAGCTTAACAAAAAAGGACATGAATGAAAGTTCTTCTCAAGGATTTGGGACATTGAGTGGCAAAACAAAAGGTGCCTCAGTAGGGTGTATAGAGAAAGACAGCATGCTAGAGTAGTTACGTGCTAGCAAAGGCAGTGCACGTAGTGTATGAAGACAAAGTACACTAAACGGCTTCTCCTACGGATTACCAAGAATTCACAAACAGGAGCAGAAAGGCGATGATCTTCCTCCAAGCGGTGTTAAGAAAACGGACCTTTAAAGGTACTGCTATGGATATCATAGTTACTGTACTATTACCATACTATTTTCTAATATTTAGTGTGGTAGTAAACAGGTTTGAATGAGGCTCAATACTTTTATTTATTTTAAAACATTTCAACTTTTTGAGTCAACTGCATAATATAGGCACTGTAAATATTACCTGTATGTATAGGAATGAATTTAGCACTGAGAGATTTAATTAAATACTTATTCTGCACAGTAGGTGTTTTAAATTGTTATGTTAATTAGCTGCCATGTCTTTTTCAAGTATAGGGTGTATGAGAAGAAAACAAATAAGGTAACAGCCTCTAAAAATACACATTCCCACATTCTCAGCACTGTGTGAAGTTAATTGTTTTTGTGCTATTTTTGACAAGATGGATGTTTAACTTGTCATTTATGGTTTATCTGTGCTGTATCAGTGTCGACTACTGATTTATGATATAGCAATACTGTTTTTAATTGATACATCAGAAGAACACAAAATTGGAAAGTATGGCTTGTCAAGTACAAACCATTATCCCTTGTTCTTCAAAGATGCTCTGAGGACCCCTTGCAGGATGTCGCAGAGGTTTGGCCAGTTGGTTGGACACCTCAAACCTCCTCCAAGAGTAGCTTGATTGAGTTAAGGTCAGGTGACAGGGCAGGTTGTTTTATTCCCAAGGCTGGACAAATCACTAGGCTGGGCACCCAAGAAGATCACGTGTCTGGGCTATCAATTTCTTATTCATAGATGGCTAGAGGTCAAGTACTTTCAATAGGTAAGTGTAATGGAAATGGATAGGTTTTAGGTTGCTAGTGTAGCAAGACCCCATGGCAGACCTAGGACCTGATGTAGAGATTAAATCTCACAGTTGACTTGGGAACATCTGGGAAGGAACTGGAATCTGTGGCTAGGGATAGAGAAGTCTGGATTGACCTTCTCCGCCAGTTACCACCAGGAAAACCGAAGGAAAATGAATGAATGAATGAAACTCACTACCTATTTATTTTTGCAAAATAATTTTATTTGACATGCAAGTACTGCCAGTCAAAGGTTTTTGAACTCCTGGAGTTTATGTTTTATTATAGTTTAATGACTTTTGTTGACACAGAGCAAACACATTGGTAGAGAACAGCAATTAAATAAGGAAACCTAAATCTTTGTGGAACTTACATATTAACAGGTTGGTCTAAGATCCCACAGAGTAGATCCCATAAACCTGTTAAGCCTATAGAAAAAATTGTCATAGACAGTGCTAGTATTATTAACTGTTGATGTTTCCAATATAATAAAGTCATTTCTAACATTTCTCAGTTGACTAAACATTTAACAATCATACATTTCTTAATACCTATTCCTTGGTTAGTTGTTCAAATTTTTGGATGCTATTGTTCTGAACTCTGTGGCCAGCACCATTACACATGATGATGTGATTTAGCCTTTGTAGGAATAAAGATGCATTAATTAGCTTTGAAGGATGATACACATCTTTTCAGAATCAGGAACATGCAGGGATGTGGAAACACTGATGCACAGTACAACATGGTCCTCGCACATTTAAATACATGTCAAGCAAAAATAAAGATGCTGGCCTGACAAATGCTAAATGAGAGGCGCTGTCAGGAGAGGATAAGAACGATGACCAGAAAAATATATTCATTCTTTATTAATGCACTTACATAACTTGTGCTTTTTAGTTAAATTACACTATTGCAGGCAATCAAATGTGGGACTGGGCAGCTCACTTGGGCTTTCACCTGTCCGGTGGGCTAACTAATGAATTTATCTCTAAAGTATGATTCATAAAGGTGGGCTGAATGTGTGTAAACTCAGCATGGTATTTATTAGGGACAATCCAAATATCATTGTCAGAATTACAAGTAGTGGTCAAAGCACATGTAGGCAGTATCAAAAAAGAAGAATCTGTAATCAAAACAAAACACCTGGTACTAGTCAGAAACAAGGCTCATTAATACACATAAACACTCGAGAGACTTTGCAATAAGACAAAGAAACAGGAGGGCATACTTAAACAAACTAATCATAGTGAAACACAGAACAGGTGAATACAGTCAGTAACAGTCCAATGACAGGATAGTGGTGGAGACAGGACTAAAACAATTGCATGTGGCAAGAAAAAAATAAAAGCAAGCAATGCTAGCTGCGCTGGGAACCGCAGAGATGGGGCATTCATGTCATTATCACCATCCCTGATAGTACATAGCACTTCAATATCCATCTCTCCAATATGACACGCACACCTTGTAAAATTGCAGAAAATGGCAAAATATTGTATGTCCAAAACCTTTTGAATAGCACTGAAAAAAAAAAATGGAATATGTATTCGGTCAAATTTAAGAGAATATATTATTGTTGACATAAAAATATCTTATCAAAACATGATGTCATTGCTTATACTAAACTTAATTTAAACAAGTTTCTAATTACTAGATTGAATTATGTAACGTGAGCATGATCAATTCACGTAGTATTAATGTACTCTAAACCAATTACATTATGAAATCTCATGAAGATGTTGGCATTGAGAGGAACTATAACTATAGGATTACATTAATGTGTTTAAAATAGTGCAGTGGTAATGTAGACGTTGCAAAATGCCAGTGTCCTGGGTTTGATTGTCAGTTCAGGTGAGAGTTCAGAGTGTGATTTTAATCAGGGCTTTGAAAATACATGATTAAATTATGTTGGATGTATGAAAACACATTTCGCTAATGTAACTCAATCACCTGGAACCGATTTACATATTTCAATTAAGTAAATTCAAATTTCATTTAATTTTACAATTCGACTGAATTTTTTTTTTAGTTTAGAGTTTGATATAATGTTATTTTGCCATTCACCACCAAGATTATCATTTAGTTCCAAACTAAATTAGGCTCTATTTTTCACTATTGTTACTTTAACAGTATCAGATAAATGGTCAGTGGTTTTGGCTCAGGGCATTAGGCTCAGATTAGCTTTATTCAGAGATGCCAGATGCATCGTATTTTCTTCAGAGATTTTTTTTTAAGCTTCTGATGAAGTACTGTGCCAATCAGTCCTCTTTTTGTTTGGAGTAGAGTGCATCAGAATGGACACTCATCTCTCTTTGTTAGAGCTGGATAAGGTAGAAGATACATCAGCACTGTTGTTTTCCTGCTCTTAAATTCTATTTTAGAAGAACAGGCTGTGGTGCATCAAAACTCTTACCATTTTAGCCCAGATTTTTCTGACTAATTTATTTTCATCCTTGCAGATGGTTGACTAATGACTACACAAAACCATCCCGGCTGCTTGCTAAGTGTAAGCAGTCCAGCAGTGTTATTTAGCATGCAAGCTTGGTCAGATGCTCCAGCATCTTGTAATGTGTGACCACATATACAGGATATAGCAGGAAGTAAGAGCAGTGATGATCAACAGTCACTGAGTGTAAAAGAAAACAGTTTGTGTCCTTACATCTACAGGACAACAGACTGCATGCAATAGATCAGTGGCACATTCAGGAATTAATTTAGGGGGTGTATAAGAAAATATGCTAAATAAAGTCACAGTATGATATGTTCAATTACATTGATAAGTGTGACATGCTTATGTATTTTGGGTGGATGTCAGACCAAAGTAGAAGCCGTAGTGGTATTTATAAACTGTCATATGCACAACCTAAAGTCAAGCAATCCTAATAACATTAATAGGCACAGGAAATCAAATACCTTCATGACAGTTCCACTGAAAATGAATTAAATAACATGCTAGTAATAGGGGGAAACAGATTACTATTGCAGATCTGCTCTTCTTTTCTTCCTCCTGTAGTACACCTCCAGTACTTCATTGGCTGTACCTCAATGTCCCTGCACTCCGAGCATAGCTAGTTAAGTTAGTAGCTTTCAGAAACATGAAGCATGATCCTGATTTGTTAATCCCATTTCTCATCATAGCGGCTGGCAGCCAATAAAATGTGAGCAAACAAACTATGTGACATGTTCATATTGATGTACAAGGTGGTTAAATATTAAATGAATCATAATAATGACTTTTAAAAAACTTTTTTAACACACTGTAGTGCAATCAATGAGCAAAACAAACTCATTCGACACATATAATCAATTGTGCTGTATGTGTGTTACGTTAACCACCCACCAATATAAAAAACATATCCCATAAACGTTTGGAAATGTGTGTGAGGGAGTTTCAAATCCTAAATCCCTAAATGCCCCCCTCCCCCATAGCTACGCCTCTGCTATAGATGTGAGCAGTTCATGACTGTGGGATTTTGAAAGTCTGCTTGGCATGAGACAAAAACAGAGGCTACAGTGTTCTGTAAAATGTTCTCCCAGTAGGTATGTGTGTGTGTGTGTGTGTAGCAATGATGGTATTACTCAGAGACTTGTGACAGGTTGAGGGAAAAACACATAGTTGATAACCAAGTTTTACTTGAGTTGCGTAGCCCAGATAACTCCCAGATAACCCCAAATGTAGCTGTTCATCCAATGCATGATTGATGTCTGATGGTTACACTGGAGGTACAAAGCTATTATAGCTAACTGTCACAAATTCCCTCTCTCAGTGTGCAGCGCAGTTCCGAGCATGAGTGCTGCTTTCATGTCATTTTGTTTCAGGTTCACGTCATGTGGTTTTGTTTTGTTTTGCCATGTGCCTTTGTTTTAGTTCCAGTCCTTTACGGTTAGGCTGACAGGTATGCCTTTATAAAGGACATGCTGGAACTTCTGAGTAGTGCAACAGAAAAGCGCTTGCCTTATCATAGAGAGATTTAGACTGGGAGTCTAGAGTGCAAAATTGGCCATGTTCTGGGTGGCACGGACGGTATTATTCTCTCTCCCCTGTAAGTCAGAGTGACACTAGACAATTGTGGGCACATGTAAGCTATTATAGGTGGAAGAGGTCAGATAGCACTTTCCACTGCGTGTGTTACGCTGCCCTATGATACACCATGTGCAGCAGTTTAGTGCCAGCCTTCAACAAATTGGTGAAAAAATGGGGTAAAATCCCAAAAAAACATAATAAAGAATATGCTGATTTTATGCACTTGCATCCTTTCTGTTACTGCATGTTACACTAACAATATGGAAATCAAGCATCATATTTTCTGTATATATATAGCAAAATCTTCATATGCTTCCTTCAAATAACACTGATAAGCTGTCAAGCAGTTTTGTAAATTAGCAGAGTTTAAAGTAGAACCACGTTACTGCATGACTTCTAGCTTTTCACTACAGCTCAGGCTTTAAACAATGGGGCAAGAATGATAGCAAATGACCCTTTCCTGAGTCAGTGTATCATATGCTCCTATACATTCTGTCTCTCTGTCTCTCTGTCTCTCTCTCTCTCTCTCCCTCCCCTGCACTTGGGATCTATGAACATGCAAACAATGCACTCCTCCCAACTACAGTGCAGCCATGATTAATGTGGAAATACCTAAATCTGCATTACTGTAGCTCTACCAACTCTTGTATATATAGTCCACTGTTTCAATACCGGTCTGGGAATCTGGGAATAAAGCTGCTGTTTCCATGTGGACTACATCTACAAGCACATACATCATACAAGCACATAATACAAAGGGGCTGTGTTTTGTGCTTTGCACATTGTTAATACTCTATACTACTATGGACTATTATTGCAATATTGTCTATCTGCTGTTGCAGACAAAAAAGCATGTAAATTGAAAAGCATCCGTGATACGCTTGGCCTCCTGATGCTGTGATTAGGGTAGGTTATAAATGACAGTAGGTGAAGCATTAGCCCCTGAAGCAGGAAATAAACCTAGAATTATGTCAGAGCTAATGACATATCTTATGGAAACAATGGCAAAAAAGATGGAGGGTCTACTAAATGGTTTGTTTTCACTAGGGGTGTGTGATATGTAAGGAATAAAACACAGTGGAATAGGAACTGACATGAAGTGGAGTTACTGTTACCACCCCAACATTGATTACTTTCCAATAGCATCACATCCTGAAGTGTTTCATTTACATTTACATTTATGGTATTTGGCAGACGCCCTTATCCAGAGTGACTTACAATAGTGCTTTGAAGTCTATCAAAAATACATTCTGATATTGGCT
>CM075022.1:13856441-13866567 GCA_037576675.1 Pangasius sanitwongsei | reverse complement strand
TTGTGGTGGTGTATAGAGCCAAAAATGTTAGAATTGTGTCGATGTCCCAATATTTATGGACCTGACTGTATGTTCAGAATTGCTGGACTTAATAAATTAACTAGGTTTATGGACAACCAAAATATCAGTAAACGTAACCTATATGGCCAAAAGTATGTGAACACCTGACCATCACTCCCATATGTGTTTTTTAACAGATTTTTACCCCCTTTGCTGTCATAATAACCTTCAATCCTCTGGGAACGCTTTCTGCTAGATTTTGGAGCACGGCTGTGGGGATTTGCTTATTCAGCCACAAGAGCATTAGTGAGGTCAGGCACTGATGTTTGGTGAGAGCTGATTAATACTTCTGTGTGTGCATCTCTGCATGCACATCAGGACGTCATGCGCAGATGCTCACGCAGGGTGAAGTATTTATACTTGCACTTAAAGTGAGTGTGTCCTCTAGGAGGCGCTGTCATATGCACCACACTGGAATTTACTGAAGTAGTGAAAAACAGCCAAAACAAAGTTCTGTGTCTTACCGTAGGAAACAAATAGCCTTGATGACAACACAGGCATAATGATTAAATAAAAACCAAGTGAATTTTCACTGGAATTCTCATTTAACCCTAGATACATTGAAGTGCCTTATATATAAAAGCCGCTCATACTGCTGAATACAGATGAGCAGCTTTTGTATCAAAGCACTTCAGTGTAACTAGTGTTTAAATCCACAGTTTTATTAATCACTTATTGACGTATGCTTTCATTTTAATTTTTTTTTAATTGCTGTAGTTTACATCACCTACACTGTGTCTTTATTGAAGTATTGTAGTATTAATAATTATATGCAAATATTAAACCAAATATTCACACAATTTATATGTTAACTTAAACATGTATCAACAAAAACATGTGAAAACTGCCCTTGTTGTGAAAATCTAAGCTCCGGAAATAATAACATTACAATGAGTACACTATTGTAATACAATATTGTGAATTGTTTATGCTGTGACTTAACAATCTACATGGCACGTTATGTAGCATCAAGTTCACTTGTGCATTCATGTCATTTGTGCAGAAGCAGGTTGTAATATTATGTTTATATCGTGTACATGTCTGATTAATCTCATATGTGTATAGGATGCATTTGGGTGAGCTAATTAAGCCGCTAGTAAAGCGCTTCAGTTCACAGGTGTTCATTCACTGTTCAGCTTCAGCTCATGCAGTTTAAACAGGTCAATCCCTGACATTATTGATTATGACTGGATTATTTGAAACACTAGAACTATTCCTTCTAGATTTTTCTTCTTCAAACAAAAAAAAACATTGTTAGTGCATTGTTAATATCTTGCATGTCATTTTTTCAACAGTATGTTTTAATTAAAATCTGTGCTAGTGCTTGCTTAAATTCGAATGCACACAGTTTTTGCATTCGAATGTACATTTTTATCTTAAATTCAATGAATATTCGAAGTTTGAATTTTTAATTTGACAGCCATGGAGCAGACAAAAGGACAGAAGTAGCGCGACTGTCTAAAATGTTGGTGACATTCATTCTTATGTAAATAAATACGCGTGTAAGCATAATGGGCAATATCGAGGTCAGCAAAAATGATCAAGGTCGTGTCCATATATCGTACAATAAGTCAATAATGTAATTATCGTGACAGGCCTAGATAAGGGAAAATTTTATTGCTTACACTTTTTTGTGTTTATCATTTTATTTCTTACACTTCAGTAAAGTATTACTCTGATTACCCTTATTAAAACTGGCTAAACAGAGCGACTGAATTAATTAAACAGAAACTTGTTGAGTGTTACTGAGAATAAAAATGAGCTCAGGGTCAAGCTTGTTGGCTGCCACAACACTCAATAACCTGAAGAAATTACTGGAAAATACTTGTTTTGAGCAACTGACTGTCTCTAACACTCTGCTATCTCTCAACATTTCCCAAGCTGCGTGTTTAGCCTGGCTAACTTTAGCTCTACCTCTGCTTTAAAAAAAATAAATGAAGACGCCATGTTTCCTGTACAAAACTTGGCCTATTTTATTGCTGTGCAGGTAATTATATGCTTCTGTGCTTTTGTAACTTTGGAGTTCTTCACCATGAACACCTTCAGAGAAATCGAAGTAGTTAATAATTTCAGTGTAGCTAACCTCAATCCATAGCTTCATGTCATTTACCCAGTCCTTAAACTTTGACGGGTGAGGCACTGTCAAAAGACAGACATTGCAACGCTGTAAAGTGTCGGCACTATGGAGCCATATGCTTTTCTTTAGCCATTTTCACAAGTTTAACATCACATTATCATCTGGGAACATATTCTAATTTGACTATAAACACCGGAGACCGGAAATGTAAAACAAGTTTCCGGTATGAGCCAGGCAAGACTTCCGCATTCAAGAAAAAGGTGGATTCAAACTGTTTCCGTCTATGTAACTGACACACCTCTATGCCAACCAGTTAGTGTTCACCCAACGCATAGCACCAAAGATGTAGACACAGCATGTTGTTATCATCCTATACAACTCTGTTCTTCCAACTTTGTGGCAACAGTTTGAAAGCCCACATATGAGTTTAATAGTCAGGTGTCCACGAACTTCTGGCTATAAAGGGTATTTATTACCAAGCAAATATAAATCTAAAAAAACCCAATCCAAAAACTGGAGTAATAGAAGGATTATCTATTGTAGTGCACAGTTAACAATACAATACATTGCTAAACAATAAAGGGTCTGGTCTAGACTATCTGTAGAAGTGGCCAGGATTGGTCAAGAGTATTTATAGGAGTGGGCAGGATTATTCAAGAATGTCTGCCAGAGTGGGCAGGATTAGTCAAGAATGCCTGCATTAGTAGGCAGGATTGGTCAAGTGTGTCTGTGGGAGTGGGCAGGATTGGTCAAGAGTGTCCCTAGGAGTGGCTGGGGTTGGTCAAGAATATCTGGGGGAGCAGGCAGGATTTATAAAAAATAAAAAAAAAGTCTGTGGGAGTGGGCGAGATTAGTCACAAATGTCTGTGGAAGTGGGCAAGATGGATCAAGAGTATCTACTGGAGTGGCTGGGATTGGTCAAGAGTGTCTGCAGAAGTGGGCAAGATTGGTCAAGAGTGTCTGCAGGAGTGAACGGGATTGGTCAAGAATGTCTGCAGGTGTGGGCATTATTGGTCACAAATGTATGTAAAGGTGAGCATGATTGGTCAAGAGTATCTAATAGAGTTGCTGGGATTGGTCAAGAATGTCTATGGAAATGGCTTGGATTGGTCAAGAGTGTCTGTAGAAGTGGGCAGGATTGGTCAAGAGTGTTTGTGGGAGCAGGCGATATTTGTAAAAAAGTGTCTGCAGGAGTGAACAGGATTGGTCAGTAATGTCTGCAGGAGTGGGCAGTATTGGTCAAGAATGTATGTGGTAGTGGGCAAGATTGGTCAAGAGTGTCTGCAAGAGTGGGAGGAATTGGTCAAGAGTGTCCATAGGAGTGGTTGGAATCGGTTACGAATGTCTGTGGGAGCAGGCAGGATTTGTGAAGAATATCTGCAGGAGTGGGCGTGATTGGTCACGAATGTCCGCAGAAGCTGGCAGGATTGCTCAAGAGTGTCTACAGGTGTGGCTGGGTTTGGTCAAGAGTGTCTTTGGTAGTGGATAGGATTGGTCAAAAGTAGGTAGGTCAAGAGTGTAACTCGTCCACCATTAAAGTCCCAGTGAATGAATTGTTACTATAGAAACAATAACTTATTAGGACAAGAACATTATTATAAACCGGTGATTTGCGTTTAATGTAGTCATTGTGCATAGATATATGCCACATTAATCCCATTGTATGGCTATGATTAGTCATATCATCTGCAGTTACAAATGGAGCAGAAACCTCCATTGGCCAATAGGCTACAGTGAGAAAGTGATGTTCATTCAGCTGGCTTACGTAGACCGTGGCTAAACACATATGCTTGTGTGTGTGTGTGTATGTGTGTGTCGCTGCACACACAGCCTCACTCTGGCAGAGGGAATCTGCTCTGTGCAGCACACACAGTTGCGCTTCGGTCTTTGTGTGCTTGGAAGTGTGTATGTGTGTGAGTGCGTGCGTGTGTGTGTATGTGTGTGTGTATATGTGAGGACCACGCTCCAACATGTTGTGTGGACTGCGGAGAGAAGTAAAGAACAGCACTGGTGAGCGTCACACTTCTTTAATTTGCTGTTGCCTTTTGAAGCATGTGAACACAGTGTGCACTGTACCATATCCTATGCTAGAAATATGTATTAGCTATTAGAAGTCTTTCCTGTGTGGTAATGTAATTAGTTTGTGTGTTATTGTGACAAATATTGCTTTATTTTTTCATGTACTACTTTGAGAGGTGATGTGATTAAAAAGGAACTAAAATGCTAATTTCAGGGGGAAAATGCTTGTCAACTCTCATGTTTTTTTTTTCTTTAGAGGAACCTATAGGATATAATGTACCTTAAGGACTCATTTAAGGTACACGATTGGATAGTACCTTAAAGGACCACATTTATACTCTTGTGGGTACATTTTCATTATCAATACCTTGGTAGTAGTACTGTTCTTTTTTTCTGATCATTTTTGCTTTAAGTAAAATTGAGTAATTATTTTTTTTTCTTTTAATTTCTTTTCAATTTTTATATATGTATGTGCTCCAGGTTTTCCACTTCTATACTATCAAATCATCATAGCTCACTGTGTCATATGGCTTGTTCACCATTTCCAGCAGATTATGTTCCAATCGCACAACATTAAATGAGTGCATTAGTGTAGAGAATACAAGATACATAGTATCACATTGCCATTGTATCAATCATATCAAATCATGCTATACACTCTGGAAAAGTTCCTTTCATTTAGGTTTTTTTTATATAGGAATTGGAATTTTTTTATTTAAAAAAATGAGAGGTTCTGAATGATTATTTGTTTTAAACATTTCTCTCATAAAGGAAGTTTGTTAGTGTTTTCTCTCATCTTAAACTCATCTTTGCACTACAGCACTTTTGGAAAACCAAACCCCTATCCATTAAGGTATTGATAAAGTTTTAAATCACTCATAAGGGAATGCCTTGGTGATGTACTTTGGAACTGTGCCAGATCGCATGGTGATTTCAAGTCAATAAGACAGATCAAGTTATCTCGCTGGGATTTGCGGAGGGATTTGGGAGGCTCTGGTGCATATAAGAGGAACAGAAGCAGGAGTCATGCTACAGCGCTCGTTCTAATGTTCTTCCTCTGGGGGCGAGAGAGAGAGAGAGAGAGAGAAAGTGTGTGTGTGTGTGTATGTGTGTGTGTTGAGCAGGGATGAAGTGCGTCAGAGATTCTTGCTGATAAACATGCTTGATGTGGTACCTGAGACACCTAGTGCATATACCTAGAGGTGATTTTCACTGTTCAGATTCTACTGGAATTTTCCAATAGTTTTTAAGGCAAGTAAATGCACATTAAAAAAATTAAATTCTGTTTTATTTGTCACAGCATGTGTCCTATTTATTTATTTACTTACTTACTTATGTACTTCCTTATTTACTTATTTATTTATTTTTGCAAAATGAAAAATTGTATTATATGCACTCACTGATCACTTTATTAGGAACACCTGTTAGTGAGCAGCAGTTCTGCTCGCAGAAATACATTGTTTGCAATCGTGGTGAGCAGAAACACATCTCAGAATGCATATATCAAAGTTTGAGGCAGATGGGCTACAACAGCAGTAGACCACATCAGGTACCACTCCTATCAGCCAAGAACAAGAATCTGAGGCTACAGTGGGTACAGGTTCACTGAAACTGCAGTTGACGACTGGAAATTGTTTTTCTACTATATAGTTCTGAAAACTACAGGCTTTCATAAATTAAGATATATTTCTCTTTTGTATGTATCTCAACTAGAAATAAAATTATACCATTTTAAAGTCTGGTTGCCCCCAAAGGTTAAAAATTGAGAAAACTGCATTTAAAATTTCCATTCCAAATGCGGCACAGGAGCACCACAGGCATTTTGACAGCCTTGTATCTGATTAGAAACTGAATTGATTATTCTTATGTCTGCAGAAAAACCCAAAAGTGTATGATAGACTGTTTTACTAGCATTAGCTAGTTCAGGACCAGAATACATGTAGCTAAAATATGGTCTTCCACATTTTTTATATTTAATCATTTCGACTTGATGCTTTACTGTGTCATCATTAGTAAGCTCAAAATTAGATTTGTCAAATTTTACCAGACTTTTTACTATTTTCACTAACCCATAGGAATATTTACTTTGTCAGGCTACTTGATAGTATGATGGATTTTTTCTATTTTTCACCATTGACAATTTGATTTCTTTTTACCACACCACACTTTTCAGAAAACAATCTACCTTTTGTGTATCACCATCGAGATGAACAGCCAGCAATTTTACCAGTTGTCACCTTTCTCTTCCTCCCACACACAGCACTAGGGCACACTGTACAACACAGCCAAGTGATCCATCCTCCCCTTTATGTCTTGCCTGCGACAAATCTCACATTTTATGCATCTAGCAATTGGGAACTACTTATTACACTAATTGCAGCTTGTTTTCCAGATGCCGTGTTGCTTGTTTTACTATGCGATTCAGGGGGGTAGTTTGGGAAAGTGCACTTGGTATAATTGCGTGCTTTTTGGAAGTCGTACTCGTCCAATAATGAACATAATCACCACGTATTTTGCAGTAAATTGCTTCAGTGCTGCGGTAAGGGATATTACAGACCAAAAAAGAGGAGTGGAAAGCTTAAGATGGTCCCATTTTAAAGAATTGTTTCAGATGGTGTGTAGACTGCCTCAATGTATAGTTTTGTATATATTCCTTTCCATTTTCTTTGTTCGGAATGCAAGGTTTATAAGAGATGATAATCAAGGTTGGGCTTTGGGTATTGTGCATATTGGCATTTTTCTAAGATAGTTGTTTAGTTCAGACAGAAAGTCCATGGCCTACATGACACTTAATCCCTCCATCCTGGCTCCCTTTTCCAATTGTCCGTTGTCCCTACACAGTATTCTCTGTCCCTGTGTGATGTCCTGATTTACACATTAATGCTTGCTGTCCAAAGCTTTTAATTAGTTTTGTGTAATATTGATTGCTTGTCTGCGTTATTTCAGTGCTGCTTAATTGCTGTAAGAGGTCGTTGGTTCTTCACAGGGAAAGTAATAGTGCTAATATCTCAGTGCCTATCTCAGTCTGGATTCTGTCTTGTATTAGCAGGTTGTTACTCCCCTATTCCCAATTTGTGGTAAAAAAAAAAAAAAGTAGTGGCAGCCCAAGGTTCAGATTGTATTACACCTTTTATCAGGAGGAAGGTAGGCTGAAACACAATGGGCCGAAGGTCAGATTGCAGAAATTTGTTCACAGCCAAATTTGTTATTTTGCTGGCAGACACAATGGCATGTGTGGAATCATAAGTAATCCCCATGAGGAGGCATGTCACAGTAGGGCCTGGGGGTTTAGTCCACCTATAGGCCAAGGTGATGATGTCCACCATCCAGTGACCCACTCTCTGTTTAGAGACAGGAGCCCCCTTGACCTACAAACAGTTGATCTGATGATCTTATTACCACTGTCCTGATCCAAAATCAGCTAGTTCCCTGCAATGGAACCCTTCAAGGTCAATATATTGGTTTACAAATGTGGGTGATATGACTTTAGGCAGAAACCTAAGGTCCAAATACAAGGCCACACCAGAGTCAGCTGGTCACCAGCACATGCAAAGCAAGTTTATCATCATATTTATATTTTAGGGCATTGACGTGGTTCATCAGGAAGATCAGATCATACCTGCTAGAATATGTGGCTCTTCTTCCAGGTACTTGTCTCATCTAATGATTTACTACAACTTCTACAGGTTGCACTATGAAAACTCTGATTCAAAATGCTTGTTGCATGCTCCCATTTCCAACTTGCTAGAGTCGTAAGCAATAAGTGCAATAACCAATTACATCAGTCCCTCAGATGCCCCACTTCCTCCATGTCTAAGACTGTTTACAGCTGGGTTGTCATGATAACTTCTTATTGATCACACTACATTTCTCTCCCCACAATATATTATCTTAATATATATAACCCCACAGTCTATCAGCTTTGCTGAATATAAAGCAGTTATTCAGTTTAAACTTTGGTTGTAAAAGCCACAAAGCCCACAAGTTCACATCACCCTTTCCACATGTTATTCTGTGATCATTAGTACCTGGCCTGAGTGGAGAAAAATAAATGTTGAAGTACACAGCTAAATTATTTAGTGCTTTGTAACAGTCAGAAGTAAGGCAGCTTTTAAGGTTCTGACATTTTCAAGTCTTCAGGATGACAGGGTTTTGCACTTGCCATTTTCTTGGTAACATGACAAGTGACATTTTCTGTCTCGTTAACTCTAAGAGAGAGTGAGGATGAAAAAAAGACAGGGTGTTGGAGGAATGACTGTATATAGCTGTTATAAGTGATAATAGGAACTAACTTATTGCTGTAGTATAAACATAGAAAAAAACATTTTCAGACACCATCACATCCACAACACTTTGTTCTTCATTGAATATTAAAAGAAGTACAGATATTGTCAATATTTTAGGGAACTAGAAATATTATTATGTTATTTTCGTATTATTTTCATATTGCTAATTTGAAGCATTTATTGTAAAAAGAAGCAAAGTTATCTGCCAGTGGAATAAGAACATTTAACTTGAAATGAGTAGAACATTTCTAGAAATAGGTTTCATAATCTTATATTTAGTTTATTATAATATTGTAAAAGGTAATACTAGATAAATTTGACTATATTCAAGATATATTCAATTTTTTTTTTTTGGTTTTTTTTTTTTTGCATTGCCATGGTCAGACTGAGCATGAATAAAATTCACACTCCTGAAATTTCATTAGCAAAGGACACATTTAATGACATTTAATCACATTTTTTCATGCCAACTTTACTGAGATAATTCTTGACCTGCAAATACCTTGGAGCCTTGGTTTTGTGAGCCAGTAGACACCAACTGTTTGAGACTGTGGTCTCAGTCCATATCGTCCACTGACATACACAAGGGTTTTTGTAGTAAAATTCCTTTATTTTTTCTGCTGCTAAGATTTTCTTTTTAGCAACGTTGAACCAGCTACATACAATATGATATTTATGACGAATGCCCAGAAGCTTTTTAGGCGTGTGATTCTCAGTTGTGTGTGAACTGTGAGCAGTGTAAAGCTGGTATTGTGTCTTTGTGTATGTGTGTATGTATGCGTGTATGATCTTAAGCTGAAGTATGAAGGCTGAGTTTGTGCTCTGTTTGCTTTCTGTCCATCACCCAGGGTGCAGTCTTTTTCCCTGACACTGGCTCTTTCTGTTCAGTGCTGATAATGTAGGGTAATTTAGGTGAAAGTCTAAATGAAGTGAAAGAAGAATGCCCCCGAAATTCATTTTCATTTATTTAGACCAATAACGTAAAAGCAGTAGAACAGTGGTACAGGATACTCCATAACACACCATGTTTTCAGGCAGTGCATTCAGGCACATTGACAAAAATGATTTTTTTTTAATTGTAAAGATGAAAACAATTCATAATTACTATGGTTACTACATTTTTATGTTAATATTGTATTGTGAAAGTCCTTGCATGAGTTTTTATTTCATTTCCTTTTATCTTTTAACATGGCCAGTGATTTCAGAGATCAAGGCATGCACATTAATGATGTGTTTTTTTGTTTTTTTTTTTTAAAAAAAGAAGATGTCATATGTACATAAGAAAGACATTCACCTTCACACAACTCTAAATCACAAGTTTCTCTATGTTCTTGACAGAGAGAGATAAAACTATGTGTGGGCAATTACAGCTTTATAGATGTGGCATTAGAGCTCATATTGACGTACATAGTATCTCATTGCCTGCACAAGCATAGCATTAATGAGACAATTTGCATATCTGGTTATGTAATCTTTTACATATCTCTATAGTAATATTCTGAGAAATATTCAAATGTATATGAATAATTTAATATAATACATATAATATAGTATAATAACTTTAATATATGAATTACATATGCACTCACCAGCCATTTGTTTATTAGGAACATGTCAAAAATAAATATCAAAATATTTCATATTTTTCATACTATATATATATATATATATATATATATATATA
>CM075022.1:13786833-13856341 GCA_037576675.1 Pangasius sanitwongsei | reverse complement strand
GACAATGACAGAGTTTTTGTGATTTTGCCTTTATACACCACCACAATGGATTTTAAATAAAACAATCAAGATGTGATGGAAGTGTAGACTTTCAGCTTCATTTTAAGAGTCTCTACAAAAATATGACATTTACCATTTAGGAATTACAGCCATTTTCAGCAAAGTATCTCCAAGTTATATATAACTAAATAAAGTTATACAAGTATAGACAAAGAATATACTATATATAAACAAGTATATAACTAAATCAAGTTATATATAACTGTGTGTGTATATATATATATATTATATACATTTTTTTTCTCAGATAGCCTTTAAGAGTGCTTTTGACAAAAGATTAGCTTATAAAAATCATTCTCATGGCTGGATTGGGAAGCTGCTGCAAGGTTGGGATGGACTTTAATAGGAAACATGGCAAGCACATCAAACACAACACTGTTGCCAAACTTATTAACAAATTCAAAAAGACTGAAAGTATTTCAGACTAACCAAGAAGTGGACCTCCGCGAACATCCACTGACGAAGGCACAACCAACTTGGTGCTGGCATACATAGTCCCCTATGTATGGAGACGTTTGGGACACCCTGTATATTGGGTAGGACCACCTTCAGAACAGCCTAGATTCTTCAAGGCATGGATTATACAAGGTGTTGGATACATTCCTTTGAGATTCTGGTCCATGTTGACATGATTGCATCACGTAATTGCTGCAGATTTTTCAGCTGCATGTTCATGCTGCAAATCTCCCATTCTACCACATCCCAAAGGTGCTGTATTGGATTCAGATGTGGTGCCTGGAGAGGCCAGTGAAGTTCGCTGAACTCATTGTCATGTTCATGGAGCTGGTTTGAGATTGCTTGTGCTTTGTGAAATGCTGTATTTTAATGCTGGTATTAAGGAGCTCAGTGTGTGCCAAGAAAACATTCCCCACACCATCACCCCACCACCACTGCTTAAACAAGGCATGTTGGGTCCATGTACTCCACACTGGGTGTGAATGAGTGTGTGAACATGTTCGTATGGTACCCTCCGATGGACTGGTGTCCTGTCCGAGGTGGATTCTCATCTTGTCCCAGGATAGATCCACCGTGACCTTGAACAGGATAAAGTGGCTACTAACTGAGCTGGCTGAATGAAGCAGAAAGTCTGGCCAGAGAATGTACATTTTTTTTCTCTTCGTCCTAATGCAGAGCCTACTTTGATATGATGTTGAATTTTCTTCCTGTGGAATCTCACCTCACAACTTGCTGAAAAACGGATGACTCAGTGCTGTATGAGTTTGAAGCATGTCATGACTAAATCTTTGATAGGTGACTAGGGAGGACTGTCAAAGCCCCCAGGCAGGTGGATTAAAACAAAGCCTCTCATCCTCTTGAGGGCTGATATGAGTCTCTGTGGAGTGAAGTAAGGGGGACAAGACATGTTAGTGCCAGTCATTAATCTGACTGTTGAGCTGTGTCACTAATAGCATTCACACACACATCACAAACAGAACGTGTGCTTGAATACTGAGTCCACATTATGCCATGTCTGCTTGTTCATTAGTTTTAAGCTTTGAGTCTTTGGGCTTTCCTGAAATAATCTAATAGTTTTGCAGGCTCAGTCACTTGCACAACACATTATCGTCAGCAGAATAAGATTTACATTAGCCTTAGCAAGTATCCGGAGAGTGGCTTAATTAAAAGGTGCTTTGAGGCGTGTAGTAGAGGTACATGTGAGATGTGAGAAGAGCATGGTAGCATTCAGATATACTTTCTAATATATTCTATGACAATATTAAATGTGGTGTCGTGTGTGTATATATAGCATATAACTTCACTAATAAGCCATTTGTGTGTTAAGGTAACTTGTTTTATTGTTATTGCAGATACATGGTTTTATAACCATAGATAACAGTGAGAAAAGATCCACAAGTCCCTGAATTACTGTCAGAAATGACAAGTGCTGAGAAAATGCCTTTGTAGAAATTCACTATTGATACATCTTTTGATGGATCTTTGATTTGACCTGCTACTAGAGTGTTTACAAACTTAAAAAAAATAAACATTTTTTTTAATTGGATAATAATTTAAGTAAAAAACAAAGGAAAACTTAGGGGCATGCTGTTGTAGGAAAATAATCAAGAAAAAATAATCAAGAACATGATGCAATGCAAAGCAGAGTTACTTTTACCAGCCTGAAGATGATTATTTTACTCTAACACATCCCTAAATGTGTTATCCTCTTACACCAGAGCAATTTTGTTCACTTTTTTTAAATTAAAAAAAAATTTTTTTTTAAATTAATGAACATGTTTATAGTTATCCATTTATAGTACCGTTTAATGATGTGGAAAATCTGTGAAACAAGTTAGCACCATGTCATGGTGTTTTGGTGTTTGGAATATTGGAACAGTTTTGTCCAAACTAATCATTCATTCATTCATTCATTCATTCATCTTCAGCAGTGATGGACAAAGTACTGAGAAATTATACTTAAGTGAAAATATAGATCATGTTTCAAAATCTTACTCAGTTAAAAGTGGAACTGTCCAACCCAAACAACGTACACAAGCGAAAGCAAAAATGCTGCTGCTTTTAAATGTTAAAAAGTAAAAAGTAAATGTTTATAAATGATGAAATGAAGTTATTGTCATGTTTTCATGTCATGTAACTTTTATTACTATCTAAAACTGTTATACGATGTTTTTTGTTCTATAGCAACTACATTGTTTCTCCTGAAAACTTTATTCAGTCTCTATAAGTTTGCAATATTTACCATTAGCTAGAATTTGACCTGCTGCTCAGCCAATAAACTGAAATGACTGGATGCTAAACGGAAATGACTGGGTGCTAAACGGAAATGACTGGGTGCTAAACTGAGCCCATTTTATTGATGTGGAGGGTACATTCATTGACTGGATGAGAGAACAGCTCTGGCTGTACATGCTGCAATTTTGCGAGTAGTTTTTGGGTTTTGATTTGTTACTGGTGCCTTTGTAGTTTTGCTCAACCACAATATTTCAAATTTTTTTTACTGGTGTCTCATTTCTACCTGCAAGAGGACTCAGTATATTTGGCAAATTCACAACTCAAGCTCTGAGAACATATGAGCACTAGCTAACAGTGATGGCTCCAGGTGATGCTATTTCAGAGTTCATGAATGATTTGTTTTTCCTGCAGGTGTTATGAAGGAATAGATGAAGAGCTTAGCTATAAGCACTGAGAAAACTCCAGGAAATGCTTATTGATGGCAGGCCCGAGGCTTGCAGGGGGAGTATTAATTTATGTACCAAGTTAAAACGCAATGAAAACTGTGGTGTGCATGAATCATTTATCTGTTCAGAGGGAGAAACACGTTCTCATAAACACTCAACGGTTTGACAGCACAGCAGTCTAAAGAGTTTCACTTGACAATCCCATATCTATATGCCTTCTTATTATGTTAGATGTTGCATAGGCTACACTATTACCAAAAGTATATGGACACCTGAACATCACACCCATATGTGCTTTTTGAACAGTGCATTCCAGATTTAGTTAGTTTAGTTTATTGTCCTTTTGGAAATTCTTTTTATATCCCCCTTTGCTGTTAAAATAAGGACCACTTTTTCCATTTGAGAGTATGCTGTTTGCGATTTTTCTTTTTTTTTTTTTTTTTTCTTTTTTTTTCATGTTTCTTGCATTTTCATGTTTTATGTTTTTATGTTTTGTGTCTGCTTTCTTTTGTAATGTTTTTGGTCGTTTGTTGAATGTGTGAGCTGGTTTCCAGTGGTGGTGGAGCTCCAGACTGGTGGATTTCCCCTGCCTTTGATCTTCCATCAGTAAAGTGTGTCCGCCTGCTTGCTGTGGATAGAGTGCAGTGTCAGATAACTTTTAGTGTGTGTTACTTGTATTGATGACAGGGAGTACGGTGCCGTCGTGGTTAGTGGTCTTGCGGCTGCTCAGCCCTCTGATGTGTGGCATTTGTGCAGATCTGCACCCAGTTCATGTGCATTTCCTTTCCAAAATTGTAAAGCGAATTTGTTGTATAAATTTTTTGAGAAAGGTGCAATATATATAGTAATTTAAATATCATTATTATTATTATTATTATTATTGTTATGTTCTGAGCTTGTAACATTTATCTGTCTCTTTTCATGTCAGATGATGGGCCGTACTCCAAAGGCAACAAGGAATCTACAGGGCCTGACAGTTCCCTTATCTCCAGAAGACAGAGCATCCCAGGTACACCCTGTCTCTCTCTCTCTCTCTCTCTCTCTCTCTCTCTCTTTCACACACCCACATACACACACACTCTGTCTGTCTGTCTGTCTGTCTGTCTCTTAGTCTGTCTCTGTCTGTCTGTCTGTCTGTCTCTCTCTTTCTGACACACACACACACACTGTCTGTCTGTCTGTCTGTCTCTCTCTCTCTCTCTCACACACACACACACACACACACACACACACACACACAGATACCCTGTCTGTCTCTCTCTCTCTCTCTCTCTCTCTCTCTCTCTCACACACACACACACACACACACAGATACCCTGTCTGTCTCTGTCTGTCTCTCTGTGTATTTCTGTCTTTGTTTCTCCCTGTTTCTCTCACTCATACTCTCATGATATAGTGTTATTGCTGCCCTGTTTCCTTCTTTCTTTTGATCTTTGAGGACATGTTTATCCGTAACGCCATGAGGATTTCAGCATGCTTCCTGCCACGATGGTTTAGTTGCTTGTTTGAGATTGAGAGCTTTGGGGATTTAATGCACGCCGCTGGCGGCTTTTATAACTCTGTTTCTGTCTGAGTCGCTGGTTTAAACAGTGCATTGAGTTAGGAATTTCTCACTTTAGCACAATGAACAGAAGAAGGCATGAGTAGCTCAATGCCAAACCTACTCAATTACACGAGCAGTTGACCATCTTTTCATAATTAGAAGGCTGAGTTGACAATAAAATGTAATGGGTTTTAAATTGCTTTGCCTTATTTCATAGAACAGACGATAAAATGCATTCGTATAATAAGAGAATGAAAACAAGACACCATTTTGGACATTTGTTCAAATGCTTCTTTATATTGCATAGCCACTGCTTTGTAACTGGCGTAACAGTGACTATTAAATTTATCCAAAATTCTCTCAGCTGTTATTTCTCCTACAAAATCTAAGAGCCACAAAGCTTCTGCAGATCATCAAAACCTTAAAAACACTTGATCAAATGCATTTGGATGCATTAAAAATGGCAGCAATAAATATTTAATGGAGTATTAGACCTAATCATTTCTAACTTGAGTGTAAACGGGCATGGATTGCTCAGCTCCCTTTCATGTTTTAAGTTTGAGGGAAATGTAATGTTAATATTTAAAGCTTGGTGAAGTGAGCATGCATATGCATTGCATACCGAATTAGTTTTGTTTACAGAGTTGTTCAGTCTAAGGTTAAACACACGAGGTAAAATCCATCACATTTTTTTCAAGCTGTGTGAAACAGCCCTCCAACATTTGCCATTTAATCAATTGCCTATGTTAATGACTCAAATACAAATGTGGGGATTAGAGTCTGTGGCTTATCATGTCTGGAAATATTGAGTGGCTTTTTAAGAAGAAATTATTTTTAGGTTAATTATTTTTATTTTTTCATTATTTTGAGTGCTGGTTGGAAGACTTATTGCCTCTTTAATCTTAAGTAATTAGCTGTAATTAGGTGTTACTGATTGACCAAGAAGATCAGGCCTCTGTTTTATAAATCTTTAATAGAGCTTGCTGATAATTAAAATTCTACTCTCATACTGGTATTTAACTTATTTTAGCAGCACAACATCTGAAAATTCATTATTGCCTATAGTTTCCAGCATATTGAGCAAAATTGAGCAAAAGCCTGTGGTTTTGACGATGGCTTGTGAATAGCTATTTAGCTACTTTCTAATTTTACACACAGCACACTACCTTATGCCTTTAGGTGTCACATCCAATTGGTTTAGACTTGTGGAAAAAATGTATTTTGACTAAAAAATAAATTTTATTTTTATTATTATTGTTTATTTTGTTATGACTTGCTTCACATTGTATTTGAATTGTTTCAAATACAATGGAGAGCTGTACATCAGTAAAGAATATTTTAAACAGAGAATCAAGATACATCTAAGAATCAATTTTTTTTCTCAACCCTAAAATTAGCACTCATTATTTTGGATCTTAAATCAGTGTAAATCGGGTCCTATATATCGTGTAGGCATACTTTAAATTTGTTTGTCTCTTGCATTAACTCTGAAATCTATGCAAGGTTTTGCACTCAGTTGGCCTCATTTATCAATCGTTTAGTAAAGCTGTGTATTAATGGTTTCGTAGGCCAAACTGAAATAAAAAATTCCTGCCAGATTTACAAAGGTTTCACTAACACTGATTATCTTTGTATTTACATGCGGATGTTGACAAAATGCCAATTACCCAAAATTACCAAGCGCATTCACGGTACAGCTGATTTACATGTATTAACGCCCACAAAAAAATCCATAAAAGGCAAAACTCACTGGAGCTGAAAACGAAATGACAATTAAACGGTGAGAGAGAGATTCTTAAGTGTGGTGCGTGCTAAATATTCCAGTAATTCAGATCAGCCATGGCATAGCCAGCACGTCGGCTACCATAGACGCACACTAATTTATCCTGCTATTATAGGGTACCATTTGTTTTGTCTTAATTGAATGGCTAGTTATATTTGTCTTAATTTATGGATTTGTCTTGGATCGAACAGGGTTCACAATTTCAAATAAATTTGTATGTGCAGTTGAAAGAAATAAGCAACTAAAACATAAGCTTAATCTGTGTACAAAATTGCCAGTCAAGATTTACATTAATGAGTAAACATTAGTGAGTTACCTTTATATGTAAATTTGTGCAAGCATAGGAGATCTCATAGGATATGCACAGTTTTCTGAACTAACTGGATTATCTTGAATACCACATTTCTTGTGTAAATGCTCCTGAGAGCAAATTATGAGGCATAATTTAGTTTAGGTGAATTTTTTTTTATCTTTCTAATGTGAATTTTTGAGTTTGTAATTATTATGAAGATGAGACCAGTATTGGAACAGTGAAATTTATTCTGACAGTGCTGTGGTACATGAGCTTTAAAAGAGAGCACAGTTCACATATTTTTGTTCTGCACTAAAAGAGGCATGTGAACAGCGGGTAAAGGTTAATGACTGTAAATAGCCTGCTGTTGTGTGGACAACCACGGTGCTTGAATGTAATAACGCATTAGTGGCAGTGTTATTATGGGGTCAGTGTATTATTATTATCGTGTTGTTGACTCCCAGTCTTCGGCTCGGGCTGTGTGTTTGGCTCTTGTGTTTTTGGGCAGAAGAGCTGCGGGGGGTGACACTGGTGGAGCTGATTAAGAAGGAGGGCAGCACACTGGGCCTCACCATCTCAGGAGGAACAGACAAAGATGGCAAGCCTCGTGTCTCCAACCTCAGACCAGGAGGCCTAGCAGCCAGGTGGAGTGCATCTACACACATAGACACACACACACACGTGCACATACAGCAAAATTAGTGTTCACATCCACAAAATTCAGTTAACTTGGACAGTATTGAAATAACACTTACATAAATTAACATAAATTAAAAGCTCCAGTAATAAATAATCAGGGCTCTATTTTCATCCTGGCACTAGCATAATGTACTGGTATAATGCCAGTATGTTGCTAATTTGACTGGGCGTGAATATTTTTTTTCCTTTTTGACACTAAATTGTTATTTTTGAGGCCAGAAAAGGAAAGCATTTCTGCTGGAGTGGGTCATGTGGCACAAAAGTGATGATGTTCCCAGAGACCCATTAGCATAAATGCAAGAGGGCGTAATTTTCTGACCTTAAACACAAACCCCTATCAATCTCTACTAAATTCTATCTGTCTATACTCATCCCCAGTTATTTATACTTTTTCCCATCTGTCTATACTCATCTCCATCTGTCTATACTCATCCCCATCTGCCTGTACTCATCCTTGTCTGTCCTTATTTGTCTATACTTGTCCCTATCTGTTGATACCTGTCACTATCTGTGAATACTCGTTCCTATTTGCCTACGCTCATCCCTGTCTGTGTACACCCATCCCTATCTGTCTACCGTTGTCCCTATCTGTCTACACTCATCCCTATCTATCTACATTCATTTGTATCTGCCTATACTTATTCCTATCTGTTGATACTTGTCTCTATCTGTCTATACCCATCCGTATTTGTCTATATTCTTCCCTGTTTGAATATATTTGTCCTTATTTGTCTATACTTATCCCTATATGTTTGTAGTCTTCCCTGTCTATACTCGTTGCTGTCTACCTACAGTATACTTGTCGCTGTGTGCCTATAATCGTCCCTCTCTATCTAAAGTCATTCCTATCTGTGTTTACTCACTACTATCTGTCTATACTTGGCCCTGTTTGCCTACAGTATACTTCTCCCTATCTGTCTATACTCATACCTATCTGTCCATGCTCACCTCTACCTGTTTTTTTTTTTTTTTGCCACAAATTTAATTCTACCTTCAGGAATAACAGAATCATCCCCATGGGCACCTTTAACAATACATTTTGGCATAAAGGTAAATAATGAATAGTAATGGATTGGATCAGAAATCAGTTAAAGCAACTTAAATGATGAAGTGAAAAAAATAAACTACTGTTATTCTCTTAAAATAGTCAGTTTATATACAGATACTCAACATTATCAATGTTATGAATAGCTTTCTGAGTGAAGTAAATGAAACAGAATTGAATTCAGTGATTAGGGTTATGTTGCCGTGTGGTTCCACGCTCCATATGGCTGGAATGAAGGAAGCTGGATTGCTGCTGGGTTGCTAACACGTTTTGATGAAGCATCACTATGCTAGGTCATGCAAGCCCAGAGGACAGTGTGAATAAACAGTGTTCATTTCGCTAATTAGCATCTAAATGAGCATATGTTTATCTCCTGTGGCTTGTTCAACAGCAGATAAAGAATTCTCACTCTGGAAGACTGACTTACCATTCAACAGAAAATGACAATATCTGATAAACCTCTTACTCACACAAACTGAAGAACTACCTTATTAAAATTGTTTTGAATTTAAATAAAGCATGCGTAAAGAATTATAGTATAGAAAATAAAGAATTTTCTATACTGTATTATTCACAATAATGAATCAAATCCTACTCAAACTGTGCTTCAGGAGTGACCAGCTGAATGTGGGCGACTATATAAAGTCTGTAAACGGCATCAATTTGACTAAGCTACGTCACGATGAGATCATCAGCCTGCTGAAGAACGTGGGCGAGCGTGTTGTGCTGGAAGTGGAGTATGAGCTGCCTCCAGCCGGTAGGAAGTTGAGTATTGTGTCTTTGCTAGTCAGTGGCATGTCCTTCCTGATATTGCGTGTCTAAGTACATATATACCATCTCAGAGGGAAAGTGTTAACTGGCTAACTTCTTTATTAGCTTGAACTAAATGACTCATTTTTTTTTTTTTTTGAGAAACGATGATTTGAAAATGTATGACTTTTAAATCACAACTGCTGTAATTTGAATTATAGCACACATGGTTGACAATGCAAGTACTGCTTGCAAAAAAATTCAACTTTACACAGTTCTCCATATTTGAAAAAAGTAGTGAATCAGTCCAATTAGTGTTGGAGACAGTCAAGACATTAGTGCTGGAGCTTTAAGGCTAATGTAGCTAACAAGCAATGAAACATATCACCCAAAATATTCTTCATAAATACTTAATAAATAATGTAAATAAGTAGCATTTACCTAAAACTTTAAACTACAGTATATTTTAATCTGCTTATACCACAGCACTTTTGAATTCTTGATTCTGATTGGTCAGTTGATTAATTTTCTATAATAGCTGCTCTGATAGTAGTTTTGGCTGCAAGACAAATGATAGGTTTATATTATTGCATTCGTTCTAATATGTTATCATTTCTATAGTAACACCTAATTTGCAAAGACTTGTATGGAGACACTCCAAATAATATAAAGCTATTAATAAACAGATTTTAAAACATGCTGTTATTTATTATTTAAGAACAATTTTTAATTGTTGATATGGGGACACTTTCAGTAAGGAGACGATTATTTAAGGAGTCTCCAGTGCCAACGCTTCGTAGTGGTCAATACGTTTTCCGCCCTGGGAAAGTCTTCAAGACAGAGAATGCTGCACTTTGCATTCAAACATATGTTGTTATGTTACATAGTTTGTTTGTAACATAAGCTTTATTTTATTTTTTTTGCCTTATTAACTTCAAGAGAAAGACAAAAGTGGGGCTGGTGAGGGAACAACTGTTTATATCTGTTAAAAGTGATAACATTTCCACAACATTAGATGTAACTGTAAAAGGATTAAAAAAGTATGATGTTCTTTAACAAATATAATATTGTAATCGTTGGCAAATTGTTGTGGTATAAGTGGAACAAAACACTTCAGGGCATGCAGTTATTGGAAATAATAAACTTTGGGATGGTAATCACCAATCATTGATTATTTCCTATAACAACACACTCCGTCGTGTTTTATTCCTTAAATAATAGATGTAGTTGATGTAGTTGACCAAAAAACTGCATGATGACCCAAATTTTTGAGAATGTGTGCTCTTTTATTATTACAAAAAAAAAAACAAAAAAAAAAAAAACATACTTCTTGACTCAGTTCTATTGTCCATAAAGCCTTAAAGCTGTAAGCTGATTAAGCCAGTTTTTGATAGCTCTGTAGTGGGCACTGGGCTGTAGATTCATTCATCATCCATCACTACATGGCCTATGAAAGCAATTCTGTTTCTGTAATAAATGGGTGTGCAGGTGATTGTTTACCTGATGCCCTTTCCAGTCCATGTGGTTAAATTTTGTGATCGTAATTCTGTAAGGCCTGTCCACGGGCTATCGCGTGCCTGGCAGATGTATTAGCCACTTTATAAGCTCAGTGATCTTGGCTGACCTTCCTATTTGTGTTGGTGTATTTACTGAATTGTCTGCCAGACTAGCCGCCTGGCCAGTAAAACATGATAAATTAATGAACGAGGTGTATTGGCGCTGTCTTGCGTCCTGTTTTCTCTTTTCCAGCATCAGACAGCACCTCAGGTGTTATATCGAAGACAATCGAGATCTGTTTACACAAGGAAGGCAATAGTTTTGGCTTTGTAATGCGAGGTAAGTGCATACACTTATATAATTAGTGTCAAATCTAGTTGATTTTAAATTAAATTAAATGTAAACGTTTGCAGGAAAAAAACTATGGTAATAATTTTGGTGCATTCTGTAGTGTATTCATTTGTATGTTTTGATAAATGGGATAATGGGCCATGTTTCAAGCAATTCTTGAATTTCTTTAATATGTTTTATGAAGGAGGCTCTCATGAAGACTGGCACAAAACTCGTCCGTTAGTAGTTACGTACGTTCGGCCAGGAGGCCCTGCGGACAGGTAATGCTCAAAACAAGCTTTTACCTTTTCTGTAATGTTAACATTGCTGCTGACTGACTGTTTTCATTGAGTATATTGTTCCAGAAGTGTTCAAGTTTGTCTAAATGCTTTCAGTTTTGCATCTTGGTGTTTCGTCACTGTTTTTTTGGGGATGTAGGAACAGAGATGTTTGCGGTGCAGTTAATTGCGTATTGTTCTCTGTATAACTGCTGTTCCTGTTGCTTTCAGGTTGTCCTGCAATTCTTTTCGAGTGACTGTTGGCTTCTCTCTTACATTCCTTTCTTAACTTACCTTCAGTAGTCTTTGAGCTTGCTGTGAATGCTTGCATGGTGGACCTGTCCAGGGACAATTAGTTGTGATTCCATGATATTTCCATCTGCATATTATCAAACTGATTGTACTGACAGGGATGTTTAAGGTCTTTTCTTAATAAATAATGCTGAATAATGTTGTCCCTGAGAACTTTAGGAAGCTCTTTTGCCTTCACCATGATTGCTGCTTCTTGTGTGAAATCTTCCCAACCAATGGCAGCGTCTTTCATAATGACACCAGGTGCAGTTTGCACAAGAACTTTTTAATCTTTATTTATATCTAGAACTTAATTTATATGTAAACTTAAACATAAGCCTTTATCAAGAAAAGTATATTCATTCTAGTGTGTCCAAACTTTTGACTGGTATTGTACATCAAATATAGAAAAAGCCAGAATCAGTCACAACTGTAAATAAAAATGTTAAATTCTTCTTCTTTTTTTTTTTTTTTTTTTTTTTAGCATTCTTTATATTTAGATTGATTTCTCCTTTCTACATTGTACCCTGGTATCTCAAACTTATTAAAAAATCTTTATTTCTACTTAGTTTCGCTCAAATCCAAGTTAAATGTTTTTGTTCAAGGTATGTGTTGAGGCATTAGTCTTGTGTATGAGATATGGTAGAAAGCACATAAGCACATTCTTGCAAGTGAGGACTACAACTGAAGACCAAAACCAAGACTTGCACTTTATTGTCAGTATAGAAAAAGAAAAAAATGACTTTGCAATTGCTAGGGGTACTATGAAATTGAGCTGTATGAAAGTGTATCCATGAAGGTGCAGGGAGATAGAATATATAGTAAAAGAGATTATAGCTATCTGTGAGGGATTATTGAATGCACAGCACCTCAAATCAGTACAGGACTACTCAAACGTTGCTCAAATGAAATGTGACAACTTGATGAAAGTAGAGGCAAATGTGACTTTTCTGTTTTTTGCTTGTTCTCTCAGAGAAACAGCAGTCCCTCTCTGGGTTATTATTCTGATCCCTGTATTATCTGGTTATACAGACTATCTGTACATTACAATGTTGCCTGCTCTTTTCACTTGTGAATATCACATCATGGTGGAAGAAGACAAAATGGCTTTAGTTTTGAAAAATACAGTGGATATAAAAAGTCTACGCACCCCTGTTAAAATGGCAGGTTTTTTTGATGAAAAAAAATGAAACCAAGATAAACGTGTCAGAATTTTTTCCACCCTCAATGTGAAATTACAACACACAAAAATTAAGTGAAAAACAACCAGAAACATTTTAGGGAAAAATAGAAAATATAAAAAAAGTTATAATAACCTGGTTGCGTAAGTGTGCACACCCTTTTATAATTGGGGGTGTGGCTGTGTTCAGAATGAACCAATTACATTCAATCTCATTTTCAAAAGTAATTATCATACAGCTTCATCAATCAAATTATTCTGATTACCCCCAAATAAAGATCAGCTATTTCTGTAGGATTTTCTTGACCTCTTCTTGGTTTCAGCTAACTCCTGAAGCCACGGTCTGCAAAGAGCTTACAGAATCTCATTGTTAAAAGATATCAATCAGTAGAGGGGTATAAAAGAATTTCCAAAATGTACCATGGAATACCATGAAGGCCATCATCAACAAGTGGAGAAAATGGGGCACCACAGTGACATTACCAAAAAAAACAGGACGTCCCTCCAAAATTTACAAAAGGAGAAGAAAAAACCTTACCATGGAGGTTGGAAAGAGACCTACAGCAACATTAAAGGAGCTGCAGGAATATCTGACAAGTACTGGTTACTCTCTGCATGTGACAGAAATCTCTTGTATTCTTCACATGTCTGGGCTATGGTGCAGGGTGGCTAGACAGCACCAAAAATTGCACATCACCAGAAGAACACCGTACCCATGGTGAAACATGGTGGTGGCAGCATCATGCTTTAGGGCTGCTTTTCTTCAGCCAGAACTGCAGGTTTTATGAAGGTGGAGGGAGTCAATTTTAGTGCAAAACATTCAGCTGTCTCCTAGTAAGCTGAAGGTGAAAAGGAATTTAACCCAATGACCCAAAACATACATCTAAATCAACAAAGGAATGGCTTAACCAAAAGAAGATCAGTGTTTTTGAATAGCCTTGGGAGAGTCCAGACCTGAATCCAAATAATCCAATGGGGTGACCTGAAGCAGGCTGTGCACAGGAGATGCCCTCACAATTTTTTCCCCTATAAAGGTTTCTGATTGTTTTTAACTTTAT
This sequence comes from Pangasius sanitwongsei, assembly GCA_037576675.1. Classification (NCBI taxonomy): domain Eukaryota; kingdom Metazoa; phylum Chordata; class Actinopteri; order Siluriformes; family Pangasiidae; genus Pangasius; species Pangasius sanitwongsei. Next base: position 13,842,398 of record CM075022.1, on the reverse strand, counting down.
TTGTATACATAAAGGTGGGAAAAGATCTGATTTGAGTTATCTTAATGTCATTTTTTACTTCACGAAAATGTGCCAAGTATGAATACTTTTTATATCCATTGTAGACATCTGGCTTGTAGTGATGTCATCATGGATACACAATTCCTTTATTAGATTTAATAAAACAAATCTAATTAAAAAAAAAAAAAAACACCATATGAGGATAAGCATAGGCCCACTATGGCATGTACTTTGTATTTCTCCTTGCAAGTGCATACAATAGAATGTGATAGAATAGGAACCTCTTAGAATATGACACAGCATTTTTTTAACCTTCCATTTACATTGACGCCAATTTTTTTGCCTCACATGACCCAAATTACTGCATGTTGGTGGCTAATAGGTTGCCATGGTTTTAACACTTAACAATAGTCATCTTCCTTCACTTAATAGAGTATATATGTATACTGTATGTACACCATATATTTTCTCAACAGCTATTATTCACAGGCAAAACAAAATAGTTTTATTCTATTGTGTTAAATTCTTTTGCTAGGTTATTTATGCTAACTGGCTTAACTACAGTCCATTACAGGCCGTTAATGCGCTAATTGAACTCATCCATGATTTCTATAGTATCAGATATGTTCCTCCCATGACTTTTTTAATATCTTTATATTTAGTTACCGTATCTTTATTGTTCCTCAAAGGAAAATTAACTTTGCCTTCAGGTATACCAGCATATACATTTACATTTCCCATGTTCAATTCAGTTGAAATTTGAAATGTAGTTTTAAACTTAGGTTGTTATTTGCATAATGTGAAACTTTATCCACTTCTCCCCATCCACTCCTATTCTCTCTGCTTGGCTGTTGGTTACTACACCACCTGTTACACAATTAAAATGAAGTGAGAATGTATTGCAGGCATTGTCAAAATTCATGGACCCCATCACCACAGATTTCTAAAAATAATTCAAATATTCAAGCATTATGTTCATTATTTAAGGGTGTACAATAATATTTTGGAAATTTTAATCCTAAAATTTCCAACACATATTTATTATCAACATACATTATGTCTATTATTTATAGGCCTATTTGAGGCCTGGACTCATGTGACCAGTCAAATAGGAAAATAACTATAGCAACTCAAAAATAAATATAAAAAAATGTGATAATGATGCGTTGTGGTTTTCACCATGTGACAAAAAAAAAAATGCCTATGCTTCACAGACCCCACATAGAGAACCACTGATGTATAATACTTTACAAGAAGTCACATAAAGTACCATGTCTCTGTGAGGAGCTTGTGTGTATTGAATTTTGCCTTGACATCAACTTTTAGAACAGCAGTTGCAACAGTTTCAAAGAGCTTGACTTCAGTTTGAAGGTATAGATGTTGTATAGGTATAGATGAGAACTACTCATTGTCAGCGTAAAAGTATTAAATATCAGACTATTTCCAAGCTGAATTACCTGTAACATGTAATTTTCATTTTTAATAGCCACCAGACTATTTGTGGAGTTTCCCTAAAAATGACAGTCCAAACAAAAGCTTGAGCAGTTCTGCAGCACCTTACCCAGTATAGTACTCTAGCAGTAACTTCATCAGTAAGTGTTGGAATTTGCAGGAGTGTTGACTAACAAAGTCTATGATTGGTCCCGCTTGGCTTGATGTCTTTATGTAGGGAGGGCACACTGAAGGCAGGTGATCGACTCCTCAGTGTGGATGGCGTGCCATTACACAGTGCCAGCCATAGTGAAGCCCTTACTGTGTTGGCACAGTGTAGCCAGGAGGCCATCTTCCAAATCGAATATGATGTGACCATTATGGGTGAGTGGAGATATTGCATTTGACCTTTTGTCCCTTAGCCGACCCCAAGGATCAACCCTTTGAAAACTTACATTTCTGGACAAACCTTAACAATGACATATGACTATAACTACAATACTTGTAGAAATTAAACATAAAATATGATTATTCTATAAAACTCTATAAACTAAAAATGGCAGGTGTTATAAATTTGTTTGTTTTTTCTGTTGTCTAATACATTGTGCTGTGTGTAGTATCTGTGTCTGTAATGCTTATTATTTTTAGATTCGGTAACAAATGCCTCTGGCCCATTGCTGGTGGAAATAGCCAAGTCTCCTGGAGCGAGTCTGGGCATCACATTAACCTCTGCCACACACAGGAACAAACAGGTGATCATCATTGACAAGATCAAAGCTGCCAGCGTGGTCGACAGGTGATGATCTTTGCCTTTCTGGAACTACTGTTTTCTCAATTAAAATAACTCTCATGTTCCTGTGTAATGTGTGACAGTGAAAGGCCAGGTGCAATTGCATGCAGTACACTCAGCATGCTATTTATTAGGGGCAGGCCCTGATTCGCTGTTCATAGCAGGGCTCATAACACAGGCAGGCAAAGACAAACAAAAAAATCCATTATCAAAGACCATGGAAAATAAATGCAGGTCAATACCAGGAAATATGAAACTTGGAAAATAAAGCCCAGACTTTACAAAAGAGTTTACAATAATGAAGTATAAATAGACAAACTGATCAAGGGCTGAACACAGAACAGGTGAGTACAGTCAGGAAACACACCAATGACAGGAAAGGGGTGGAGACAACACTAGAATCAAAACAAAGGCACGTCAAAACAAAACTATCTGTGATTAGAATCTGTGCATCCCAATCTGTGCCCATTTTTCTAATCTTAAAATAGTAAGATCTGAATCTTAGTACAAGACACATGCATGTCTCTAGTTCTGGCCTGCACTGTACTAACAACTGTTATAACCTTACAATATACCCATACAGTATATCCCAACTATATACACCAAACCTGTGCATTTTTACAGATCAGGAGCTTTACATGTAGGTGATCACATCCTCACCATAGACGGCACAAGTACAGAGCACTGCACCGTGCTGGAGGCCACTCAGCTGTTAGCCAGCACCTCAGATGTGGCCAAGCTGGAGATCCTTCCTGCTCATCACATGCGATTGACTAGCAAAGCTCAGGACACTGGTGAGTTAGCTTCAGCCTCAGAGAGGCATTGACTGATCTTGTGCCTACTCAGGACACCATACTAATTTTTATACTTTGCATTTTAATTTCTGATCTCACTGGAGTACACGGATAGGATCTAAATGAGGACACTGGGAGAAGGAACACACATATGCACATAGCTATCCCACTCTGTCATCTCAACTGCTGTCATCTCTTTTAATTAGCCTCTCTTTCTGCTTAATGCCGCCTCTGGAGCTTTGGCACAGAGGCTAGATTTAATTATGGAGACCTACTCACACTCAGACTCTCACAGAAAGAGATTGAACTCAAATCAGGCTTGTGGGATTTCAGTGCCCCATTTCTATGTGGCTACATTTGATGAACAGATGTTAAATGGCACACGTCAGAGTGTTTTAACAGCCTTAGTTGCTTTGCCGTAAGTTTTTTTTTTTTTGGAGTAAAAAAGATTTTAACATGGCTAACTTTACTTTTTGTACTTAGCATAAAACCAAAAAATGGGAGTGCTACATATGAGCTCAGTTCCATGTGGGTTTCCTCGATGCTCTCTGGTTTCCTAAAAACACGCTAGTGGGTCAGGGGCGTCCAAACTTTTTTCACATGGGACCAGATTAGACCACATCAAAATACCCGATCACAAAAATACTATTTATGAATTATGCAAAATATTATATATCTACATATTTCTCTGCCTTCTCATCCGCTGAATAGTTTTTGCATTGCCCATGATTTGTTTCATAATGTCTCATGATATTAAATGATGAATTATGGTATCCTTAATTACCATAACAGTCTCATGACATATGCATTTCCTATGGCTCTCGATGAAAAAGTTATCAGCTCTTTTGAAATCGCAGCTTCTCACTGTTAGCTTTGTACTTTTTGTATGTAATTTACAGACTATCATTCTGTAAATTAATTTGCAATGTATTCAGAGAAAAAAAAGGGTCAGTTTTTAGGTAACTGTGTTAACATAGTCTGCTGCCACCATCAGGTAAAAGGAAAAATTGCAACATGTTGGCTGGCTGCCACCTATCTTACATTCTAAGAGAGAAGCCGCAGGCCAGTTATCATCTGTCTGCGGGATGCATTTGGCTCTGGAGCTGAACTTTGGACACCCCTGTTGTAGGTGGATGCACTAAATTGCCCCTTGGTGTGCCCCCTTGGGTCACACACACAGCAACTGCAATCCTGACCTGACCAGGAAAAAAAAGTTGCTGAAGATGAATGAATGAATAATATGTAAATTATTAGATGACTATGTACCCAGAAACTTTTATCTTTAGAATCTGCATTTGGCATATTAATATAATATTAGTATAATGCTGAAATAAACACTTCACTTATAAAATCCTACTTACATCTACATGTGACAAATGAGAGCTAGCTTACTAGCAGTTACCCAGCTGGCTAGCTATGTGCTAATGTTACCTACAGTACAGTACAGACAGTTATAGATTAATGACTGGGTGTACTGGGTACACGCCCAGGAGCCCTGGCCACTAGGGGGCCCTCAAAGAGCATAGCTTTGAAGTGAACAATGAAACTGATTGGCCATTAAGCTAATGCTGCATTCAACTTACCTCATAAGTGGTAATTCACAGGTCATTTTTAACCTCGATGCATTTGATATACAATGTGGGGAAAAAAACATGGACTCGATGTTCGTCTTTTTCATAGTAACAATGTAGCCAGCTATCTTAGAAGAGTGATGTATATTTTCCTCCTCAAACAGCGATCTTTATAGTCAATGTTGTAGATTTAACAATCGAATATGTCTGTATGGTGATTGATCTAAAGCAAATACTTGTATATTCAGCATAACTCATTTAAAGGTAAGAAGTGCTGCTTTGTTTACTTTTGATGCTGTGCGCAGCCATGCTGATTTGATGTCACTTCGTAAACTGGGAAGGAACTGATAGTTGAGAAGAGTACCCCAAGTTGACAAGTATGAATTTGAAGTTACTCAGGTGTTTTCCTTGGCTTTTCCTGGTTGGAGGTGGGGAATTACAAATTGCGACTTCGAGTTGAATGCAGCAGAAGTCTAACACAACACCTATCAGCAACTAAATAGATCATGAGCCAGTGAATGAAAAGTCACAGAATCTAAAATAATTTGGAACTGTTATTGGCGTGTGGGTCATGGTTTGTAACATGGATAACCATGAACCCACACTAAGTAGGTCAATATAAAGAAAACTTAAAAAGGAAAGAAAAGCCAAAAAATATTCATTTTCCCTAATGGATTGCATTAGTGAGGACAGCTGAGAAGATTTGTTTGACAGAAGTTTGTCTTCCCTCCATCACAGACATTTACACCACATGCTTCATCTGCAAAGCCACCAGCATTGTAGAAGACCACACACACCCCTCTCACAAACTCTTCACCCTCCTACCGTCTGGCAAAAGGTACCGAAGCATTCAGGCTCTCACGGCCAGACAGTGTAACAGTTTCTTCCCCAAGCCATCAGACTCCTTAATAATCAGAGACTCGATCAACTAAACACCACTCCACTCCCTTTGTCATTTTTGAACATTTCTTTCTTAAATTGCTGCTAAAACACCATACACAAAAGGTAGTACTGACCACCTGCACTCTTACTGTTAACATTGTATTTATCATAGTAAATACATATTGTCATAGTATGTTATGTTTACATTTACTGTCTTTTTGCACAATCTGTTACATATGGCACTCTGTCCACTTTAGCCACACCAAAACTGTGTACTGGTCGGCACTGCACTGGTTTACTGTGTCTATTGTCCTGTTTTAGGAAACAGTACTTGTCTTGTGCTGTTTGCATGTTTGCACTTGCGCACTTTATGTAGTCCTGTGTAGGTCTGTGTAGTCTTTAGTTAGTTCTGTGCAGTCTCAGGTAGCTTTGTGTTGTTTTATGTAGCACCATGGTCCTGGAGGAACGTTGCTTCTTTTCACTGTGTACCGTACCAGCTGTATATGGTTGAAATGAGAATAAAAGACACTCGACTTGACTTGATTAAAAGACAACACGCTGTCCCTATTGGCTGTTGATTTGGAGTTTGTTAAACAGCTGGACTTTGATGATTTGTTTGTAAAAGAGCTGGACTTTGAAGTGTTTGAAAGGAAAAAAATGGAAGAGTTTCCAGTGTTGGTTCTTTCTTTGGCTCTAATGTTCTTTATAGCGTTCCTATATTGGGAGACGTATATCTATGCTGCATAGGTTCATCCTACTCATGTCCAATAAATAACCTGCCTGAAAGTCTCCTGGGTGCAGCAATGCATCATGGATGCTTCCTTGTCTTTGCTTTATCTGTGTCTGTAGAAAAACCTCGCCAAAGGAGAATGCCTTTTCTCTTATGTCCTGCATTGCTTAACAGGAAAAGTTGTTGAGATTACGGCACCTTTGCCCCCAGGTCCACTGGTCTTTTTTGCAGAAATGTAAGCACTCATGCATGTGGATGCTTCTTCCAGGGTGTGAATCATGCTGCTGATTCTTCACAGTGATGATATGTGGGTCAGCTCCCAGCGAGCACGAAACACAGGCAAAAGTGCAGAAACGGAAAACTTGTATTAGAAAGTGTGCATCATGGACCCCAGTGAGACTTTAATGAAGAATTGAAGTCCAGGAGTGAAGCTTGCTTTGATGTTACCAGCAGAAATGATGAGGAAAAAAGTATAGTTTAATATACTGGCCTTCACCTCATGAGAATTTAATCACATTCTCATTACTATAATCTCAGGATGAAAAATGTGAAAATGTGTCATGAATTGGAATAGGGTGCTAACTTTGAGTGGCTTTAAGAGTTGAATGTTCTTCACAGAAAAGGTTCTGATTCCAGAGTTGGCTTGAATTCGTTATCTACAACATAGTCAAAAAATTTGAGATGCCTTTTAAAGCAATATGGTAATCTCCTTACTGAATTTAAGCTCCAAAGAGTCACATAGGCATGTCTGCTCTCACATCAAAACCAAGTTTCTTCAGGCAGGCGAGCTTAGCATAAGCTGTGTGAAGCTTGGATTTTATGACCGGTGATCGAAAATTATCAGGATTCCAAGTTTTATATAGTTTCTGACTGACAGGAAATGCTACCTTCTTCCTAATGTCTGTTCTTTACTTGAAAATTCGGCAGGAATGTGGGCAGATTAGTCACATTTAAATTTCGTACTATGTTGGAGGAATGGAGATGTCAGTAAACGACTTAATATGCAGACCCCATCACACACACACACACACACACACACACAAAGCTTAAGATGTTTTAAAGCTTCTTATATTTTTCCCTTACTGAGAGAGAGGCTAAACATGACAGCAAATGCCTATCATACTGTTTAGCATGAATGGCATGCAAAGTTCTTCTCTCTATTAAAGTCAATAGAAAAATTTACTGGCAGAGTTAGGTGTTAATAACTGTGCTCTTGAATTCTTGAATCTGATTGGTCAGAAAGTGTTGATTAATTTTATTTAACAGCTGCTCAGATAGTAGTGCTGGCTCTAATTCAAATCACAAGGTTTATATTAATGTGCTTTTTCTAATATGTTATTATTTCTATAGTAACAGCTTACAAAAGGATGCTCCACATAATCTAAGGCGAATAATAAAAAACAGATTTTTAAAAGAAGAAACATATAATTGTGAAGATATGGTGAAGCTTTCTGTAAATTTATTTAACATTTACGGAGTCTCCAGTGTCAGTGCTTTGTAACAATCAGTAAGTTTTCCGTCATGGGAAAGTATTCAGGACAAAGGACTTTACTCTTGCTGCTTTCTTGGTGGGGGCACGGTGGCTTAGTGGTTAGCATGTTTGCCCCAGGTTGGGGGTTCGATTAGCATCTCTGCCCCTGTGTGCATATTCTCCGCGTGCCTCAGGGGCCCCCTCCGGGTACTCTCGCTTGCCCCCCAGTCCAAAGACATGCATTGTAGGCTGACTGGCATCTCTAAATTGTCTGTAGTGTGTGAATAGGTGTGTGAGCAATTGTGCCCAGTGATGGGTTGACTCCCTGTGCCAAATCAGCCAAATCATATTCTGCAAATATAACTTTGCTGTATACCTAATTAGTTGGTGCCCTGAAAAGCAGATTGTGATAACACACTGAAAAATAGCTGTTTTAATCAATCAATCAATCAATCAATTAATTAATACAACCAAAGGGCAGGTAATAAAACTGCATAAGCCTATTTACATCATTTAAAGAAAAAATAACAACTACTTTCTGTTAGTTTCTTGAAATTATGCCTCAGTATTTAGAAATTTTTCAGAAATTATTGCCTCAGTTGCCTCAGACATTCCTGAACTGAAATTTTGCATGTATCTCAACTGCAACTTTATAGTAAAGTTCGAGCTTTTTAAAGTCTGTTTTTCACTTAAAGGACACAATTGCATTTAAAGATTCCATTCCGACTGCAATGCAGGAGTAGCCGGTATATGATTGCAAACTGAATAGATTAGGTTTATGTCCGTTTCTATACAGCACGAACCTAAACACCTTGATCAAAGCATAGCATTCAATATGTGAGAAGATCACACTAGTGAGGTTTTAGACATCTTTATGCACTGCATTTGTTACCTGGTTCCCTACCCAACATAATTTTTGCAGGGAAGTATACCTGCATTTGACAAGTTTTCCCACTCCAACTCACATTTTACCTTCATATAGGAATTTAAACAGTTTTTACCACATTTAATCAATGTTGTACTTGACAAGCAATTATGCACATGTGTGTCAAGTTTCCATTTACTCTTCCAGGAGATCAGAACTCAAAAACCTCATTTAAATGTTGTTTTCTCCTCACAGAGTACTTTGCACTCAATGTGATGTTCGCAATTATTCTAATTCTAGCAAATGGTAGGAGGCAATTTGGAAGGCATGCAGACAAGTAACCTTCACGCATTTTGTGTAGGAATGCTACGTTTTAAAATCGGAGTAACAACAACACCCTGGGAGTCCCGCTCCCTTCACCCAATCTCACATTAGTAGCCCTCACTTTCTTTCAAGGTAAACAAGGCAAACATTAAAACAACATAATGGGAAGCCTTTCATTTTGCAAAAGCTGTTTATTGAGCCATTAAACCATGGAAGGAATTTGGCTGGGTAACCTGTAAAGATGAACCCAAAATTGATCCTGGGTGTGAAAACACCCTTTTAGTAACCATTTTGATTATATAATAATGTTACGTAGTTGTGGGGGGCATGGTGGCTTAGTGGTTAGCACATTTTCCTCCAGGTACTCCGGTTTCCTCCCCCAGTCCAGAGACTTGTGTTGTAGGCTGATTGGCATTTCCAAATTGCCTGTAGTATGCAATGGGTTGGCATCCCATCCAGGGTGTCCCCTGCCTTGTACCCTGAGTTCCCTGGGATAGGCTTCAGGCTCCCCCGTGACCCTATGTAGGATAAGCAGTATGGAAAATGGATTTATGGATGGATGGATGGGGTTACGTAGTTGTCATGATTATCTCACCACGATTTTGGTCCATTTTTGGAGCCATATGGTGTAAAATGTATTACAAGCTGTCATGCTTATAAAATAAATATGCATATATACATATAAAATACGAGCTTGTCTTATGCAACATACGTTGTTTGGAAGAATGTTGGATGAGATGCTAAAGCCCAGAGCAATGAACATAAGCATACTTGACAGACCACACACACACCCACACACAAATTTATTCATCCTGCCTCTAGCAGGAAGGACACCATTAACCCGATCCAAATGAGCTTCCTCGTTGTTTTGCAGAAGCATTCATTTTTCCACACCAGTGTTTCAGAATGGAGATTATCATTCAAATATGGCTTTAGCTGGCCTCTGGGAATCCAAACGAAGGATTTTAAGCATTGTGGGGATTATTACCAGGGGGAATATTAATGAACCCAAACAATATGACTGACTTTTTAGCTACACTGGTGTGTGCTCTAAATGCAACAAACCCTGTTAGTGAAATAATATTCAATTTTGTTGTGCACAACATTTTAATGGGTCATCTCAGCTAGTCGCTGTTTTTTTTTTTTTTTTTTTAATTTTGAAAACACATTATGCCAGAATGAATTACCGAGCATGACATTTAGAAGACAACTAACTGCCGTCCCTGACATGCTATCAAAAACTTGGTGGCATTGAATTTGTTGTGATGGTGAATAAAATGTCATATGAACACTATTCACGTATGGCATTTTAGTTGGCTGTAAGAATAGCTGAGTAGTGCTTTATGTGTTGATGAATAGCAGTAGTGTATGTTTTAATTTCAGCTGGATGTGTGATAGTAATGGTGATCTGTATTTGTGTGTGCGTGTGTCTGTGTGTATGCAGTGAAGGTCCAGAAAAGTGACCATCCACATTCTTGGGACCCGTGTGTGAACTACTGCCATTCTCAGCATGCTGCTCAGTGTAAGACTCCCACATGGATGTCGACCTCGAGCAATGCATCCAGCACTCAGGACTACTGCAAATGTAAATATGTGCAAAAGAACATACTGCAAATAATACACACAATGGTATCATTGCAGCTTGCTGAAATGTACTTCTTCTCATTCATTAGGTAGATACACTGATTTTGGTCCATGTCTAATAATTTGAAGATACACTGAAGTTGAAAAAGCTCTGCATTGTTCAGTATAGAGGTTATTACTGTGATAGAGAAGCACTGATTCAGAGAAATGATTATAAATCTGTTCACCTCACCGGTCACTTCACTTTTTCACTTCACTGTTTCTGCTTCCTAATAAATAAGGATGAAATCATGAGCATTGTGCGATGCAGCCTGATGCTAAGCAGAGTTACTGTTACGCCCACAAAATTGATTATTTTCCAACAACAGCAAAGTGTGCTGTTTCTCTTATACCACAGCAATTTGTCAACGAATGCAATATATATATATTTTTAAATTAAAGAATGACACACATGTTTTAGCAGTTTATAGTTACATTTAGGTTTGTGGAACATTAACAAAACAAGTTGCTTACAATATAATAGCTATAAAGCTTTAAACGTTTAGAGCTTGACGTTCTTAAAGGTAAGGCAAAAAAGCTCAACGTCCTACATCCTTAGACTTTCCTGTGTCAGAAAACTTTCCTGTGCCTTAAATTCACGCATTGACACTGGAGACTCCTTCCATAAATGGTAAGTAAACATTTTCGTACAGAAAGTTTCACCATATCGACAGTACTACAGTATGTTTTTCTTTGTTCTTTGTTTGTTTTTTCTTTGTTTTGTATCTGTTTATTGTTAGCTTTTAGATTATTATGGAGCATCTACTACTATATACAGTGAGTTCCTGTGTATGTTGTTACTATAGAAACAATAATGTGTTAGAACAAGTGCCTTAATATAAACCTGTGATTTTCCTTTCTGAAAGAATTTTGCTATTATAGAAAACACCTTCCGACCAATCAGATTCAAGAAGTCAACAGTGCTTTGGTATAATATCATTAAATTTCTGTAATTCAAAGCATCATATTGTGAGGGGAAAAGGGAACAGACATGAATTTCAACAATAAAATTCAGTCTACTGCAGTCTGAAATGTGTCTCTCTCCCTCCCTCTCTCTCTCTCTCTCTCTCTCTCTCTCTCTTTCACTAGCTGTAGTCTGCACTAATTTCTCCCCCGCCTCCACCACTACATCAGGCATGACGAGTCAATCATCCAGCACTCTGCCCCGCACTCCCCATCCTATGAGCCCCCGCAACTCCATGCTCAAGAGGAGACAGAGGAAAAAAGAGCACAAGGGCTCGTGTAAGTGTTTTAGTGTGTGTGTGTGTGTGTGGTGTCTAAATGAGATAACAAATGAAGAGTTATGAGTTTATGTGCCAGTGCTTGAGGATGTCAGGCTGAACTTTCAAATCTAAGCCTCATATCAGAGGAACAACAGTCACACTGAGTTTCCAGATCCATCTTTTATTTTCGTTTGATACAACAATATGATCCAGCATGTGTTCGTACAGCGTTGACATTTGCTCTTCCCTCTGCATTGATTTATGGCGGGATACATAGTTTGCTGCCTCAGAGAAAAATCTCAGCGCAACATAATAGAAATAAAGCTGGCAATATTGTTAATAAAATCATCTTTTTAATCTGTAATGGCAACTTCAAAACTCCAAATACTATATATATATATATATATATATAAAAGATGAATTTGATATAGGACACAAAAAAGTTTATATTGTAACATTTATCTAATTACCATCAATTTATTGGATTGTATTTAATTAATTCATTGATTTTTTTTTTTTTTGGAGTAGTTACCGACCCAGAAAACAGTCCTACTTCTAACTAGAGTTTTCTTGCTCCTTTTTTAGCAGTGTCTCTAGCCTCGAGTTCAGTGGGTCCTGGAGGTCAGATAGTTCATACAGAGTCCAGCGAGGTCACTCTAACAGGAGATCCACTCAGCGGCTTCGGAGTTCAGCTGCAGGGGGGGATATTCGCCACTGAGACGCTTTCCGCACCCCCAGTAATCCGATTTATAGAGCCTGACAGCTCAGCTGAAAAGTGAGTGGCTACACAGACACACTAACTCAGGGGTGCTGGGAAAAGACACTTTTTAGCTTAGCTAGTTAACCATAATAGTATGAAACCGATGGTTAGGAAGTTGTTCAGTAATATTCCTATAACTGTCAGAGTAGTGTTTGGATTTGTTTAATTTGAATCCATGTCAAACAACAGCATGCTTAACGTTAAAATATAATAAGACATTGAAGAACGTGTTAATACTGACTTATTAGCTAGTGTCTATCCACAAGCCATTTCTAAGCACAAAAAAAATAAAAAGGTACGGAATTATTATGGTCAATTTCTGTGTGGTTGCCATGATTAAGTGAGGAATAAAAAAACTATGTGGTGTGCTGCTATAGGAAAATAATCAACGACTCTTTTGGTGTGCAGCCTAACATGAAGGAGTTACAGTTAAATAATAAGTTTATTATTTTCCTATAACATCACATCCCAAAGTGGTTTATTCCTCTACAGCGATTTACAGTTATAACATTTTTTTTAGGAAAAATATGACACCATGCTTTTTATTCATTTGCAGTTATATGTAATGTGTATCCAGGAAACAGGTATCTGTTATCACTTACATTACAGCACCAAACTCTGTTATTTTTTCTCTTTTTCTCTTGAAGCTAATAAGACAAAAAAAAACTCAGTTTGTCATGTTAGCAGAAGAAAACTTACTGACATACAAAGCGCTGATATTGGAGACTCCTTCCACAAATGTTAAATAAGCATCTCCTTACAGAAAGCTTCACCATATCAATGGTTGCTCAAATAACAACATGCTTTTTAATCCATCTATTATTAGGTTTAGACTGTGTTGAGCTTCCACCATGCAAGTCTCTGTGTATGACATATTAGAATGAGCACATTAATAGAAACCTATAATTTGCTGGAACTACTGTAAGAGTCATGCTTTTATTGAAAATTAATCAACACCTAACCGGTCAGAGCTGTGGTATAAGAATGATTAAGACTGTGACATATCTAAATAAGACAATTAATTGCTCTTGTCATAGAGCTAGTCTTGATCCTAAGTGATTGGAAGGCAAACAAAAATTATATGAATGTATTTGATGTTCTAAGATTGAAAAACTACTGATGATATGAAGCAACAGAGTATCTGGGCCCTTTGTCTTTACACTGATGTTGTTTTTAAGAGTAATTCTCCTAAAAGTCGATTTTAGCTCTCTTATGTTAGTCCTTGTTCCTGCCTTTGATCAGACCACAGAGAGGATACAGGGATACTGGTTTATCTTCAGAAGAAGGCCCTGATAATAATAATGTTCCTCCTCCAGATTTAAGGCTACACACACACACGCACGCACACACACACACGCACACACATGCACATACATATATAACCTCTTTGACTCGCTATCTCTCTGTTATCTTTCTCCTTTGCATGACACTCATACAAAAACCCTCATACACACATACTCAATTATGAGATGAGACTCGCTGACCACTTTATTAGACTTTATGCACTCACACATGACTGGCTGATTTGATAATTGCATAATTATACAGGTGTTCCTAATAAAGTGGACAGTGTATTGCACAGGGCTGGTCTAATATCCATCTACTACTCTAAGAGACCAACACTCTGTGGGCTGTTTGTGATTACCAATTCATCTCCGGCTCTGCAGTGGTCTCATCTCATCTCATCTCATCTTCCTGTTGACCCTTCACATCCTGAAGGGTGATTCATGCCCATTTATATTCTGTGAAATGAAATGAAAATTATGCAGCATGAGGGCTCGATGAGCTGATGACAGCAGTCTGTGTAGTTCATAGGGAAAGACGCTGGCACATATCAGTTGATTTTAAATCAGAATCTGGGTCAAAGCTCAGCAGGGGTGAAGAAGAAGCAGAATTTCACCTCTTATCAGGGTGATTTGAAGTTGGCGGTCTAGCTTTGAAAGTGTTTAGGAAGCTGGAGTTTGTCATAGTCATGTTTACGAAGCGTGGTGCACGAATTCTCATCAGCTCATCAGAGTGACAGTAGGCCAGTGTTTTGAATCCCATTACAAATGACTATGAATGGTTCTCATTCAGTTTGTTTTCCTTCCTGCTTGTGTTCGGTGATGTGAGATGCCACGAGGCATATCTGAGATAATTTCATGCCATGGTGTTGATTCTGGAGAAAATGATCAGTGTCAGTCTCCAATCTTGTTATAATTCGGGAATTATTCACTTTCTTATTCCAAATAGAAATCTTGGCTACATTTCTACAAACTGTTGTAATGGCTTCTTTAAACTGCTATAATGGTTTGAAAATTATGAAGAATTGTGCCAAATAGAAAAAAATGAGGAATACCTAGAAGGGCACTATAATACAGTGTCAGTTACTATCGATTTTTTGGTCAGTTCTTCTTTTTCATTTTCAGTTTCCTATCTATTTCAATTTGCCATTTCTTGTTCAAGGTCTCTGTAGGTCGTTAAAAAGTCTTCTAAATGAAGTCTTCTAGGAAAATCTTCTAAAATAACAAACATTTTACATATTTAAGGCTTTAATAAGCATTTAATAAGTTGTAGCATCTAAAATAACAAACATTGTACAGATTTAAGGCTTTAACAAGTATTAAATTACATTAAATATGAATATAAATGGTCCTAAATGTTATGCCATAAACATTTTTTAAACTCTAATGTATGGTCGGTTGTATGTATGGTTGGTGTTTCATGGTATTTATGGAAAAAAAAACAAAAACAAAAAAAAAACAAATGTAACACTCTACTGGGTAATCATGCTGCATAAGCATGACAGCTTTGCCGCTCCTAAAACGCTCGCTTTTAAGCTCATTTTACACCAGAAGGGGTGAAGCAAATGTGTCACATCATGACTGCCCTGCAATGCTTTTCACTTTTTTATTGAACACATTTTCAGGCTTGAACTCCTCTGAAATATTCTGCAGTTTCCAGTAAGTATTCATGGGTGGTTACAAAACAGCTGAATACACCTTTTATGAACATCATTATAACGCAATTACTGCACAAAAATTATATTCAATCTCAAATACTATGTTTTGTGCTAATATGATGTTCACAAAAGATCAACAGGGTCATCATTGCAATTCCATATCGTCCCTTAGTTATATCATTATACCCCCCAGTGAAAGCAAGGAATGTGGGTATTATACATCCCTACATGAACCAAGCTAACTAATTATATCATTATTATAGACACTTGTTAAGCTAGCTTTTGCTTGCTAGGTTGCTCTGATTTGAAGCATTAATTTTCAAGTGTGAATGCATAGTTTCATAAAAGCTATGTGGACAAGACCTTGCAATAGGTAATGGTGAAGCTTACACAAGCTTTACGCTAGTTTAGGACCACCCAAATATTGTTGAAAGGGGAGAAGTACTTTGAAAGCTGAATTATTATGCCCAAAAATATTAGCTTGATTACAAAGCAATTACAGATGTAGGTTCCCTGAGGCAGAATCTAATTCTTTTACCGGAATTCTTTTCCAGCATAAACCAAGGTCCTTAGATCTCTCTTAGCAAATGTGTGACGTTTAATGTTTTTCCCCCCAACAAGTGATAAAGGATAAAATTACATACATTTCATTCCAGTTGCACTAAAAGTTGTCCCAACTACCTTTAAATTCACTGGGAAAAAATAATATAATTAATTAATATTAATAATAAAATTGTAATTTTCACATAAGTAAAATATGTAAATTCAACAAAAAGTAAATAGCTAAGGTTTATATTAAGCTTAATATAACTTAATTTCGTGTATTAACATGGACATTAAATCAACATATAAAAGCTACATATTTTGCTTAAGTGGAAATTTAATTTTAAAAAGTGGATACATGAATTATTTTTTCAGCATTTATAACCTAATCTACATGTAGAAAAACAACATTACTGCCAAATTTTAAAGAACTATAAGTTTACAACGGGAAATAAGTTTCAGTTTAATTATCAGCATCATCCACATTAATCTCTCACCTGAGTCACTCGCAGCATTTAAACATGAGCCTCAGCATCGTCTCTTCACTCAGCTGATCAGTTCTGTTGGCTAGGTTTTTTTTTTAGGTCATTTAAACATTTTAAAACGTTGTCCACACTGTTGAGTGTGTAGCAGTACTGTTACACACTCTCTGTTTGATGATGATAATAGGATGGTGCAGGAGCATTGTAGACATTTTGACAGCTGGTATCTGATTGCACACTGAATTGATTAGGCTAATGTCTGTTTCACTGTGACATGTAATGATTTGTTGGTAAGACCATTAAAAAGCTTAATATTTTGTCATTTTGGACTTGGGCCTTTTTTTTTTTGCTGAGGCAAAAAATCATTGGCAGGAAAAACATTTTTTGGGGCATTTTTTGGGGAGATGGCAGGTTTTCCCATGCCATCTCAAAAATGTAGAAAAACCATATATAGTTTAAATCTTACTTAGATTCTTGAGTTCTCCAAAGACTAGAGATCTGAGAGCAGAACCTGCAGCAGATAGGTTTTGTTAAAGTACAGATGGAGAGGGGTAACTGTAGCAGAAGCAGAGGTAGGTCTGACGTGGAGCTTCTACAGTTCTGTGCTGTGTTTTGTCAGTGTTCGTACCTTCAAATACTCCATGAGCATAGGGTCAGATGTAGAGTTACAGCCTGGTGAACTGTGTATATGGGTGGCTCTGAAAGTCCACAACCTATAACTCATATTACACTGTTTGGCTTTTGGTCTATCCTTCTCTTGTAGATCTCCTTTTTAGGTACTCCTTTAGCATTACCATGTGATCTGTCTGTAGAGTGGGTTTGTGAAATCTCTAAACATCATTTTGGTTTATTAGCCTCTTTCCCACATCAATCAGTGCTCATATATACAGAATCGGACACTTTATGGTCTCCTCCAAGTGTGTTTAGCTGCCCTACAGCTTCACCCTCCCAGACTGGTAGCTACCCTGGAAGTTAGACTCAGCTGGGACTTGGCCACTGATTAAATTAGAAAAAAAAAATGTCTTAGACTTTTGCCAAACCTGTTTGCACTGAGAGTTTATTTCATCTGGAAGTGTGAAAACTGTTTTTGAACCCAGGTGAAGTCCTGGGAACTGATTGCTGGTCCAAATGAAAATGATGGTTTGGGATTTGTTGCCGTGCCATAGTCTGCTCCTAAAAGTAGTCTGCTCCTAAAAGTAATCTGCTCCTAAATGTCATCTGCTCCTAAAAGTAATCTGCTCCTAAAAATGACCTGCTCCTAAATATCATCTGCTCCTAAAAGTAACCTGCTCCTAAATGTCATCTGCTCCTAAAAGTAACCTGCTCCTAAATGTCATCTGCTCCTAAAAGTAATCTGCTTCTAAAAATAATCTGCTCCTAAAAGTAATCTGCGCCTAAAAGAAATCTACTCCTAAAAATAATCTGCTCCTAAAAGTAATCTGCGCCTAAAAGAAATCTACTCCTAAAAATAATCTGCTCCTAAATGTAAACTGCTCTTAAAGGTAATCTGCTGCTGGGGTTGTGCCATGAATTTTGTGTAAAATTTGCTTTTAAAATCCTCCTAAAAGTAATCTGGGAACTGATCTGTGGTCCACCTGAAACTGATGGTCTGGGATTTGGTGCCATAATCTGCTCCTAAAAGTAATCTGCTCCTAGGGATGGGCAGTGAGTACCATGATTGGTTGACCTTGTCACATTACCTCCTTTTTCAAGTTTGGCAGTGTCATGGAAAGGCTCTCTGCAGAGTGCCATTTTGATTTAAAAAAAAAAAATAGTGGAGGAAAGATAAAGGAAGCAAGTCAAAAGGGACCAGTTGTTATATACACACCAATGAAATGTTATCTTTCATTGTGGAAAATTTTTGCATACACAAAGTGACACAAAATTGGCTAACCGTTCTGTGGTTTGAAAGGATTATTCTGTGTTATGATGATGATGATGATGATGATGATGATGATGCTGTTGCCCAAATAAGCCCAGAGGTCAGAAATGTGAAGAGCCCAGAAGTATAAAAACAGTGTTAAGTAGAAGTCACACCAGATTTTTGCCTTGCAAATTTCTTTGGCAAGGTGGAGCTAGCTAGATACCTAGCTAGTTTACTGTTTGTGACTGATGAGTCATAATGTTGATAGTGGACCAGAAAAATCAGAAATGGTAATAATAAGCAGGTTCTCCATGCTGAGTCTTCTAGAGAGACATGACCTCAGCCACACACTCTTGATTTCTATTGGCCCATGCTTACAAGATTGGTGGAATCGCAGGGTTAAAGTTCATCAGGATGAACTTAGCACAAAGTGAAATCAGAGGAAGTAGATACAACATTTACTGCAACCAGAAGTGAATCTCTTTTATCTCTTCCAGTCAAGTGAACAGGCTTTTTTTTTTTTTTTTTAACTTCATTTATGTCTGGTGTGACTGCTGCTTTAGCCTCCCTGGGTTACCAATCCTGCTTTATCCTGGTCAGGGTGGCGGTGAATCCGGAGCCTATCCTGGGAACACTGGGTGCAAGGCAAGAATTGAAAGCTCAGGATTGAATCCCTGGAGGTGTGCGGCAAAGCTACCCACTGCACTACCATGCAGCAACCATTATCTTAGAACACTACTTCTGATTTTGCTTCTTACTAACAGACTGATGCCAGTTTTAGACTGAATGAAATAAACAAGTTACGTTTTCAAACGTAGGAGCACTCATTCACATATAACTATTCAATGAAGTCTCTCTGTTAGCATTTGTGATCAGATTGGTGATCCTACATTAATGTTGTGAATTGCACCATCTGCATGAATTTACACTTAATGGTACAATTTACCAAGTGTACCATCTTACAGCCATATTTTGGCTACAATATGTAGATGATATGATGATTCATTTAATGAAGCCTTTGATGGAGTCTAATGTGTTTGGGTACACATAAAACATGAGTCACGCTTGAAAATGGAGCATATGAGATGATGGCAGTACTTACTGATAGCTGTGGATAGAATCATCCATGTATTATTTGTGTGCAATCGCAGATGTAGTGGCTATGTACGATTTTTTTTGAATGATTGAAACGCAGAAATCACAGTAACACTCCCATCGTCCTCATTTCCATTTCATTACAATTAGATGGCATTTGTATTCTCATTTAAATTTAGATTACAGCAAACACTGCTATGTTTGATTAGCGCAGCTCATTATTATTCTGCAAAAGAGCTCTTCTGACGCATTTTTACCGCTTCACATCAATCAAGTACGTAAGTGGCACTTTCTTTCTGTTCTGCAAATTATTTCATCATAAGATGTATCAAAGGTGCTCGAGAGGTTGTGTCTTTGTGTGTTAAAAAAAAATAAATAAAACATGCTGCACAAGGGTGCATTAGATGTGAGAGTTCAACTCTACCTGGAATCTGCTTCGATATTAGATAAGATTAAATATTTTTTTCTGGTTACTTCAAATGTAGTTGCCATTGTTTTAATGATGCCGGCTTGATTGGCAGGTGTGGGCTGCTCCAGGTTGGTGACCGGCTCTTGTCAATCAATGGCATTCCCACAGAGGATGGCACGATGGAGGAGGCCAATCAGCTGCTCCGAGATGCTGCTCTGACTAATAAAGTCACGCTAGAGATTGAGTTTGATGTAGCAGGTTTGTATATTCAAGTAGATACCATGAATCTGCAAGATGACACGAAAATACACTAACAAAATGCTTACTTAACTAGTATGCACTATATAGCCAAAAGTTGGTGGACACCTAACCATCAGATTTGGACTTCCCTTTGCTGTTATAATAACTTGCACTCTTCTGGAAAGGCTTTCCACTAGAGTTTGGAGCGTGGCTGTGGGGATTTGTGTTCATTCAGCCACAAGATCATTAGTGAGGTCAGGTACTGATGTCAGGCGAGGAGGCCTGGGGTGCAGTCGACCTTCCAGTTCATCCCAATGGTGTTCAGTGGGGTTGAGGTCAGGGCTCTGTGACGACCACTTGAGTTCTTCCACTCCAACCTTGGCAAACCATGTTTGGGCTGTTCAGGCTAGGCCCCTTAGTTTCAGTGAAAAGAAATTGTAATGCTACAGCATACACAGCCATTCTAGACAATTCTGTGCTTCCAACTTTGTGGCAACAGTTTAGGAAAGATCCATGTATAGGTGTGAAGGTCAGATGTCCACAAATGTTTGGTTGTATAGTGTACTGTATACTTTTTATATTTCATATGGAAGACATTCCAATCACACTCCTTTTGCTATTCAATAGAGTCAGTCGTGCCCAGTAGCGGTACCTTTCATGTGAAGCTGCCAAAGAAGAGAGGAGTCGAGCTTGGGATCACGATCAGTGGTAAGAGCCAACTTAGTTCATGCATGCTGTATTAGTATCAAGGTTTTCTTTCTCCCTTTCAGGCTTCATTTCAAAGGAATAATTCAGCAAAAGAAAGTTTTCCGCAATCTTCCACAAGACAAGTTTAGTGTCAGATATTTGCACTGGAGCTACATAGCTAACAAATAATTGAACTCTTGCTCAAAATCTTTTCAGTAAAGTACACTCCCAAATATTCATGTACTTGCTTCAAATTGTATTTTTGAGCTACATAATCTCATTTTTTATCATTTTCATCTCATTTTCTAAATATTATCACTCACAAACCTTGCAGCTTTCCGTACAGATTTTTCAAATTCTTCAAACTTTTAAAGCCATGTCTAAGAGATGTAATGCAAGAAGTCACATGTGAACCAATAAGTAATCTCTTCCTGGGTGGAAAGACACGCCAAGGTAAAGAGACTCTGATTGTTCAAGACGTATGTCCCTATGAAGTTACAGTATTTAGCTATACAGTGAAGTTTTGCTCATGTTTATGGATTACAATATGTCATAATATGTCCTAAACCACACTGATAAGTCTGCTTGGCATCAATGAAGATGTAGCTGTGGTTGAATTAAAAAAACTTGTTAGCAAGGTGAATAGGGGAAAGGTAAACATTCTGTAAAAGGTTTTAATGGAATCAGTCCTTCAATGTTTACAAGACACAAAAACAAACTAATTCTAAGATTGAAACTACTTTTACAATGTAGCGGCACAATGCAGTAAGACGTCAATTAATTTGAGAACTGTGACATACATATACATATGTATATATATATATATATATGACACATATATTTAATATATACTTTTTTTTAAGAAGTTTTGAAGCATGTAAAGAATAAACCATGATGGTGTGCTGTTACAGGAAAACAAGCTGTTACTGCTATTCACGTCTCCCTCTCCTACACTGTGTCATGACATGTTAACTTGAGTCTGCCATCTCTTCTTCATTTAATTAATCCCCCTTTGGCAGCCTTGCTTTTTGGTTCCTTCCTACTATTATTACCTTTTTTTAGACATATTTAATGTAATGTCATATCCCAGGCACACTGGCATTCCAGTTAAATATCATTCAGTAAGACCTTTGGCTCTTTTATATTCTTGTTTAAGCTGAAGTGGTATCAATCATAATCTGGCAGCATCAGCAAATCCACTACATCTTGAAGCAGAGCTATTTTCAAATCCACATCTGTCAGCTTTGATCAGTTATCTCTTTTCGTTCCTCGCACACATAAACATGATCCAGCCTTTACTTCTGCTCACTTCCATTGTTCAGCTCACATTCTAGAGCTGTGATTCTTACAGGGGTCCATGACATGTAACCAGGGGGTCTGCAATTTTATTACACTGAAAAAAATGTCGTCTTAGCAAGTGAAAATTATCTAATATTTCCTATTATAAGATTACACTAAACTAAATCGGCAATATGGCCGAAATTATGTGGACAGCTGACCATCACACCAATATGTGGGTCTTCCCCAAACTGTTGCCACAAAGTTGGAAGCACATAATTGTGCAGAATGTCTTTGTATGCTGTAGCCTTAAGATTTCCCTTCACTGGAACTATAAGAGGCCCAAACCTGTTCCATTATGACAATGCCACTGTGCACAAAGTAAGCTCTGTGAAGACATGGTTTGCCAAGGATGGAGTGGAAGAACTCAAGTGGCCTGCACAGAGCCCTGACCTCAACCCCACTTTGGGTTGAACTGGAAAGCCGGTCACATTTAATCTAACAAAATGTCTATCACTTTTAATAAAATTTGGCAAAACTGTTATTGTGATACAAAATATTTGCAATTTTAATACTGTATAAATACATTTTAGGGGCTCCTGGCTGATTTAAATATCTACAATAATATTTTTTAGTAGAGTCATAGAGTTTTTTATTCCTTTGCTTTGCACTGTCAGATCCTTTTAGGTCCAAGTGCAGAGTATTTATAGCCGTTTTTGAGATATTATGGTTTGGATTAAACACATAAAATTCAGTCAAACAGGCTAATAACTAGAACTCAAAAATAAATATAATAATTTCGATAATGGTGTTTTCTGCTGTAACTACCACAAACCCTCTGGCTATGCTTCACAGACCCCACTTTGAGAACCCGTGCCTGAGAAACCGTCATTGGGTTGTGTTCCAAACTTGGCCATCGGGGGGCACCCTTGCTCTTAGTCCCAAGAGTGTCTAACAGGAATCCATGTCCAAAGCACATTTTTATTACTTCTGGTTTTAATAATAATTCAGTTTTGATTCAGGCCAGCTGCCTTCTAGGAATGTTCACACCATTTCCATCTAACTGCTGTATCGTTCCAGATTTATCTCAGTGCTGTCTCTTGTGTGTGTTTGTATTTGGTGTGTATGTGTATGCAGTATGTCTGTGTTAAATACTTTAATCTGCATTGTCTACATTGTCTTGTCTCCAACAGCCAGTAAAAAGCCTGGCGAACCCCTGATCATATCTGACATAAAGAAAGGAAGCATGGCTCACAGGTAGGGCCAGATTTCTAGGTTCTAAAGGATGCCATTCAAAAATAATTAACCTAAACATGTGGCTCTAAGCAAGACAGAGCAAAATGTCCCAAAAGTCCATTTTTTTGCCTCCTGTAGTGTTAGAATAGGTGGCATTTCTTCTGGAACATTCTCCTCGGACACTGAAATGGGCATCAGTGCTAAAAATATTGTATAGTTGACTGAAGCATAATTTGAGTAATACAGTAATTTCTCTGTTTTTGTTATCTCTATGTCTTAATCATTTGCTTGTGAAAAATATTTAACATGACTAACTGTGAAATTACATCATGTGGCAGTGTAGATTTTGGTTTTTCACTATTCTGAGGCGATGTTTTTATTAATAATGGGTTAATGTTAATCAAAACCAGGGAAGATTATACTGTTCTATAAATAAATTCGCGCACCCGTGTTTTATTAATCAAGGCATTGTTCCCAAGTTTTCTCTGTATTTGATTCTTTTCCACTGTAGAACAGGGACTTTGGAGCCTGGAGACAAGCTGCTGTCTATAGATAACATTCGACTGGAGAGCTGCTCAATGGAAGATGCAATGCAGATCCTTCAACAGAGTGAAGACCTGGTCAAGCTCAAGATACGCAAGGATGAAGACAACTCTGGTAAGAACAGATATGTGAGCATATCTGTGTTCAGGTGTGTATAAACCTTGCAGCCCGAACTGCTGTCAGAGCTGCTGTTACAGAAGATTAATCAACACCTTCTGACCAATTTGAATAGAACATTCAACAGCGCTGTGCTATAAAGAAAGTAAAGGCTGTAACGTAGTGTCACTATCTGTATCTGTCACTACCTGTATCATGCTCCAAATCTTCATAGCTGGGTATTCTGTATCTGTTTTTGGATTTAAACCAGAAGTGTTTTTACAGTGAACCCTACACCCTCTGGAAACACTAGAAAACGCTGAAAAAAAACAACAACCTAGTGGTAGAAATGCCAGCACTGTCAGCATGGTGTGTGAATTGTGGCTCTGGCAGTTCCTCAGCTACATCACTCGAGTTCATAATTGGTCTCTTGTATTTTAAAAAAAAATCTCACTAATTATTTTTATTTGTTCCTGCCAGCGATAGTTTCTGACTATTCTGATCTATTTCCCAAAATATAAACAAACTAGTAGTCTAATTTAAACGTCCATTACCCTAGACAGGCAGTTAGTAAGGACCACAGAATGTTCGTGTTAATGAAAATGGTTTTAGTCTTAGTCGCAGAGGGATCTAAACTCAACACACACACCTGAAACAAACAACAAAAAAAGAATAGTGCACCTCCTGTTCATATCTGTATTTGTATTCATTTTCAACACATTATTATTATTATTATTATTATTATTATTATTATTATTATTATTTCCATTCTGATTGGTTGCATCTGTGAGAGAAATCATATAATCAATCAGTCCTTCTGCAATAGTGCTGTCAGTCTTTTCCCAGACTACGTCCATTCTGACATTTTGATTGCATCGTATTTTGACATCTAGAACATTGACCTGTTTTTCTGAACATAGCCCAGTCTGAGACCATGTGTGTTGACATAGCTTTGCTTTAAATAATCTTTACATAACAGTATATTAAAAAATAAAACACAACATGTGTTGCCCATATTGAGGCTTGGGCAAACATGCAGTATTAAACCCTGCCACCTGGTGTTGACATAGACTACAGAATAAAGATAAATCACTGCTCATTTTCCTGAACTACACTCCTGGCCAAAAAAAGGGCCAAAACCAAAATAGCAAAATATAAAGCTTTTAATGGTCTTAACAACAAATCATTGGTGTGGAAATTAGCAAGAATTAAACAAATAGATAAAGGAACTTAGTATGTATAATCTTAGTATCATTTAAGGGAAAAAAAACATCCCAGAAGATATTTTTGGAACATTTTGTACACCTAGACACCTAATTTTACATCATTATCATTATCATGATTTTACCTTTGTGTACAAGAAGACTATATAAGTGAATTTCCCTGTTTTTAGCTTTTCCCTAAACAGTTCACTGCAGCAAAAATAAACCAGCAAATGGTGGCACAGGAGCTCTCAGGAGTGCATTTGTTTAATTCTTGCTAATTTTCTGACCAATGATTTGTTGTTAAAACCATTAAAAGCTTAATATTTGCCATTTTGGGCTTGGCCCATTTCTTTTGCCCAGGAATATATATCTGGGAAGTACTAGATGTTTGATTTGTTTTTTGTTTTTTTAAAGAATTTTTATTTTAGACATCCTGATTGTTGTATTCATGTGAGTCATAGCTAGCCTTTAAACATTGTATTTACTGTCATGTTATTTTCATTTATTAAAAAAGTCGATGACCTTGTATCTGGGTTTCATTTCTCCATTTTGAAATGTCTTTTGCTGATTCTTAAATCTAAATGATGAATGTGTTATTTGGTGGTTATATGTAAAGCCACAAAAGACCAGGAGGTAAATTTGCCATGATTTTTTTTGCTTGAGAATTTGAGATTTCAAACTGCTTTGTTAGAATTATACACAGGACCAGGGTACCAATGGTTTAGAATATATACAGTGCTTCTTGTATAGTAATTCACTGATTTACTAGTTATTTAGGTAGCATACATTCAGGCACAGCTAGTCAGAGTATTCAGTGGAAGGGCTAAAAATTTTTTACTACCTATCAGTAACAAGGTGTTTTATTATCAAAGCATAATGGACAACCCTTATAGCATGGGATATCAACATATGCTTTTATTAAAACATAAACACATCTAGTCTACACTCTCAAGCACTCACATAACGCATAGACATTTGGCCTAATTGTTAACCCCTCCCTTTCTCTGCAGATGAGCAGGAGACATCAGGCTCCATCATCTACACAGTGGAGCTGAAGCGCTACGGCGGCCCCCTGGGCATCACCATCTCAGGCACCGAGGAGCCCTTTGACCCCATTGTCATCTCAGGCCTCACCAAGAGAGGTCTAGCTGAAAGGTGAGTCCAGGGACAAAATAAATGTCTGGAAAGACCCATGAGGTTAAAGACACCTGAGTTCAATTACTTTACTTTGCCATGTTGTCCCGCAGTTGCCAAAAGATAGCGAGGTGCATAAATTCCGAAGCTGAGTTTTATAGCCTCTGTAAAGTAATCACACAAGAGGTTAGGGAACTTCATAACTCACATGATTAGAGTGTAATGAAGCTAAACTAGATTGGGGAAAAGTAATTGGAAGATCATTGATTTTATCAGATCACTCCATGGTAACACTGATGGTTCAACTTTATTGAGCCATTTTGGAGCCAGTAGTGTGCATCAACTGTTGCTTACATCTTTGTTTTTGACCTTTGTTCCACCGCAGTCAAAGTGGATGTTTTGTTTAAAGAGCTAGCTTATAGCTTAAATATCCTGAGGATGTTTTGTAACTTTTAGAGTATAGAGCTGTTTTGTGTCATTCTAGCCATATACAACCACACAATTGAACAAAATCATGAAAGAATGAAAGTGTTCTCCAAGGCCGTTGTTGCAATATATTATGGAAAGAAATTGACAACAACACAGTACAATATAATCATCGGACATCTTTTGTATTTATGATGAATATATATTTATATTTATATATTATGTGGATTATGTTTTACCGCGTTCATCTTTTTTTTTTTTAAACTCTTGACCACATCCTAAATATTAATTTATAAAGACTACACGGCATGCAATTTGCAACCATACCTACATAGTAAATTTATTTTTGAGGAGATCATTGGCACATTGTAAGTCACACTTATTTGGTTTTGTGGCTATTTTTTATAGAACGGGGGCTATTCATGTTGGAGATCGAATCCTTGCCATTAACAATGTGAGTCTGAAAGGCAAACCTCTGAGTGAAGCCATCCACTTACTTCAAATGGCTGGCGAGAGTGTGACGCTGAAAATCAAAAAGCAGATCGATGGTAAGTTCTGGCAGCAATTTCTACTATGTTCACAATGTTTTAATTTTAAAAAAAGTGTGGAGTGTGGTATTCAGAAGTCAAAATGGGTAGTTTCAAGCTCAAGGATAGCTTTGAGCTTTTGACAAAGAGGATCTATGGAATGTAGCCATCATTCAGATTGCATTTCAGAATGCATGTAAGTGTAGTCATGTTATAATTGTTTGAATTTTTCAGTAGTTTCCTAACAAATCTGAGGGAAATATGATATTCCTTATCATAGTTTCCACTCATTTCCAGCTTTTACTGTATTTGTCAGCTTTTACACACATGTATACAGTGTAAGATTCAAAATACTGTGTGCTGGCCAGCTGAATTATTAAATTATTAATTTATGTATTGAAAAGTTATTCATATGCCTGAACTTAAGATATTAGCTGCATTTAGACTGAGCGTTTTCTTACTTTACAGTGTATTTATAGGAAATAATAAACCATTTTTTGGATATGACTGGTACGTACTATACTATATGACTGTAATTATGAACTGTAGTTTATAGCTGGGAATGAAGGTAACTTTCATTTATAAAAAAAAAAGATTGTAAGTGTAATAGTATAAAAGTTGACCTTCATCTATAAAAACTCTTTTTCTTTCGTTTACACCATTACATTGCGTAAATCATTTTCGAAGAGCAAGCAGCAGTATTCATATAAGATTGTAATATCATAAACTAAAGTGATTTATTATCGAAAAATGTATTTCCTGTTGTCACAGTGATGCACGCAAATGTAATGAAAAAAACAAACAAATACATGAAACTGTAACAGTTTTAAATCAACAATTTTAAGTAAATTCATAAGACTGTTTGCAAAATAGCATCATTAACATTTATTCATCCTAGTGGCAGATGAAAAGAAGAACACTATAGATCTTGATAATGAGCTCAGCGATAATGATGACTCGGAAATGACGGACTCTCAGAAGACCAGTAAGTTGTCAGAGATCTATTCCACCACCATTCCCAGCGTAGACTCGGCTATGGAATCATGGGACGGCTCTACTATAGATGCTAGTTATGGGAGCCAAAGTAAGTTCAGAACGCCCACACGCAAGCCTTGCACCAAAGGATTTCCCTGCATAATTCACTTGGACATAATTCTCCACTTCCCTCATAGGTGGCTACATCCACCAGGTAGCAGGAATCGCCTTACATCCACATGAGTGGCGCAGTGCCAAGAACAGGAACAGCACTCCCCCTCCTGGCCACCGCAAGAACTACCTGCTGAGTGATGGAGGATTCAGTGAGGAGGACTGGGACAAGCATGCTGGGTAAGACTCCATGAACCTACACACATGGAGAGAACCGAATTCAATGATGTTCATGAGTACTCCCAAGAACCAGCTGCAATCATTCATGACAACACTGTAAATGTGTGAATGATTGTTACTGTGTTTATTAACTAGATGACTTATTCAGTTTTCTGTTCAGTTCAATTTTATCTGTAGAATAGAAAAAGAACTCTGGCAGCTAGACATAAAGCCACTCCATCGTCCCGTTTTACATATAAAACACATTTTCACATTGATTTGAAGTCAACTATCAAACAGCAAAACAGACAGACAGACAGACAGACAGAATAACTCTTGAAAAAATGCTACACAAGCATGTTAAAATGCAGGTGTGCTAGTGTGCAGGACCACTAATATGGAAGCCTTAAAGCATGATAGAAATATATACAGTATGTATACAAGTGTACATGCAATCTAGGCTGCAAGAATGCAATTATCCTAGTGTGCAAGTGCAGTAGTATGCACATGTGATAGTATTATGCAATACATGTGTGCTAGTATTCAAGAGTCCTTACATGCAAGCATGCAAATATACAAGTTTCAGGGTATGCAAATGTGGGAGTATGCAAGAATGCATATGTGCTAGCGTGCAAGTATACCTAGTATAGTGCAAGTATAGTGTGGGAGTATGCTAGTATAAAAGTGTGCTAGATTGCAGTCAGTTTATTTAGTATGCAGGTATGCTAATGTAAAAGTATGCTAATGTTCTAGGATGCGAGGATATAATTAACCTAGTGAAAACAAATCCCCAATTTTGCTACCTTTAATCATCTGCAATGGAAATTTTTGAATTTGAAATAGTTTTTGATTAGAATTGAAGCCTTTCTCATGCTATATTCACCTTGGCACGAAAAGCACATACATCAGATATAAGAGAATGGAAAAGTACTAAATGAAGCAGTTGTTAATTATGCAATAATTTGCTACCCTTAGCTGTTCTTCCTTTTTTTTTTTCTTCCTCCCACATATTTTGTTAGATCTGTTTAGCAGATTGCTGAAGACCAAAGTTCTTGGGGATATTGTTACTCTCACCCCTTCTGCCTCAAGCCTTCGTCCTTCCCAGGCTGCATTTTGGCCCATGTCTTACTAAGAATAGTGTCAATCTGAGTGTGCCAAGTCCCAATTCACGACTTATGCTAATTACTGCTGCAGATTTGCCAGCCAGACTCCTGCTGATGGCATCATGCTGGACCATGAGGACAACTTCTGGTGCCAGGCCCTGGAGGACTTGGAGACGTGTGGGCAGTCAGAACTTCTCCGTGAGATCGAGGTAAACTGGAGAGAGATGAACTCATCATAAGAGAATTTCCACACTTGGGCTCTAAATTCAAGACAGTCATGGCCTGACACAGAATGATAGAACGAAGATGTTTCTTCAGAGGGTAACACAAGTAATAATAGTTTCAAGGCTAACCGTTAAGGATTAGATCATCTGAACCAAATTGGCATGCAATAAATATTATGGAATAAATGATTTGTCTTATGAATCATATGGTAGGGTTTTGAAATGCAAGATCCTCAAATATAATAGCAAATTTTATTGGTCTCAGCACAGAACATCTTGTTCATAACATCTATCCGTCTGATTAACCAGAACTAGAACAATCACAGCTTCTGCATTCATACAAAAAATGTATGACAATAAGTAAATGATAATAAGTAAATTGTGTATCACATCATTAATGTTTGCAAACAGTCACTGCTCAGTTTAGAGTAAAGGAAAAGGCATTCACACAGTGTATGTTGATTGTTGGACTCAAACCCCGTTAAATCTGCAAAACAATCTAATTATACTGTTTATTTCATGGGCCACTTTATTTATTTCATGCGCCAATTCGGTGCTGCAGTCAGTTGTGCTTAATAGATAACTCACCTTTCTGCCTGTGATGCAGTGAATTACAGAACCTTCCCTTAATTTTCCTTATATTCCTTTCTTCTTGAGAAGACAGGTTGCCTTTTTTTTATCTGTGTGGGAGGAAGTGTGGGTCTGAATCATCAGTTAAAAACACTTTCACCCACATTTATGGAAGAAATCTCTAGCATAAGCATTTTGTAGCAGTAGGTTGACAGTGAGAAAGTCTTCAGGACAGAGGACTTTGCACTTTTTTGGTTTCTCAATAACATGCTGCGTTTTTGGTTTTTTAATTAACTTCAAGAGATTTAAGGTGAGGCTCGTGTGGGAACGATTGTTTATGGCTGCTATTATCTAAGTGATAAGGGGAACTACTGCCTTTCTACATTAAATGTAACTGATAAAAAGTATCATGTCATTCTTTAATAGTGGTATAAGAGGAATTAAAAAATGAGACGAAATTAATAAACCTTGGGGCAGCTTTGCTTTAAGCTGCATCACAACACCCTGTCATTGGTCATTTTCCTATAACATCAAGACCTGTTATATTTTATTCCTTACTTAATAATCCAGCAAATATCTTTATGGGAATAAATAAGCACCCCTTCAAACTGGTAAAAAAAAAAAAAGTGAATTAAAGACATAATTAGTATTGCTTTTCTTTAGTAACATGCAGAAAACATGCCACACTGAAAAACAAAACCTTACATCGCTTGGTGTCTTCATTGTAAAAACAATCAGCAGGGGATTGCTTTTGTAAGAATTAAATGCTGACTTTCTGTCGGAACTGAATGTAATTCAGTTGCACAT
Organism: Pangasius sanitwongsei; assembly: GCA_037576675.1. NCBI lineage: Eukaryota > Metazoa > Chordata > Actinopteri > Siluriformes > Pangasiidae > Pangasius > Pangasius sanitwongsei. The sequence goes on along the minus strand of CM075022.1, from coordinate 13,811,219 downwards.
TACATTTCACGTTCATCAGTGCATTGCAGAAGTGCCAAACTGAAATGCACTCACTGTTCAGTCACAGATGATGGAGCCTGAGCAGTACTTGGGGGCATGGTATGCATATGCATTCATACCTAGGGGCAAAAGTTTTTGGGAGCTGGGAAGAAACCAGAGAACCCATGAGGACACACTGAAAACACAGAGAGTAGCACTAGCTCAGGATCAATCCAGGGACCCTGAAGCTGGGAGTCAGCAATGCTACCCGCTGCACCACTCTCATTACGAATTATTTTTACCATGAAATTATTAGAGTAGAGAGAGTATAATAGTATATCCCTTTAGTTCTAATTTCTGTATTCATTAGAGAAGAAATAACAGCTGGTATTTTGAGACAGCCCCATTTTGCATGGATTGTATTACAACTGTAAAACCAGTCTTTACATGTACTGTAGGCAGTAATCCAAAAAAAACTTTGGCTGCAAATCTAAAAACAAGTTGAATTCCTAGAGACTGTGAAAAAAACCTGTGAAGCAAAGGAAATCAAAAAGGAAATCAAACGGTTGCACTTCAGAAAAACCTGGCACTGCATGAAGCTCAGTGCGAGAATTCTTGCTGTAGAATTCTTTGAGTGCATGTCTCCAAGTTCCTTGACCTACCTGTTGTTTACTCTCCACAGAAGACGTGCCAATTTCATGTTTCCTGACCACCATTTTTAGATACCCGACTCTGTTTTGAAAGCATGACTGAATGAATCATGGTGAAAGAAATGAATGTTTAGAAGCCATTACAAACATAATACAAATCAGAAGATTTACTCTTTCCTCATTATGGAGCTAAATGAATTTCCGGCTAACCTAGTTACGCCACTCAATACACAGTAAAGTGTGTTCAAAAAAATCTCCAATCCCCAGCCAAGAACAAAATGAAGTGAGATGATTGCTCTGCTACATTTCGATCAGTGCTACATTGTTAAGAACATTGTTTTGCTTGTCTTGGTTGAGCTGGAGCAGAAAACAAAGCATCAAAATAACAAAACTACTATAAGTTCGTACGGATCATCGGCAACACTTCCCATTCAGATTCCATTAACTAACATTACTTACTGCATTAGTTAACATTAACAAACCATGTACTTCAGCATTATTTAAGCAATATTGCATGAGCAAGAGTGCTCTTGTACTGAATATCTGCACGGCTGTGATTCAGCTGTAGGCACGAGGCCACAGGCTGAGTGCCGCAGGTAATCATAGTAACAAGTATCTGACATTTCTGACACAATATGGCCAAATATTTTGTTTATTTTTGCACCATCAATGAAAATAGTTCCCAAGAAGCCACAGCTGGATAGAGTGTTGCATGTTGTCATGTAACAAGAAGACTGACTGACTGTAGGAAGTGTAGTAACGATTTCAATGTAACAAACTATTGCTAGAATTAGAAATTTATGTAGCAAACACAGACAAATGGAGTGATACAGCCAGTAAAATGGACCAGTGCTGTTATACTAAATATCAGCATATACAGAATACAGAATATGTTTATAGACAAGGATTGGTCATACACTGACGTTACATTAGCACCTGGGCTACTCTGTTTTAACTCTAATGTATATAACATTATTCTCTACATTCTAATCAACTAACTCCAGTTAAAAATGTTCTTGCCAATTCTTTAAAACTGGATCTAAAATGTGGTACTCAAGTTGTCAACCATCACAGCTTTGCTCACACTAAACCAGAGTATAATAGCCATTATGCTGAGTTAGGAAAGGGATTTCTCCAAATCATGATAAAAATATAATGTAATGTGTTAAGAGTTTCCAGTAGGTAATATTCCAGGGAAGGGAGCAAAATGGTGCTTCTGAAAAGCTAATAAACGACATCTTCATTGCTTTCCAGTTAACTATGTTTTATTAAATTGCATTAGATCATTTATAAATGACCACTTGGCAGCCAATTAGAGTTCCATACAGAGCTCCCTATTGAAAGTTGATGAGCTGATTTAGCAGTAATCACTGCTTGGCTCTTGTCCTCTCACTCAGGCCTCCATAATGACTGGCAGCACTGTGAGTTTGGGAGTAGAGAGCACCAAGTCTCACAGTGAATCAGGGAGCCAGGCCAACGTCAGCCCTCTCAGAAAGAGCTCGCATCTTCGCAATGAGGCCAAAAGCAAGAGCACACTACGCATGTCTGAGAAGACCTGGGAATCACGGAGGATCAAGGAGGAGATGCAAGAAATCCTGTCTCCCACCCCACTAGAGCTGCACAAGGTCAGCATATACCACACAACCATCGCACAGCAATGCAGACTACTGAGTAAGGATGTAAATGAATACAAGTACATGATTAGAAATGAACAGAAAACGTGTTCTAAATGAGTACATATACATACATACAGTATGCTAATTATTTAGAGTGTTCATTCATTCATCTTTAGTAACTGCCTCGTCAGGGTCACAGTAGTTTAAATTAGGCAACTAATTTGTTTTTATATTGGGAAATAGAATAAACTAAATTTGTTAGATACTTTTTTGCAGACAAGTACAAACAAAAAGTAGGTAGGTAGGGTAGGATTTTTAAAGAAAACAGTCCTGTGCACACCTCTAGTTGAGACCAATTGTGAACTGGAGTGATGTAGCTGAGGTTGAGGAACTATCAGAGCCAAAATTCACACACCGTAATGACAGTGCTGGGATTTCAAACTCAGGGGATTTTTCCAGTGTTTTCCAGGGGCATATTTGTATGGGAAAGGAAGGAAGGCAGGCAGGAAGGGAGGAAGGATGGAAGAATTGAAGGAAGGAAGGAAACAAAGAACACACCCATTTTGGGTTTATATCCAGATACAGATAGTGGCAGTGCTGAGATAGAGGACACACGTGATTATGTGTGAAAGCAGAACTTTTGTGATTCTGTTCTGAAAGCAGAACGCCCAAACTTTTGTACATTTTGTACTAAAATTCATTTAATTTACCTTTTTCAGGTGACAGTGATTAAGGATCCAGAAAGAGATGATTTTGGCTTCAGCGTGTCAGACGGTTTCTTGGAGAAAGGTGTTTACGTGAACGTAATCCGGCCAGAGGGTCCAGCAGACCGTGCAGGACTCAGGCCGTATGACAGGATCCTCCAGGTGCTCACACCTCCTTCACATCTCTACTTCCCTCAGCTGCATGTCTGTTCTTTGTTCTCAACTCACATAGTTTGTTAAAAGTATGCTCTTGGATTCTTAGCCATGTGCAGAAAGAATAGAGACAGGGACGTGTCTAGAGAGGCTGGGGTAGTACTGGTTCCCACTGAAATTTGAGTTGCCACCATGGGTGCTTACTGCTGAAAGATACAGTAGATAGATTTCAAATGTTTTCAGTCATAGAACTGATGCTCCCTTTTTCATTTGAGGGTCGCACTATTGATTGGCACTTCACACGGTAAATGACGTTTACAAGGTGAATTATAAGTCTTCCTCTTTGTGAAGCCATTGGCTAAGTGCCAAGTATCTACCGCACTCATTTGCACACGGTTGCTAAACTTTTCCTGCCATACAGCAAGCCATATTTCACTGTGCAGGTCCGCACATGCACATTCAATGCATTTTGTTGATAAATCGGAAGCAGCACAGCAGAAATGGACAGGAAAATATTCTGTTTGAAAGAGACACACAGCACAAAGCTTTAAATTTGCACTATACACTACTATTACAGCAAATCTGATCCAACTCTCGAATATGATTGGTCAGAAGTTGTTGATTCATTTTCTGTAACAGTGGCTCTGACATTAGACGTAATCTTTTTATGTGAAGTTTTCTGTGAAGAGATGTTTGTTTAGTATTTATGGAAGGACTCTCTAGTGTCAGTGCCTTGTAACATTGCAGGTTTTTGTAATGTTAAAAATGAAACCAAGATAATATATTGTCAGATCTTCTTCCACCTTTAATGTGAAATGCAAATAGAAATGTTTTAGGAGAAAATAAAGAAAACACTTACAAAAACCTTGTTGCATACATGTGCACACTCCTTAACTAATACTTTGTTAAAGTACCTTTTGGTTGTAATCCAGTGCTCAGTGTTTTTTTGGGGAAGAGTCAATTTAGCACATTGTGATTTGGTAAATTTATTCCACTCTTCCATGCAAAAATGCTCCAGATCTGTCAAATTGCAAGGGAATCTCCTGTACACAGCCCTCTTCAAGTTACTCCACAAGTTTTTAATAGGATTTAGATCTGGGCTGTGACTGGGCCATTCCAAAATGGTGTTGTTCTTTTTCTGAAGTCATTCCTTTGTTGACATGGATTTGTGCTTTGGGTCATTATCGGGTTATTGTGTTATTGGGTCAAAATTTTTCGTCTTCATGTGTGTTACAGAGGTCTGCAGGTTTCTGTTATGCGAAAACATGCATAGTTCCAAATATCTTGACTAGAGCCCCAGAGAAGCAGCCCCATAGCATGATGCTCCCAACACCATGCTTCACCATGGGTATGGTGTTTGGGTGATAAACTGTCTTGTTTTTGCAATAAACATGTCTTTCAGAATTATGCCTAAAAAGTTCTACTTTGGTCTCATCAGAGATTGAATTTTTTTAATGAGAAAGGGCTTCCGTCTAGCCACCCTATGCCATGGCCCAGACACGTGAAGAATGCAAGAGATTGCTGTCATGTGTAGGGAGTGACCAGTACCTTCCAGATGTTCCTGCAGCTCCTTAAATGTTGCTGTACGGCTCTTGGCAGCATCTCTGATAAAGTTACTTGGCCTTTCGTCAATTTTGGAGGGACATCCTGTTCTTGGTAATGTTATTGTGGTGCCCCATTTTCTCCATTTGTTGCAGATGGCCTTCATGTGTTTTGGAAATTTTTTTGTACCCCTCTCTACCTTTCAACAATAAGATCTTGTACTTGCTTTATAAGCTCTTTGCAGACCATGGCTTCAGCAGTCAGATGAAAACAAGAAAATGTCAAGAAAATCCCTAAGAAGCAGCTGATCTTTATTGATGACAGGTGTATGATAATTCTGAACATGAGTTCAAATGTGATTGATTAATTCTGAGCACAGTCACATTCCCCATTATTAAAGGGCACACATAGCAACCAGGATATTTTAAGCTTTTTCTTTTTGTCTTTTTATCCTTAAAACATTTCTTTTTTTTTCACTTGAATTTTGTTTGTTGCTCTATCGCATTAAAGGTGGGAAAAGATCTGACAAGATTTGTTTTGGTTTCATTTTTTACATCACAAAAACCTGCAATTTTAACAGGGGTGTGTAGACTTGATATATCCATCATATGTTTTAACAGGAACTAAGTTTTTTCACAGATGTTCCACAACATTAAATGTAACTATAAAGGAAACAAGGAAAGTATGTCATGCTCTAATAAATATACTGTTGTTAGCAGTCACAAAACATGCTGTGGTATAAGTAATATAAGTGCTGTGATACAGTATATATAATTATTGTTGCATTCCCAGGTCAATCATGTGCGAACACGAGATTTTGACTGCTGCTTGGCCGTGCCTCTTATCACAGAAGCTGGAGATAAACTGGAGCTGGTTATTAGCAGAAACCCATTAGCTCAGCCTGGTGTTGGTCAGCCCATCGACTGCCATTCACTCTCAGCTCCTTTGACTCACAGCCGAGAGCACAGCAACAGCACCATGGACCTGTGAGAGCACACTAACCTGGGGCTTACACCCTGAAAGGACAACACAAATTCACCAGGAACTGCTGTACATGCCATTCAACACAATCTGAAACTTGGACCATACAGTATGTTCAACAAATGTGACGTTTTTTTTTTAGTAAAACATAAGCAATGATCTGTGCTAATGTTTTGTTTGTTTGTTTTTTAAACAGAACTGTGATTATAGTAAAACAGGAAGTGTGAACGAGCTACTAGACCCTGTCCAACATTAGACTCTGTCCTACAGAGTCTTCTTGTTTTCACCAAAAACAAAGAGCTGCTTCTTGTCCAGCGCCATAAAAAAAGAAATGATACTGGATGAAGGTCAAATTTTACACCATTGTGTATAGTGTACACATTTGTTGTCTTTTCATGGGGACCGTCCCACTTCAGAAAATAACATGCCATTCATAACGTTTTCATTAAACACTGTATTTTTCCACTAGCAAGCCAAAGGCTGAGTCACCATGAGCTCTTTGGCTAAGCAAGATTCAAAATTTGTTTGGCCAAACACAACCCTAGAATTGGCCCTGTCACATGCTCAGTCACAAAATCCCTCTCTCTCTCTCTCTCTCTAGTCCACTCTGGACTAAAGAGTGGACAAAAACAAGAGGACTGTTTGCTGCGGAATCGAAACATGAGAAAGGTGCTGTTTGATTTCTGCACAAGATATGACATGACACACTGTTCCTTTATTTGACAGAGGCGGTACAACAATTTGGTTTTGTTTGTACAAGAAGACAAATTCGTTTCTCACATCTCCAACCTCACACACCTCCTTAAGCAGTGATGTGAAGAAATAGAAACAAACACAACCCTCTTATACCAGTCACAAAATTATGTAATCAGGAAAAAGAAAAATGGACTTTGTGCGCACACACACACACAAATGCCATGGCAGTGTTTGCTCTTAGATTTGATACTCAGAATGGCTTTTATGCTCATGCAATATCTTCTTATTTTCTCTTCTCCCCCTTAAACTTTTCCACATTTTGCAGTGTTACAACCTGGAATGAAATTCTACTTAATTGGAATTTTTACAAAGTGCAAAGTGCAACAATTACTTTTAATTGTGACACAAATGTTTTTTAAACAATTTTTTTTGGTTGCATACTTATCCCCTTGATCAAACCACCTTTGATTCCAATTCCCAGTTGACTGATGTGACTCAGCTTTGTACATTTTTTGGACATTCTTCTTGTCAAGTTTGCAAGTTCTCTCAGAGACCGTTGGTGAACAGCAATTTTCATTTGATTAAGGTTTGGAATTAAATTGGGCATATTCAGGTTCTTAGCTTTGAACCACTCCAGTCTAGATTTGGCAGAATGCTTAGGGTTGCTGTCCTGTTGGAGAGTGAACCGGAATAGGTTTGTTTCTAGGGTTGCCCTGTGTTTGGCGCCATCCATCTTGCCCTCAAATCTGACCAGTTTCCCAGTCCCTTCTGATGAAAAGCATCCTTGCAACATGATGGTACCACCACAATGCTTCACTGTGAAGATTTTTTTCGCACGGTGATGAGCAGTGTTTTGTTTCTCCCAAACATAGCGCTTTGTGCCAAGACCAAGACGTTCAATTTTGGTGTCCTCAGAATCTCCAATATGCCTATTGGCAAACTCCAAATGGGATTTTATATGGCTCACCATTATTCCATAAAGTCCAGATTTGGGTCTGTTCTGGGTTGTCTTGTGAACAGCTTCTACCACCTTAGCTGTGGAACTCTCAAGCTCCTGGAGAGATCATTGGCCCCTTGGTTGCTTCTCTGACTAAAGCCAGTCACTGACCTGGTCACTGACTTTTGGTGGATGGCCTCCTTTATGCAGAATCACAGTTGTGCCATATTCTTTTCTTTTGTTAAAAATTGATTTAATGGTGCTCAACAGGATGTTCAAACTGTGGGATTTTTTTTTTTTAAACCAAACCATGATTGATACTTTTCCAGGACTTTGTTTTGATAGCAACTTGGCCCTCATGATGCTGTTTATTCATGATGAGATCATGTGACATGTTATTTGCACAGCCGTGGACTCCATTTAAATAATTATGCGATATGAGATGACAACTGGTTGTACCGGAACTAATTTAGGGGTTTTCCAGTCACGGGGAGAATACTGATGCAATCACAAATTTTACATTTTTATTTGTAAATAATTTTGCAAACTATATAGATTTCCCTCCATACTTCAGTATTATGAGCTATTTTGTGTAGTTTCATGATATATAATTCCAAATAATTCCATTTGAGTTTCAGGTTGTAACACCGAAAATGTGGAAAAGTTCAAGGGGGGAGGGGTCAATACATGCAAGGCATACATACTGTAACTATAAAAATGCATCTACACCATTCGCCACGTGTGTTCAGGACTCAAGGGCACATTTCTTCCTTTCACAATGGGCTTTGTAGGCAAGCCATGATATAACTATTGAAGCTTGCCAAATATCTCAGACATTTTGTTCAAGTTATTTTCATCTCACCTTCCTGAAAAGGTCTCATAAAACTGAGTGTAGCCAAGTCACATTTGGAACGATCAAACCGTGGAGTTTAGCCTGACTTGAGGTCTGCTTGGTTCAGCCCTCTGTTTCATTTACAAGCTGTCTATGAACTGAGTCAGACAACATCAAGTGGTCTAGTGTGGAGGTCCTGAAGGATTAGGACTTTTCGGCTAGTGCATTAAAAAAACTAATTTCTTTTCTGTTCCAACAGCCAGCAAGAAAGAAATAAGAAAAAAATAAAGAAGGTTACACAAATGATCCATGGAGCCAAAATGCAGCAGCATCTGATTTTCAGGCAGAACTTCCATGCTGCTAATTTGTCTGTACAATCATGCCATCCCTTATGTGGACTCTAAAATCTCCCTTACGTATACTTTAAAATCATTCCTGTTGCCATAACGGTTTATTTTCTGAGTATTTGGTGGAATTATTTCCTGCCTTCTTTGCAGTACTAATGACCATGCTGGAAAGCACAAGTCAGATCTATTTCTATTAAAACAGAAAGCACTCATTGTTCTCAGAGACTCTGGTGAATTCACACTGGAACAATCCATGGCTCTGTTCACAACTGTCCCACCCAATGTCACTCCTTCATTCAGTCTTATTAAAACTATTGGTGATGGCCGAGGTTTCAACTACAGATTTTCACACATAAAGAGCCTAATATTAAATGTCTTGTTTTACTAAGGCTTAGGCCAGTATTCAGACCTGGGACATCATTTTTACCTTTTCTCTCTTTGACAGTGTTCCATGTAGGTATTAAGTGTGATGTTCACAAACCTTAAATGAAAAAAAAATAATAATAAAAAGAAATTTTTATACATACAATATTCAAGCCCCAAAGGTAGGCTTTGAGAATTTTACAAAAGCTTTATAAAGCTCTAATTGTGTTCATCCCTATGCATTTTTGGATTCTGAATTAATGTATGCATTGATATTGTGTATTTTTAAAGTGTGTAATATTTAAAGTTCTATTCTCTGTATAGTATTTTTATATGACCCTCTCTCCCATCATTCCACTGAGTGCAGTTCCAAGCACAATGGTTAAAGAGAATTCAAACTTGGGTTTATTTTGGTTTGACTGAATACATATGATGATATTCCTAGTCAAAGACTGTGCTGGTGACACCATTTTATAATGAAAAATATTAATAAAAAAGGAAAAAAACCTGGTGAGTCATAATTGTATCCATCAATGGTTATATCCATTTATGTACAGTATACAGTATGCCTGTTTACTGAAATAAGGATGTAGCTTAAGCAGCTATTTGAAAATACAATAAGTACTTATTACATTTTTAATTAGTTTGAACTAATGGGTATGACAGCAGTAAAAGCTCCGTTTACAGGAATCAGTAACGCTTTAGTTTAGGATCGATTAATGGACATTACTGAGTATGTTAGTTAACATCATCAAATTATATGCTTCAGTATTAATACACCATAAATAACCATAACAAAGTAACTACTTGCTCGTGGTCAACACATGCATCCTATCATGTCTGTATGAATAAAGTAATTTATTATGGGTATTATTATTCATTTGTCTGCTGGCTATTAAAGGCTAGGGGCACTGTGTTCATATGGCATGCCAGAGGGTATTATATTCATTGTTGACTTATTATAGTTTTTAGCCTATTTGAACAGTCATTTAAATTGAATGGGTTTAATCCATTCAAACAAAAACATTCTACTAAAACAAGCAGGCTTATGAATGATGTGAACTTGGACCTAATCTGTTTTGTTGGCAGAAATCTCAGGAATAAAAAGCTCTATGGCTTTAAAAACTAGCCAAAATATTATTGGACACATTTACGCAATGAGCATAATATTTCAATAGTTGGATTATGTTAAAAGGGGGTCCTTTGATTTTTTTTTTAATTTTACAGTTAAAGGGATCTTTGGTTGTAAAAAGTGTTAGAATGACTGAGAAAAATTGTTACCTAAATATCTTTTACCACCTGGATATGTATGTGGCCTTTACTTTTTTGTTCATTTCCTTTTATTTTTTTGCTCTGGAAAATTTCATCATTGTTGCTAATCTGTATTTTCTATTACGTGAGCTGACACAGAGCACATGCTGTTAGGGTTTCAGTGACTTGCTATGTTTGTTAGCTAATTGTAAAACATCAAAAAGATCTGGATAGCTAGTCTAGCTCACCCAGCTAGCTAAGAGTTTACCTGTACATTTTTTTGCAGGTTGAATGTTGAGGGGTGAAATGCCGACATCTTCAAGGGTTTTGGCTAGAATCATTTGCAGATCATCATCATACTGTTTCCTTTGAAGCGTTTAAAACTGAAGATATGTGATATATTGGGCCAGGGATACTCATCTTCCTCCACTGTCTCAGACATTGCTGCTGCTGACTAAGCATTCGGGGCCTGTAGAATTTCAGCAGGAAACTGCTTTATTTTGAAATTAAATTATTAGAAATTGGCACATGCCATCTTTTAATTGGCTTGCAGTCTTCTGGGGTTCAGTGCATTATTATTTTACTCTGTAAGTGATAAAATATCCATGTAACAAAGTTGAATATTTTATTTTGAAAAAACACAAGTAAACATAAAAGTACTATGATTTAATTATATCTCATGTGCTCAAGTACTGTACTGAGAGTACATGGAGTTTGTTACTTTCCATTCTTGCTAATAAGTGAGAGAATGCTGTGTAGATCTGTTACTATTAACTAACCACCTAAAACCAGTTACAACTCTCAATCATGATTTATAATCTTAAATCATGATCTTAACAAATAAAAATGTTTTGATGTTTTAATGTTTTCTGATTTGTACTGTCATAAATTTGACATTTCCACACTGATGAAATTTATATCTCTTTTTAAGTGAAACATTACACTTAAGAGGAACTAAAGGGCAGCAGTATGATTTATAAAACCTACTGGCTACTAGGATGGCAATTAGATTTGAAATCTGAGCTCTTCACCGGCAAAGGTTATACTGTAGTTCCTGAGAATAGTACAGTAGATGTCTAGTTAATACCTCTCTCTCTCTTGTGTGCCTATTCTCTCTGCTAGGAGTGATTGCAATGATCGTAGCTTTACATATGACTTCAAAATGAGTATTGGTCCTGTGAATATTAATTAACTAAGGTTTACATCAGTAGCTGTTTTTTTTAACACAAAAAATAAACTAATGGATCCTGTTTCTTAAGGCTACAAGATTTCTCTTCTTTCTTGTGTGTATATTGTTTCCAAGTAGCACAAAGGCTAAAGGATCTTGTACCCCATTGATGTAACTTGCCTTTTCCAAACTTCAATCACTTTGGGTAGGTTTATAGTAACATGATACTGGTAGTTGTGTGATAACAGCACTCAGGCAGTATTTTCCATTCTCTATCCCTCATCATGGCTTTTGTCCAGCACCTGCAGAAACAAAGCTGCACTGTTCTAGGAACAGTCTTAATTTAGGACTGACTGATTCCATAGATGTCAACACTCACTTCCTCATACGTGATGTACGTGAGAAAGTGCAACCAGTTGACACCACCAGATCACATTTTAAATGAGTTTTAGTTACTCCCCAGATAGCAGATGATTCCAAGCCAAATATGGTTTGAGTTAAGGAACATAATCGGCACACAACCGTGGCAGCAGAAAGTGAACTGGGGGGCCAAAAGTACCCCAACTATGAGCTTCCACATTTATTTATGTAATTATTTATTCATTCATTCATTCATTTATATATGTATATTTGGCATTTGGAGTCTGGACCAGAAATCGTCCAAATGCAAATAACTATATCTAATGTGTGTGCAGCATTGCAACATTTGGTCAAAAGTCAGATCCAGTGAGTTCATTGCCATCATTCCACAGTGGTTTTTTTGACCAGACAAAAGTGTCTGGGCTGGTATTGTGCCTTCACTCAATTTGCTGTCTGGGTCATAGCAATATAAGCATGGTACATAGGAATAATGCTCAAGAGATTTATGATCTGTGCTTAAAGAACTTATGACTTCTTGTTTTCATGTAATGTTGTTTTACTTCTGGGTGTCTGTTAAACCTATATCTATGTCTGTGGAACACATAAATGATTTTTACTCTGAAAATTCTACCTAGGTTCATTCATTCATCTTCATGCTGAGGTGGATTCCGAAGCCTATTCCAGTAACACTGGGTACAAGTAAGGCTTAGGCTTAAATACTTAAGTACTGGTGTACTGAATAGTATGGCAAAATAGTACATAATAGTAAGTTATTACTTCACATGGTAGAGAACTATTTAGAATGATAGAATGAGGCTTGAGATTATAGCTTGTTGTTTATATCCAAGGCCGAAACACTGAGTTATTCAAATGCATCTTTTGAAAATAAAATTCTGGATTGTGACCATAGTGTAAAAATAGGGAGAACTTGAGGAATCCACACTAGTTTCAACTATTTACAGATTAAAAACACCAACTTTCATAAGAAAAGGCATGATATATAATGCTGGAGGTGTTAAAACAAAGAAGACTGGAAAGAACATCTGTACCTTTTCCAACTGTCCAGTTTTGGTGAACTTATGCCCACTGTAGACTCAGATTCCAGTTCTTGGCTGACAGGACCCGTATTGTAACCCGATGTGGTCTTCTGCTGTTCTAGCCTCTCTGCCTCAAGTGGTTGTGTGTTGTGCATTTTGAGATTTTACATTTGCATTTATGGCATTTGGCAAACGCCCTTATCCAGAGCGACTTACATTTATCTCATTTACAAAACTGAGCAGTTGAGGATTATGGGCCTTGCTCAAGGGCCCAACAGTGGCAGCTTGGCAGGGCTGGGATTTGAACTCTAGACCTTCCGCTCAGCAGTCCAAAAGCTTAACCACTGAGATGCTTTTTTACTCACCACAGTTGCAAAGAGTGGTTATTTGAGTTAACTATCATCTTAAACTGGTTCCCTGAACATGACTATGAGTTCAGTGTACTTCATTGGCTTCCCCAGTCACCAGCAATTACGAATCTCAAAAGAATGTTTGGTTATTGGTTAATTTAATAGAACTTCAATAATTATTGGTTTGTTAAATAAATTTTGATGTTTTTATATTATATTATTCATACTGACAGGCTTTCTCATGAAACTGGTTAACTTGACTACAATTAAGTTTCTCTAACATGGTGGGGGAAAAAAAGAAAAACCTAAATTTTGATACAAAGTTGCAGTAAAGGCTGATACATTCCTGTCTGCCAAACAAGGAACGAACATTAAAGTAAAATGACCCGAATCTTGTATCAGAGACCTCTGGTGAAAGAACAAGGTCTTGAGTTTTACAGATCATAACAGGATTATCCTGAAACAATCTCACTACAATCAGTATGAAAGTGTTTCTGATAAGATCCCAAGTAGAGAACATGCCTGGAAAGGTGCTACCATAAAATCCGTCAATCTTATTGATCTTAATTTTATGCTTGCTGGTAGGTTTCTCTTAAAGGCATTTAAAAATCACAATCATGTGTCTTTATCTGGCAAATTCCTAACATTCGTAGCACAAATTATTATACCTGACCACATTGGGAAATTTTCTTGCAGACCATTTCCAAGAAATGGCTTACTGAAGATTCAGCCATACCTCCTTATCTCATAACTCTTCTTGTAATGATAAAATGGCAGTGTTTTACATCTGACAAGTTTTGTGGTCTAAAGCCTTTGCAGTCAACAACATTACAAATCTCAGCATCAAGTATCTTTCAGATTCAAGTGTTTTGTTTCTACAAAGTATTGTGGGCCAGTTTTTCTTGTAATTAAAATATTCTAAAGCGCTAGTTTTTTTTTTTTTTTTTTTTTTTACATGTGATGGGTACATTAGTCTGCATTGCAAAAAAAAAAATCTTAGCAAGTGAAAGTATCTTGAATATAGTCAAATGTATCTAGTACTTCCTATATTAAAGATTACAATAAACCAAATATAAGATTATTAAACTAATTTCAAGTCTTGTTCTACTAGCAGATAATTTTAAGTGTGCTACATATTTCTATAAAGAAGCAAAATTATCTGTCAACAGAATAAGAAAATTTAAAGCTTGAAATGTAAAATTGTCTAGAAATAAGTTTAATAGGAAATACTAGATGGATTTGGCTATATTCAAGATATTTCACTTGCTAAGATGTTGTATTTTTGATTTTGTTAAATATTCATAATAATCAAATACAATTTTCATGATAATATCAGTGAATACATCAAATTAAATCAAAGGACCATAATGTTACAACTTATACCATGGGTTCTCAATTCATCAGTGTTGAGGAAGCTACTTTGCATCTGTAGAAGCTAGAAATTTCTCATGATTTCAGATAGCTAAGCTACAGCCAAACTACGCTTTTGCAAGCTACTAAAAAAAGTAGCTAACTATGCCGAAGCTACTTCTTCAAACTGAGGAAAATCAACTGTGATATTTTCATTTTATTTTGCCGCTAATTTATTGCACAAAATAAATTTACATGCCTTGTACTAGGTATGCCATAACAAATAGATTTTACTTTTTCAATTTGTAAACCACTCTTAGGAGTAAAGGAGCAGTTAACTGTAGAACATCAAAAAAGAAAAAAACAAACAGAAAAGTCGGTAGCATTACCACATCACAGCTCCACAATCGTAGATTCGATCCTGAGTCCTGAATCATCCAGTGTTACCAGGACAGACTCTGACCAGGATAAATTGGTTACTGAAGATGAAAATGAAGCACTGCACCACTTGCTGAAAAAGTAGCTCATTATTTTGCTATATTATTTTGAAAACAGCTACTGCTATGCTACTTAAAATACAGGTAAGCTAGTAGCATTTCTACTTGTAGCTACTCCCCAATACTGCAGTTCATTAAGCATGCTGGAGATAAATGTTTGCTAATTATTTTTATCACATAGTAAATACCTCTTAAGTAATTGTAAAATGTTTGCACCAAATGAAACATTTCCTTTGTTAAAACATATTCTTAAGTGAGAGCATAAATACACATAAATACATCAATGAATACAACATGAATAACAGCTGATATGATTGGGT
The DNA here is from genome assembly GCA_037576675.1 of Pangasius sanitwongsei. NCBI lineage: Eukaryota > Metazoa > Chordata > Actinopteri > Siluriformes > Pangasiidae > Pangasius > Pangasius sanitwongsei. The sequence goes on along the minus strand of CM075022.1, from coordinate 13,796,086 downwards.
CTTTGAGCTTCATGTGCCACGAAGTTTTCCAGAAAGGAACCTATTTTTCAAATAAGAGGAATCCCTTTTGTTTCTCATTTTTTTACACTGTTACAACTACAATCTGATATGCTAGCTAACCAGCTTAGCATTGTCAATGATCAATCATGCCAACAGTCAACTAGACTAGCCTAGTTAGGTTTCATTTGCATACAAAATGAACACAATTCAAAAATGTTCTCCAGAGGAAACTTACTTATATATACCTCATACTCCTACCTCAAAATCAGATTTTAATTCAGAGCTGTGATTTTAAGTCGCTGTTATTTTCCAGGCAGGCAGAGGGTTACTGAGTATATGAAGAGTGAATATCACCCAGTACAGATTGTTGCTGATTGGAGCGATTGATAGTATTACACCTGGCTCCTGTTACAATTGACCCCATAATCATATGCCTTTGTCTTGTAAGCATGATTTGATGGTTAAGCCCATTGTAGCACAAAATATCTGAGTCATCCACATGGAGCAATTTGGTTGTTGCCAGGAGTTCCCAATTAGTTATATGTCTTTATCTAAGAAACTACAGTCAGGTCCATAAGTATTTGGATAGTGACATAATTCTGCCTCTGTACATCACGACAATGGATTTGAAATAAAGCAAACAAGATGTGACTGAATTGTAGACTTTCAGCTTTAATTCAAGGGGTTTAACAAAAATATTGCATTAACTGTTTAGGAATTACAGACATTTTTTTTGGAGTCCCTCCATTTTCACAGGCTCAAAAGTAACTGGACAAACTAACAATCATAAATATTAGGATTATTTTTAATACTTGGATGCAATGACTGTCAATGACTGCCTGAAGTCTGGAATGCATGGACTTCATCAAATGCTGAGTTTCCTCCCTTGAGATGCTTTGCCAGGCCTTTACTGCAGCTGCCTTCAGTTGCTGCTTGTTTGTGGGTCTTTCTGCCTTCACCTTTGTCTTCAGTAAGTGAAAAGTATTGTCCATTAGGTTGAGGTCACCAGACATTTAAGAACAATTAATTTCTTTGCTTTGAGAAGCTCTTGGATTGCTTTCACTGTACGTTTTGGATCATTATCCATCTGTACTGTGAAGCCCTTCCTATCAGTTTTGCAGCATTTGACCGAATCTGAGCAGAAAGAATAGCTCTACACACTTCAGAACCCAGTTCCATTGGCAACCATACGTGCCCATGCCATAACACCTCCTCCACATGTTTGACAGGCGATGTGGTATGCTTTGGATCATGAACCTTTCCTTTTCTTCTCCATACTCTTATCTTCCCATCATTCTGGTACAAGTTAGTCTTGCATCAGAACTGGTCAAGCTTTTTTTTTTTTTTTTTTAGCAAAGTCTAATCTGGCCTTTCTGTTCCTGAGTGTTACCAGTGGTTTGCATCTTGAGGTAAACTGTCTATATTTACTCTCATAAAGGCATCTCTTGATTGTAGACTTTGACAATGATACACCTAGATGTTGTGGAGGTTTTTTTTTTTTAACAAGGAAGAATTCTGTGATCATCCACTTTAGTTGTCTTCCATGGTCTTCCAGGCCTTTTGGTGTTGCTGAGCTCGCCAGTGCATTCCTTATTTTTAAGAACGTACTAAATTGTTGATTTGGCCACTCTGAAAGCTTCTACTATCTCTCTGATAAGTCTGTTTTGTTTTTTAAGCCTAATGATGGCCTCCTTCACTTGCATCACTCCTTTGGGCCGCATATTGAGAGTTCCCATGAACAGCCACCAATTGTACATTCAACACTTGGAATTAACTCCAGACCTTTTATCTCCTTAATTTCTCATGAATTAATGAGGAAACTGGTCATGAAAAAGCTTATCAGTAAACTGTACAATAACTTTTAAGCCTGTGAAAATGGAGGTACTCTGTAAAAAATGGCTGTAATTCCTAAATGGTTAGTGCAATATTTCTGTTAAACCCCTTGAATTAAAGCTGAAAGTCTACACTTCAATCACATATTGATTGCTTCATTTCAAACCCATTGTCGTGGTGTGCAGAGACAAACTTGCGAAAATTGTGTCACTGTCCAAATATTTATGGACCTGACTGTAGCTTTATGAAATGTTTTGCCTGTCAGGTGTTATACTCTGAGGCCTGTGAACTTTGTAGAGCTGGCAAAGTTCAGTGTCATGGAAATGGTGAACCAAGGCAGATTGGTTATTTCTATGCAGTCAAAATCTGTATTTTATATCACCACTGTTGACATTTATGCCAAGTTAAAGGCAGTATCACACTCTAATATGCATATTTCTTCCAGCACTAATTTGCATTTTATAAAAATATATTTTAAACAAATGGATTTCAGTCAGAATGATTTCTTGTTTGTTTTATTTTATTGTGATTACAGCTCATCAACATCTTGTTATTATATTGTTATTTGTCAGACTTCATTAGCAATATATAGTTTAATTTTTATGGATTATTAAAGAAAGAAAAGAAAACAACTTAAAAAGGCTGATAAAAATATATTGTTCAATATGCACCAACAAATCAAAAATAAAACATTGAATAAAATAAATGAATAAATCAATAAATTTTATATATATAAATACAGTGTATGAAATGATCTGCATGTACCTCCTTCAAAGGCTGAGAAAAGGATCTAAACATTTTTACATATGATGTTTTAGGAAATAATCTTTCCAATGGTATGTGATTCAATATAGCTATATTTTAAAATGGGCACTTGAAATTAAAAATACAACAAAATTTGTTATGCATAGTTAATGGACTTGGGATAAAAGTATATCAATAATAGAGGTTTTCATATCAGTAATTTCTTTTTAAATATTTTACAAGTATGAAATTTAAAGATATAAGATTAAAAAAAGAATCTGAACGTTGATCATTGCAAGTCAAATCTTCATTTTTGTCTTTATTTTATTTCTTTGTTTATTTATTTCGCTCACAAATGGCCAAAGTAGAAATACTTTCTATTACATTATAGAGTAAAACACCGTATGTATTTGTAATAGTAATTCTAAAATGTGTATTGTAATTCGCTGCAGAAAAAAATATAGTAGTATAATCTGTGTTACTATACATAAAAGGGGAAAACATTATTAAAGCCAATCCTCCAACTATCACTGAAATCAGTGCTAAACAGAGAAGCCAGGTATATTGATTATTTGATGCAAGTCAGTAATGCTTATTCTGAGAAACCAAAGATTATAGCGTCTGAGAATCACCTATGTACAAGATGCTGCTTGGATCACACTATCACAGTGCTTTATTGGGGAATGAAAATGGTGGTGGTGTATCTGTAAAACATTTACAGAGTAAGGAATAAAACACGACACGACTGTCATTGGAAAACAATCAACAACAGGTTGATGCGATCTTAGCACATTTTCTGTTAAAACCCCAAAGTGGATTACATTCCTATACCAGCACATTCTGAAGCGTTTTATTTTTATTCCTCTTACACCACAGCAATTTGCCAATTATTACAATTTTATCCATTTATCTTAATTATTATTTCAAGAACATTTATCCATTTGTAGTTACTTTTAATATTGTGGAATACCCATAAAACAAGTTAGTTCCTTTTATCACTTACATTATAGTAGCTTTAATCCAACATTAAAGTGGGTGCATTAATATAAACCTTGCCACTGCACTATTGTCAGAGTTGCTGATACAGTAAATTTATCAACACTTTATGACCAATCAGAATCAAGAATTCAACAGTGCTATGGTACAGGAATAAAGGGCTGGGTAGTGCTGATGTTTCTACACACAAGTTGAAACACTGTAGACAATTAATTTGCTAAACTAAACTCTCTATCCAACACCCAATACATCTATACTGTTGCCATCAGTCTAGTTTGGTAGATCATCCACATGAATGGAATTGTCCATGTATTAAAACAAATGATTTCCAAAATAGCCAAACTGTCATATAGGCCCTGCTAGTAAGCAGAAGGTTGTGAGTTTAAATCTGAGGCATGTCCAAGCCCTTGAGTGAGAACATTATACAGTATCATAACTATATGCCTGGATTCTATTTTGCCTCACTTGTTTGGGTTAAAAGCCAAATGAACAGATATAGACTAATATTTTAGTCCAGAAGTGGTCAGAATGTACCCCAGTGTGCCTTAAATCAAACTAGAACTACAGAAAAAGAAAAAAAAAAACAAAAAAAAAAAAACAATCCCAATTATTTTTAGCACAAGATTTGAAAAACGCCTAAACCACAATGGGATGGTTATAATTTCCGTGGCCTTATGATAAAAAAGCAGATATTTCCATCTCCATTGGGAATCCGACTCATTAATCATATGTACCCTGAGAAAGAAACAATTCTTCCTTCTGCAAGTTAAGCTTGGGAAGTTTTGTGATGTTTTGCAAACTCTCCAGATTTCTCATCCCTTGGGTGCTATCAGTCTGTTCCAAATAAGATCACTACTACAGCAGCAGCTGGGGAAAAGGATCAGCCCTTTTGGCTCAGTGCAACTCTCAGTGACCCCTGAAATAGTAACGCAGTGAACAAAATGAAGATGCACATTTATACAATGTTCAGTTTTATCTGGGACCAAGTTTCCATTACCTAACATGGTGCTTCTGGTTGTGTCCTCACATGCCATATTTTAGGAAGCCAGGCATGTGTTAAAATACCCTGGCTTGGCAACAACAACATTGTTGTTGGGTCACCTTAAAGAGTGTGTGTGTGGTAGTGCAGTCCAAAGCCTTCATGAACCCAAAGGCATGATTGAGTTATATACAAACAATTTTAATGATTTAATTTCACCTCAAATTTTGGAAAGAAATTAGTTCTGGCAATGTTCAGCAAAAGCAGGAGGCTTTTTCATTTTTTTTTTTCAAAAATAAATGTTTATTAAGAAATAAAAAAAGTTTTTAGGTACTCCAAAATCTTTTAAATACATTTTTGCTTCCATGTTGTCATCAAGAATTAAAAAAAGGAATTTTTAAAAATGTTCTCAGGAATTAATAACACCAACACTAGGTGTAAAAGATTTAGAGAAACCACTCGAGTCTGTTTCTGCATTAGGATCAGACCCTGAGACTAAACGGAATATTCCAGAGCTTTTCAAACCTAGCTACAGCAACTGGAGCTTGTGAGCAATTAGTTTAATTTGAACACATTTCCCTGTACTGTTCAGTAAAAATGGAATATCTAGCCCAACTATTGGGCTGTTCTTTTCTTTACAGTGAAATGTGCAGAGGATAAAGATTAGATTGGAAAAAAAAAACAGGAATATTCCATTGATCTCTGGCCTGCGACTCCTGAATATTTGCACTAGATCTTATCTGATTTTCAATTAAGCCATTTTTCAGAAGCAGCACTTAAGTGACTACAATGTTTAATTACATCATAATGATATATTATGATATATAGTCCAAATCAGCCTATTAAAAATCATATAATAAGATTAATGTATGTTATCTGACAGATAAACTGATAGAAATATCATAGCATTTCTTTTAAAATACTAAAATATGAAAAGTATCACAGTAAGTACAAATTTATTTTTTTTAGTTCGGTGTAACCTTGCAGTGATTAATTGGCCCCCTCCCTGATGTTTCCTTGTTATTTTGTTATAAAGACATTTCACTGCAAGACAGGAACAATGCACCATTCTACAAAGTATTGCACAATACATACTCCACCAATTGCACTGATTAAAAGGTCTATATAAAATTTTGTCCTATAAAAAAATAATAATTGCTGACAGAAGCTAAGTACAATTGTAATATTAAGAATACAAAAGGCAATGGAAAATAAAAGAATGACATGTACAAACAGCTTAGATTTGACCATAAAATACTACCTTTGAATTGGTGTGACACAAATGCTTGGCCAAGAGCAATTTCAAATTTTAACATACCAGTATCAGTATGTGTCTAGGCCCTGATACATTCTTATTCAGCTGGTTAAAAACAACTGACTGTGGGATATTTAGGGAGTGTTGAAATGTGGGTAGAAGTGAATTTGCCTGAGCACCTAATTACATCAATATAAGAACCATGCAAAAAGATGCTGTACTTAGGCTGTACTCAGAGTTGAGTTACGCATGCTTAGTGAGGATTTAATGCCAAAATTGTGCACCCTGGTGTCCAGAACGCAGACATAACCACAAGATTAAGTGCTATTCGAGTATTGGTGAGAGAGTTACTCATGCGGGGTGGAGTTTACCAAAAACAGAGGTGTGTCTTGGTTACACATGATTCTTAACCTTGGATTTAAGTACAATATCTGCTTGAGTGTATTAAGTCCAGTGCCACCGTCAGGTAGTTTGATGTTACACTGAAATTTGTTTTAACTGTCTTCGTTAAATTGTATGCACAATTTGTTTGTGCACAACATAAAAATAAACTACAAGATAATAGGAGTTGCTGGATCAAGTGCTATTTTGTAAGCTTCTGAATAATGAGGTTGAAAGCCATATTGGTAAACTAAACAAAATTGTTCCTAGTATACTGCTATATATAATATTTGGGCAACATACTAGACTCCTATTAGATGTATTTCAGTGCTCGATATTTTCTCATTCAGATGTCATGGTATTTGTCTTTTTGCTTTTCATTTTTAAATGGTCTCTTGCATTTATGTTACATTGTATTACATTTGACATCAAAGGGAAAAACATGTATTTCTTCAATGTGCATTTTCTACCCTTGTTTTAATTCAGGCTTAAAGGCAAGTTCTTCTGATTAAAGTCGGCTGTCTAGACACTGCTGAAAAACCATGTCTCAAAAGCTTCTGCTTCGGAAAAATCTATGAATCTATGCAGATATGAACTGCATGCAGGCAAATCAACCTGTGCAGCCCTTTTCTGAATATGCTTAACCTTCCCCTCGTAAATATTGATGGATCTTTTGGACTTAAGTTGTCAACTCTGAATACAGACCCTTGAGAATAAATGGTGGAGAGGATGGATGTCAAAAGGTAAAGCTTATCGTGCTAGATCAGTATGGTAAGAATTAGTGTGACCATTTGTGCTTTCAAAGATGCTTACAGTAATTTAGATGTGTTAACTCATGCCTCATGTGCAGTGGTGGTTTCAGTGTGTTAAACTTGCACCAGAAAATAGAGTAGTGTCTCTGTTCCATTGTGAATGTAATGTATGAGTTTAAATGTCCAATTAGTTAGAATCTTACGCTTCCTGTCTAGATATGCACAGCAGTCTTACCAAAAAATGTCCAACAAGACACTTTTTGTCTAGGTACACTAATATTACTTTTTGAACACTATAAACATTTATCATTTGCAGCACTTAATTGGTCTTGTTTGTCCACTCCAACAACAAACCATTTAAACGTCATTATTTACAGAAAAGAAAAAAACAAGAAGAGAAAAAAGAAACTTTGACTATTTCAAGATACTGTTGTTTGTGTATGGAAATCAATCTTTCATCTAATTACAGCTACGGTTATAACAGTAAAACAACGTTATGATAAAAATATTAAAAGCAGACACTGACAAAAAAAGGGTAACTTCCTCTGTAAAAAAAAAAAAAAAAAAAAAAAAAAAAAGAAAAGAAAAGGGAAAGAACTTCTAGTGCAGATATGTAGATATGTAAACCTGGTCCTATGAAACTGTCAACATTTTATTTAATATATCTGTATTTATATATATAAAATGGAAAGCAGGCGATTGGATTCTCTCACAGAGAGTGCTCACATCATGGTTTCTACGATAGTGTGGCTGGGCTTGATCAAGCCGTTGTTCCCATTGGGGTCAAGGGGATGTGCCGTTTCTGAGTCCTTGGGTCGGTACTCCTGAGGACATGAATTTGTACTGCCTCGCACCGGAGCTGCCACTGCTTTAATCCTCTGGAAGAAGAAAAGGAATTGCAGGTTAGCCAAGTTAGAAGAAGACTGTGGAACTGTTAGTTCATTTGTTAGGTTTGTATGACCTGAAAATTGTGAGTTTCTGTTTCCACATTACTGCTAAGCCCGTGAGCAAGGCTCCAAAGCTTTAACTTGATTGAAAATTAAAAAGAAAGGATTAAAACATGCTCTGGGATGTTACACACAGTTTATGCAACAGCTAAGAAGCAAGGTTAAGTAGACAGAATTATGAAAAAAAAAATCATGCTTTTTAATCTTGCCTAAGCTATCTTCTATCTGCTAAGATCATGTTAGGTATGGAGCCAGATTAACAAATGCAGGGGTAAAACAGTCAGTCTGCCTAAAGATATCTAAATTTAACTATAATTTTCTCACACAGTGAATGTAACATACACATAGAGAAACAGACAACTTATGCTTGATACACATTTAAAAGAGAAATATACTACAGTTTAGGAAAGCATGTAGTTTAAAGAACTAGATATAGTAGATATTGTCTAAATTTAATCAAGTAAAGGGTTTTCCAAGGTCGCCACCTGTATGTGAAAGTCCCTCAATTGTGGAGGCTATGTTTACTTTGCAATGTAGAAATTGTTCTAACTGGTCTGTTAAAATTATAATGCCATTTTGAGTAGAAGTTCCTCCAGGCTAAAGTAATAGACAAGGATGTGGCAAGAAGAAAGATAGAGATTAGTGGGACTGCTGGGAAAAAAATGGATGTGGGATAGCAAAGCAGTGACATTTGTTTAATGTGATAATGCAGTGAATATTTGCATAAAATATTGGCATGGTTCAAACAATTTGAAGATGCAAATTTCACAGTCAAATGGAATAAGAAACCAACCTGTCACATACCAAACAGGTCTAACAATGAAAGCATACTACTGAATGACTGGTATTTTGCTAATAGTAAAGACTTAAAAGATAAAGCTAAAAGATAATAAGGTGCCAAGCATATTTTATTTCATTGCATGGGAATACTAACCTCAATGAGAGGGCCTTCAGACTGGATGATCTTGATCACAACCACCATAGGTATGCAAATCATGGATGCGAGGGCGAGGGCCCAGCCCAAACCAATGGCCCAGTCCGGGTACTCATAGATTTTGTTGTACATCAGAGGCTTGTATTTGACCAAAGAGAAAATGAAACATCCCTGGAGAAAAAGCAGAAAAATAAATTCAAAACTCAGTTCATTAATTTTATGGCATTACCCCCAAAATATTATTGGTTATATGACCACCGGAAACACCATTGCATTACCAGTGAATGTCTTAAAAGCGAATATTGTGGGCACTATGAAAATAGGAGTATATATATATATATATATATATATATACACACTGCCCTCCAAAAGTTTGGAAACGCCTGAACAAAATAGGGTTTTTGGGCAATATCAGCATAAATCCTCTTTAGT
>CM075022.1:13747855-13786733 GCA_037576675.1 Pangasius sanitwongsei | reverse complement strand
TATTGCCCAAAAACCCTATTTTGTTCAGGCGTTTCCAAACTTTTGGAGGGCAGTGTATATATATATATATATATACACACACACACACACACACACACACACACACACACACACACACACACACTTACTGGTCACTTTAATAGGAACACCTGTACACCTGCTCATTAATGCATTTATTCAATCAGCCAATCATGTGACCTCAGAACAATGCATAAAATCACACAGATACAGGTAAAATGCTTCAGTTAATGTTCGAAATATCAAACATAAGAATGGGGAAAAATGTAACCTCTGTGACTTTCACTATAGTTGTTAGTACCAGGCAGGCTGGTTTGAGTATTTCAGAAACTGATGATCTCTTGTGATTTTCACGCACAACAGTCGTTTACATAGAATGGTGCGGAATACAAAAAACATCAAGCAGTTCTATGGGTGAAAATGCCTCACTGATGAGAAAGGTCAGAGGACAATAGCCAGACTTGTTCATTCTGACAAAAAGGCTACAGTAACTCAAATAATGAGTCTTTGCAAACATGGTGAGCAGAAAAGCATTTCAAAACACCTAACAAAGCTTGAGGCAGATGGGCTACAACAGAAGAAGCCCATCTGCCTCAAGCTTTGTTAGGTGTTTTGAAATGCTTTTTTCACTATAGTTGTTTTTCACTATAGTTGTCACATACCAAACATGTGGGCACAGACTCACTGACACTAGACAGTTGAAGATTGGAAAAAAGATCAGACTATTGACCTGTATGCATTGCACTGCTGCCACATGATTGGCGGATTGGGTTATTACATAAATGTGCAGGGGTATAGGTGTTCCTATTAAAGGGACCAGTGAGTGTATCTGACCCAAGAAAATGATTCACCCAATGACTCTCTAAAATACTTCAAAAACAGCTTAATATGGGATGGAGAGAACATTTTACCCTTTATTATCAATTTGACATTTTAAAGGATGCAAGGTGTTTAGATCAATAAGCGATTTGCTCATTTTTAGATAAAATTATTTCACTGGAATAAAGTGTAATCCTGCAGTCAACCTTCATCTCAACCTATGGCCTTATGGAGTTCAGCATATGGCAAGCAGCAAATCCAAAATGTTTCAAGAAAAAAAGTACACCATAGTTGGAATTTTGTGTGGGATTTGGAGGAGGATGGCGCGATTAGCGCTAATGATCAAAATTGTCCATTTTTTTTAGGGTATTTAAATTTAGCATTTAGAATGCTTTGTATAAATAGTCCTGGTATGAATAGATAATTTTAAAAAACTCACTACAACTCATGTCTTCTATTCGTCTGGGTGCAATATCTTTAAAAGCAAGAAAAAAAAAACCCACCACACAAAGAAAAGGTGTGATCACAGTCCAGCACCACTTCATCCAAGGATTTGGTCTGTATCCAATCATGTCCTCAATTGCATCATAGAAATTATCAGCACCTAACAGGACGTAAAGAGTCTCTTTATTCATATTACATAACAGCACATGACCTCACATTCTGTGCACTGTAATTTACCACCACCAGTTATTACTAGCTGACTGCTAACAAGCTAAGAGTCTAATATTAGTGTCTACTAAAACTATAGCTATCTAACTATTTTAAATAAACTGTCCTTGTGTGACTAAATAATATATTACTTTCCACAATGTTCAAACAAATTTTGCCAAGTTAGCTAGCTATAATGAATGCCAAAGCAACAACTGTACATTTTAGTACCATGATTATAGTATATTGTATGTTTTCCTTTAAATGTTTGCAAGAACTAAAACAATACCTCAGCTTAGTTATGTAAAAATTAATAAATAAATAAAAAGTTTGAAATTGATGCTTGGCAAATAAGTTTTTCCTATGTGACAGCTAACAAGCTAAAAGTCTGATATTAGCAACTGCTATAGCTAGCTAGCTAGCTTAAACAAATTATCCTTGTGAACCTAATTCATAGCCATTATGACTGAGTAGAAAAGATGAACAATGAATTCAAAAGCAACAACTGTACCTCAGTACCATGGTTATATTATGTTTTCCTTTAGTGTTGCAGAAACTAAAAAAAATTACCTCAGCTTAATTATCTAAACAAACACTAGGACTTTGAAATTAATGCTTAGCAAATTAGCAATTACTAACTGACAGCTAACAATCTAACACACTGAAATTTGCTACTGCTATAGCTAACTAACCACCTCATTCAAATCATCCTTTTAAGACTAGTTCTGAGCCATTAACTCTGAGTTGACATTATACCGAACAATAGATATGTATCCATTCACTGATTTAATTGTAATAAATATAAAAGAAAACAACTAAAAATCTATGTACCCAAGTTACAATATATATTTTCCTTTGTTGCACAAGCAAAAATTACTCATTTATGTAAACAATTTGAAATTCATGCTTAGCAAATTAGCTGTTAATAACAGCTAACAGCTAACAAGCCAAGAGTCTGATATTAGCAAGTTGTATAGCTACCTAGCTATCTTAAACAAATTGTCATTGTGAACCTAATATGTCACCATTATGACTGGGTAGATAAGATATTATATGTTTGAACAACGTTAAAACAAAGATAGCCAAGTTAGTGAGCTACACAATTTGACTAGCTGTGCATTGCACTAGTACATAGCTTAAAATTGATGCCTTACAAATTAGCTGTTACTAACTGACAGCTAACATCTAACAATATTAACAACTGCTATATAGCATGTTGATCTGTTATACACACATGTACACACATACACACACAGTACTGTGCAAAAGTCTTAGGCACCCTATTTTTTTAAAAATATATATATACATATTTAGAAATTCAGTGTTACATGCAAGCAGTTGAAGCATGCTTGAAAAGTGTCAAATTTAACAGGTACATTTTGTAGTGGAGAGAGTAAATTGACTCAGCTCTTCTGTGTCATTAAAGGTAGCTATAACATACAGTACTGTGCAAAAGTCTTAGGCACATGCAAAGAAATGCTGTAGAGCAAAGATGCCTTCAACAATAATGAAATTAAATGTTTCTACATTAATAAATACTATAAAGAGCAGTAAACAGTAATAAATGAAACAAAGTCAATATTTGGTGTTACAATCCTTCGCTTTAAAAAAAAATAGCAGTCTCAGGTACAGTTTGTGCAGTTTTATAAGGAAATTAGCTGTAAGTTTCCTGAGCATCTTGCAGAACCAGCCACATTTCTTCTGGAGACTTTGACTGTCACACTTGCTTCTTATTATTGCAGCAAAACCCAGCAGCCTTCATTATGTTTTTTTTTTTCTTTGTTTTTTTTATGGGTTTTTTTTTGGTCTCTTGTGTAATCTGATACTTTCTTTACTGACATACACACATTTTTCTGTAACAATTAATTTTGTGCTGGAAAACTAATGTTTGGAATTCTAAAATGTTTTTGTACTGAAACAATAATGTAGAAGTCATAAAATAAAAAATCTATAACAAAGTTTGTACTAAAAAAATAGGGTGCCTAAGACTTTTGCACTGTATTTTTACTGTATTTCACTGTTTTTTTTTTTTGCCACTGGTCTATCCATACATAGCATTTTTGTATATGCAATTTGCCATGTGATTTGCAATTCAAATATAAGGTTTGACTGCCTGTGTTGACACATGGGAAATGTGTCTTTGCACTGATGTTGATAGGTATGCACATAAGATTTTACTACATAGCCTATATGGTAGTAATGGTAGCTTTAGATTCACATCCCTGTATATACCCATTTATGCCCTTTCCTATTTATGTGAAATATCACTTGTTGAACTCACCATAAATCCAGGCTACTGCAATGCATTCAAAGAATGCGACCCACAAAAGGCACACACCACTGGCTGCATAGTAGTCAAAGAGTTGAAACACATACATGCCACCCTGAAAAAAGAAGAAGAAGAAGAAGAAGAAGAAGAAGAAGAAGAAAGACAGGGGCCTTACATCACACTCAAGTCCAAGTACAGGCTTTAAACTCACAAAAAGCAAAGACAATGCAATAATGCTGGAGCCAGGACCATTTTAGAGAGCAGAGTACCTACATAGCTCACTATTAAAAAAAAAATGGCACAGCATTCAGTTATGACATTCTGTTTTTAAGATTTATGTATGATATTATGTCATGGAGCACTGTGAGGCTAAGCAAGGAAGAGCTAAAGCACAAAACTGTGACTCTAGTTGTCACTGGGGACTTAGGTATGAGATTTTGATTAAAAATTAATAATAAAGGCGCATAGATGGAGGCACAAATAATTCATTGTAGAGATAATCCAAAATTGATGTTAAGACCTATTTGCTGCACTACATGGAGGTAAGAACAAGAGCATCCACCATACAAGTCCCTGAATAAGCTGTTACTATAAAAACCATGATGTATTACAATGAGCATGTTAATATTAATCTTGCAGCGGGAACTATTGTCCAAGCTGTGCTGTTGTAGAAAATTAATCAACACCTTCAGACTTATTCGAATCGAGCATTCAATAGCACTGTGGTATAATTTGATAATTTAATTAGTTTTACAAACAAGCAATATCAGGACATTTTTCTTCAAACTTACCTCAGTGACCATGGTAAGTCCCAGAAGGTAGCTCACAAAGCATATTATAGCTATGAAGATTTCTCGACGGTAACCCTTCCGTAGGAAGGATGGATACAAATCCACCAGTGAGGTGATCTGTCCTTCCACTTCAACAAACTGTCAGAGTAAAACAAAGTAACAACGTCAGGGGACTTCATGGAAACCAGGTTTTATTGGGCTGCTAAAATAGCTCAAGCAAAGGGATTTTAAAAGTCACAAGAGCTTTAAGATAATGTTAGAAGGGAGTACTTTCTATACAAATGGTGGCAAGTGATGTCAGGAGCCAATCAAAAAAAAAAATCACTGTCTTCTTTCTGATTATTAGCTGATTATAATTTCTGCACTGCACATGGATTTCTTTAGATGATGATGTGTAGAGAAGCTATATTAATTCCATTTCGAAAGCCATATTCAGTTTAACTGGGCCAGCAGCAGTAAGCTCAGCAGCTTCCCTGGACCAGTGAGCATGCTGACTTAGCACAGTATAGAATTTCATTTGGACAGTGAAATGTGATAGACCCTCCAACTCATGCAAGGGTCACCATGATGTTTCCTCTTGTATATCAGAATTAATTTGTTCATCTGGTTATGTTTAATGGTGTGAGGAATAATGTCGCATACATGCACAAAATCAACTAAATGCAGCATAATTATGCCATGTGAACGCTCATGCAAATGAAGTCCACTTATTGCCACACTTGGTTAGCTGCTTGACCTTGGCATGATTTGATAGCATATACGATCAAACGCAATATGCTATCTGGTAACAATATCTGGAACTGATATCAGGTTTTAATAAAAATATAGAGTGTTATCCACACTAGGTAAAGTATTCTTTTCTTAATCACACTCTCAAAAAGTGCAAATCATTTCAAACCATACTTCAGCAGGAAGCTTTTGACAATAAACCAGGCTTGTCCAACCTTCTTCAGGTAATCTCTAGTGACCCTGCAACATTCCTGAATCCAACCACCCACTAGCTTGTATTACATTCCACCTTTAAGTCACAAAGGAACAACCTGGTGAATATTGAACTTTAAGAGCACCAATATGACTAATCGATCTAAAAAGATCATCTTTCTTGACCACCAGTGTGGTATATGGAGATCTCTGATCATCTGATGGTTCTAAAATGGCTGTCACTGAGCTTTTTCTTGGTTCACATTAAGGACTCTCTTTTCATAAGCATGACGCATATGCAAAGTCCAAGATTGCAGCATTGTATATTTCTGGTGGGGTTTTTTGTGACCATTGGGCGTTGGGGATAGATTTGAATGACTACATTATCAAGAGAGGTAGTTAGGCATACGGCTTAGATATCCAATCAAATCAGGTCCTCTCAGTCCTTTTAAGAAACTTGTGTGTGCAGTACAGCAATGTGATGTATATATATGACCATATAGTGTATACAGGCATACAGTTTTCAGTTTTTAACAGTTATTGGATCACTGATTTTGAGAACATCTTTTGAGAGTGGGCCACAATGTAAAGCATGAGAGAAAAAGTGAAAGTGTGTGTGAAGTGCACATACTAGGGCAAGTATGAATCTCAGGGCTATTCACTTTCAACTAATTTCAACATTTTTTTTATTTGTCTGACAGATTAACTGACGTTTAGTGTGCATGTCTGGTGGTTGTGCGGTAAAATAACCAATCATGAGACACTGACCTGACTGTCGAGACCTAGTAGCAGAAGCATGATGAAGAAGAGAATGGCCCAAAATGTAGGCAGAGGCATCATTGTCACAGCTTTAGGGTAAGCAATGAAGGCCAAGCCAGGACCTAGAAGGGTAAAGAAAAGAGAAGGGGAGGGGAGGTGGAGGAGAGTATAGTTAGCAACACTAATCATATGCACCTTTTGATCCATGCCGCTATATTGCGCACCCCGGCACAGATCAAATAGAAAAACAAACAAAAAATGTGCGGATAGACCCTAGACATCGAAGCAATTATGGCAGGCAAATTATAGCCACTAAGCTGCAAGTACTTTCATTAGACCTTCTTGTCTCTTTGGTTAGTTTCATGACATTAACCAGACAAGAGTCCTTCTAACAAATTCATACACTGAGTACTATAGAGGACTAAAGAGGACTAAGAAGTATTTTTCCTTATGTAATGCTGCTCAGATATCAACAGCAACAGCAACAAAGAGGAACAGGAAACTGCCTTCTCTTGCCAAGGCCTCTTGCAGGTATTCTTTGCTAACCTCGCATTGCAAAACCAATTTAACAGACATTAAAAAAAATAAATAAATAAAAACAGCAAACACATACAGCAGCACAGTTTAGCTGCTAAATGTATGTCCAAATGTATGTCCAGAATCCAGGCAAGCAAATTACATGATGATGTCTCTGTCCAAGTACAAAATGATTCTGCCTCTCAAGGCCAGGTTTCGACATTTAAAGCAAGCAGGACACTGGCCACACCCAGAAGAAAATCTTCTAAAACAAGCTATGTGCTTTGCTTACCTTTCATGATGTTTCATTAAATAATATATCCAATACAGTCATATACTACAACTCTTTTGGGAGAGTCCTGTGGCTAACTATGACATTAATCATACGCTGCAGAGCAGCCCAAGTAAGTTTAAATAAGATGTGATGTATAAACACAGCCATAAAGATTTATTCTTTATACACAATGTGAAGTGAAGCTGAGCATGCCAGAGTCTCCTTAGAGGCAAGAAATAGCATTGCAGATGAACTAAACATTGAAAAAAGGGAGCCAGTGAATCAATCGATCCATCAAATAACTTCATCTCATTAATCTGGCACTGAAAGGTGAACCAGAAGAGCAAATCAAAGAATTCTAAATCTGAATGGAGAGAGCATGTGGAATGAAGAGCTTGATAACTGAAGATCTGAACAATTGTCCAATATGGTCTACAGGATGGAGGAAAAGAACAAATACAATCTGCTCAGAACAGCAGCCAAACATCACAAATAGCTGTTGGAAAGATCAAAGCAAAATGCATGTAACAAAACAGGCCAGCATTCCAAAAATCCTGGAACCATAAATTTATTTATTTGTTCTGTGAGCTTGGCACAAGATTTTTCTTGGTAATTTTCCCCCCTTAATATCTGCAGAAACAGGCTTGATGAGTTCTAACAGAGCTGTTTCCGACTAACTGTAGACTCTTCACCGTTAGAGGACTGGACAAGATCCAATCAAGGGCTCAGCTTTCCCAGGGTCTCCATGCACATCCTCTCAATATATTTCCATAGTTTGTTTGCCGAATCCAACGAGAGTGAGAATTGCTCCCGGATGATATATTCCATTAACAACTACATCTTCAGCTTGTTTATTTATTAATTCGATTTTAGTATTGGTGTCTCCGATTTTTGGCGTCGTTCTTTTTAAAAGGACTGACTCATTTTTGTGTCTTTTTTTTCATTTGAAGTAACAGTGCCCACCATCACTGCTACTTTTACCCTCGTACCTGACTCTGCCACATCGGCAATGTCCACCCCTTGCTCTTGTGCCATGAAGCCCAGGATGGAAAATATTGCGAAGCCAGACACAAAACTGGTAGCGCTGTTCAGGCCTCCCAGCAGCAAACAGTCCCTATGTCACACATATGTCATGGAGCTTGTTAATTAACACAAAAGGAACCTAAGTCCCCACTTTTTTGCCTGTTGACTGGACTAATCCCACGGCCCCCACCCCGTGGTGAGGAAGCTCACCTGTAGCAGTTGTATTTGTACTTGTTGTAGCTCCCCAGAGACGTCATTGCTCCCAGACAAATGGCATAGGAAAAGAAAATCTGTGTCCCTGCATCAATCCAAACCTAAACAAAAAGAAGATATGTTAAGACAAGTAATGACTGATAATAAGTTCCTAGTTTGTTTTCATTACTGGCATTACAAGTTGGATGCTTGGCTTGCCTGCAAAGTGCTTCATGTGTTTCACAAGATCATGTTGTGCAAAGTGTGAGTTGTTCCTTAACACATGTAATATTAATTCAATTCCCTAGCGGTGCTCAAGGTGATACATTACTCCACGGGGGCATGAGGTCTTACCTCAGGATCCTGCAGACGGGTGACATTTGGATACAGATAGAATTTGATGCCCTCGGCTGCCCCAGGAAGTGTGACACCCCGGATCAGGAGGATAGCCAGCATGACAAATGGAAAGGTTGCTGTGATGTACACAACCTAAAGGAAAAGAATATGTAGATGCAGATTAAATATAAACTCACTCAAGTGACAGGTCAATGTCTATAACTGGAGATTTCTACTGGAAGTAGCAAGACCTGCACATTTCAGGTCAACCTTTGAAGTGTATCACCATCATTTGCATTTTACTCGTGATTAACCCAAGAATGGACAAGGTCCACAATGCAGAGTAGTTTTATCTGTGGCACATGTTTTGAGAACTTTTTGGCAGGATTAGTGGGAGTCATTGCACTCAGACAGACACCTCCCACAAATACAGCAATCAATAAATAGGGTCGCTTACAGAACAGACAGCTTTAGAGTTATACGGCAGTCAGTTAATTCCAGGTAGTTGCTCATGTCTATGAGGAACATGTTTGTTGTCATTGTCTTAGACAAGAATCACTGGGGGAAGGTTGTTTGTGATGACTACTTTGGCAATTATGCTCTATGTACATAGCCAAAACTTTACCTAGCATACAAAAACATGCTAAGAGTTGATGGCCAGAAACTCTATCATGTACAAAATATACCATTGCCTGAGAAATAATTCATTAGACTAGTAGTGTACTAGATACAAAATAAACCACTGCTGAATTTAGACTCACCTTTCCTGTGGACTTCACACCCTTCCAGATGCAGAAGAAACAGATGACCCACATAGCGAGGAGACACAGAGCCAGGTCCCATTTAACAGGGCCCATGTTCTCGATGCCATCAGAAATACTGAGGACATTGCGCCTGAAGGGACATGAGATTCTGGTGAGCCATTTCAAGAACAACAAGTGTCTTCTTTAAGATCGACAAACATCATGAAAGTAATGACCACCAGGTCACCTATGGATAACACAGGAAGACATGTTTGAATGGATGTTTGAGGCTGAATCAAAACAACCAGCCAGACATAGTAGAATGGACACGGCTAGTTTATGGCTTCAGATTCAGCCAGTCCTCTCCAGCCCCTTTACTATATAATTAGTTTATGTGAGCTGAGTCTGTGTTAAGCCAAGCCAATCCAGCAAACACAGCAAGGACCAGGTTGTAAATGCATTGTTGCCGAAGGTTATTGAGGACACCTGCTATTTGACTCAGAGTCACGATAGCATTGTAGAGTACAGATCTATGCAAGTCTTCTGGGATTTCATTTTCAGCACTTGTGAAAATGGGGCCATATTCTTATCAGAAAGCATGGACAAACTAGTAACATTTAACATTTAAACACTTACTCCCAGAACTCGGTGACTGGTGATGTGAAGTTCGTAATATTGGCAGGCCCCCATACGCTCATGTTCTTGCGGAGTGTGTCCTCTATACAGTTTTCTGTGTTCCACTCATTATTGCAGCTGGCCCAAGGAAGCTCAGGCCGGAAGGACTGTAACAGGTAGTACAAGCCCCAAGCCAAAATCACAATGTAGTAGATGTTCAATAGGGAAACGATCACAATGGAAGCATAGCCGATACCTGCATGGGAATAGTGGAAACATCAACAGTTACTAGAGATATATCAACAGCTGAAGGATGGTGGCCTGAGGGGAAAGTTCGCAGAAGGGCATTTTAGAAGGATTCATTTCTTTGCTGAAAAATAGCATAGCCCACAGCTTTTGTCATTCAAATAAGGCAGAGTTTTTCATCAAGTGAGTTCTCTCTCAGAGGTGAACTGGCAAAGAGCCACTAGGAAAAGGCCTCTACCAAACAGAGAAACAAACTACTGGATGACACATGCAGCTAATCAGGACAGAGTACATATTGCTGTTAACAAGAGTTTTTAATTCCACTAATCATTAAATCCTGTTACTTATTTTAACAACAGTTATAGAGTATAATCCCTCACTGAACCTCAGTAAACCTTTCCTGACACAGATTCACATTCTCTATGTAGCCATTACTTGAAAAGTTTTGCTTCAGTGAACCACAATAACCAGCATTGTACAAAGTACCCATGTTAATGAGGAGCAAGCATGTGAATGAGGAACTGTTTGAATTGCACTGTGCTTACACAGCAAGCACTGTTTGGGTTCAGTTTTTAGCTGGCAGAAAAGCTGTACACATTGGTACAAAGCTGTTGCTCTGTTAAAGCTTGGTATTTGTTGGGGAGAATGTCAAAATTGGAACATTACATTGTGGATTGTACATCACAGGAAGAAAAGTGAAATAAATATATGTTTTTTCATTCGTTGAAGCAGGAACTTTCCGTAAATGTTCATAACTTGCATTGCTGCCTGCTATATTGACTTACCAAGCATATGGAATATCACTGTGCAAATAAGACAGTGTTGTGCAAGATGGCCACTAAAAAATGGAACTAAAAATGAATTACTGTAACTTCTCTAGGTAGCATGCAAGGTGACCAGTGTAAACAGCTTGATAATATCAAGGCTTATTATGAAATCTTTGCCCCACCAAGAAGAGACATGATAAGAAACAAAAACAGTTACTGTCTGTTTTGTGCACTTTCCTTTCCTGGTTGTAATGACTCTCCCTCATGGGCTCGACCTCATTGCTAGTCATCGCTTTCATGTTTTGCCACTCTGCTGCCATGGCAACACTGAAATTAGCACACTCTGTATGCTACATGCTCTCAAGGTCTGGCTGAACGTGTGTGTCAGAAGGAACCTTTGAACATGTTCTTCTGGGCTCACGTTGAAAAGGTTTGCAAATAGAGCTCAGTTCAGGAGTTCAGGAAATAACATTTCAAATTTTCCATGGCAGCAGAAGAGGTCACAGAAAAATTCGTAGTAGGGAACAGATTCAGCTTCATTTGAAGTGTTTGGGAAATTATCCTTCTAAATATTAGATAAGGATAATCATCTTTGTGCTCTGTGTTTAAAAGTCAATGGCTAGTGGCGATTGATTTCTTCCCTTCTTTCCCATGCCTCAATTCCTAAGGGGGACATGGGGATTTCCTTCCTGACATGTGTTTTCCTCTATTGTCTAATTGTAACCAAATTATAGCATCAGTTGTACTAGGCCATTTTCCACTTCCCCTAAGATTGTTTCATCCAAAGGAACAGGTGCAGGACAATGTATTATTATGTTCAATCGACCACCATTTAATCATTTTCAGTCAAACTTGATACTCACCAGTAAAAATGGGGCAGATTTTTTCCCAACAAGTGATTCCTCCCTGAGAGGTGAACTGGCCAAGAGCCACCTCCAGGAAAAACACAGGTAGGCCTCCACCAAACAGGAAAATGAAGTATGGGATGAGAAATGCACCTAGGCATGAACAAGATGGGGCACATTCTGATAAATTTGTTTAACTACGATCATTAAAACCTATTAACTACAAAGACAATGATTTACTATAGTATAGATTTACTATAGTCCCTTACAACCTCAGTCAACTAACTGAAAGTGTTACACTGAAACTGTTCCTCTTTCTGTGCATTTCCTGTCAGTGTAACCAAAGCTTGTCTGTTTCTCCAAATATGGCCTTGTGATGCTCTGAACAGTGATAGAGGTGCTCGTGACGTTCTTCAACACAAGCGAATCAGAAAAGCTATTGCATAATTCAAAATGCATTGATACTGAACTTGAATTCTGGTTAATCATGCATCAGTTTGTTTACATATAATACCACAAGACAAGTTCTATTCAAGCAGGCGTGCCTAGATGTCAGCCATTTCATGACATTTCTTACATAATTATTTCCTGTGTTGGTGTTCTGCAACCAGTAGCAAGATATACAAACCCTTAACTTACCTCCACCATTCTTATAGCAGAGGTATGGGAAACGCCAGACGTTTCCTAAACCAACAAAGCCTCCAGCCACAGACAGAAGAAAGTCAAGCTTGCTGGCCCACTTCTCCCGCTGAGGATGTTTGCCCTCAGCCTCATCTTCAGGTCGGGTACCAGGACTTTTCCCTGGGGATGGCTTCAGAGTGTCCTTATGGAAGTCTTTCAGACATTGAAGCTTCTCTTTTTGTGCCATGCTGTTGGAGAGAACAAATAATGGACCAAAAATTTAGCACTTCAATGGTTGGACATGGTTGACATGGTGAAGATTAAAACACAGAAACCTGTCTGTGCATGGTGTGATGAGTCTAAACAAGACATGATACATCAGCGCAGACTAGACAAGAAAAGACACAACACAACAGGACAAATGCAATCAAAGTGACTGTTGGAGGCTTTTGGCTAAGTGCCATGACATAACAGCAGAAGAGGGAGGAACTTAAGCTGAGCATGTGCAACAAATGTTTGGAGTGCTCTGTCTCTTTAATTAACACAGCGCTTATGTGTCAAGGCACTTTTCAAAGAGGGAATTGTTATTACTGGCTCAGGGTGTAGAGTTTCAAAGCACTGGCCAAAAGCGCCATGGAGAAGCCCAGATCCAATCCAAGGGATCCAGATAAAGATGTCAGAAATGCTTTGGCACCCTTTAGCCCAGTCCCTTTTAACTGGCACAGATCGAACAAACTACAGTCCCATTGAAAGTTAGCTCGTTTAAACAGTGTTTTGAAACCATCTCCTTTTTTCTCCCTTGGGAACACACGAAAATAGTCTATTGTGTGTTTGAGACTAAAGAAATGAAACTGCAATGCAACGAAAAAAAAAAAATCTTTGGCTTTTTTCTGTTATATCCTTTTAAGGGATACTACAAACGGTAATAGGCACAATGTTCAGTGTGCTTGATGCATTAGTCAGTCTTTGCTTTCAACTGGAAGGAATCTTCACAACAACGATAAGGACCACATATCTGTAAAAGTTTAAACCCACATGGAAAAGTCTACTGTCAAGATAAAACACTGCACTGTGATTACTAAATACAGCTTTATAAACTGTAGAAAGGAAGCCTCCTTCAGATTTGGTGGACCCTAATCATCTGATGATACAATGAATCTAATGTCTATGCAGTTTTAGAACAATTAAAGAAATGAAGTTTCAAAAATCACAGATGACACACATCCCATTTTGCCAGATGAGATTCAGGAGCTTTCTACAACACACACATTACATAAAAGTGAAACGTTTAGCACTGGTGTCCTCTGTCCTCGCTCATAACACTAACAGAGAAACAGCCACTAAATACTGCGGATAATAGAAATTAGTCAAATATGGTGACACCAGTTTCTGGTGTCACTACACAATTTCAGAGTATCCTGTAGGGTAAAAAATAACAACCAATTCTTGCTCATTTAACATTATATTGCCAACTGAGTTGAGAAAATTCTTCATGATTTAAATGAAATCGTGGCGGAAACCATTTCCGCCCAAATATCTATCCAAGTCATTCATTTGCCGTCCCATGCACTTACATCTCCTTCATGACTGCATTAGAATGGTGTGTGCTGCTCTCTGTCCGCTGTCACCATGCCTCTGCTGCCACAGCCTAAATGTGCATGCAGCTAAGAGTAAGCCCTGATTGACAGTGCAACCCGCCCCCTAGACTAAGACAATTACATACTATCAGCAGATTGGGCTCAGCTTTAGAGAGGAGGATGACACAGACTAGGATGGTAAATTTCCACTCCTCAAAAGATTTAGCATTGCATGTGTCCTTGCCTCTCACGGTAACCTGAGCACTAAACAGGAGTGAGGGGATGGGCCAGGGCCAGCAGTCCTCACCTCTGTTTCATTTCTTTGGAGCTGCTAAGGACCTGCTGGCTATTTAAATCTTCTGTTGTCATCCCACAGCTTTTTAAAGCTTTTCCAGTAACACCTGACAGCTTGGCTAAGAAGTTGTTAACGTCAGTCTAAAGCAGAGGATTCCAAAGTATGATTGTCACTTGAAGACTTAAATTACAGAACTTTCAATTCAAAGTAATTAATAGATAATTATGTGATTATAGTATAAAATTGATTTTTTAAATATGTTTTATATGGACTGTTTAGACTGGCTAAAATAGCTCAGACACTCAAGCTGGATAGCGACAAAATATTGGCAAGGAACTGAGCATTTGCATGAGGCAAGATGACAAAGAGGCAACTGTATGGCAGAGGTCAAATTTTTCGGGGAAAAAGAAAAAAAAAAAAAAAAAAACAAGACACTGGAATCCTGTTGAAAATATAAAAATAGAAAAGGTTTGTGAACTGCTTAAGGAAGTTGGAAAAAAAAATTGTCATATTTTGGGTGACATCAGGCGAGGTTGAGTCATGAAAGGATATTTGATAGGACAGCTTGGATTTCTATAATGTAGCTGCAGTGCTCCCTCTTCAGTTTAAAGTGAGAATTAAAAACAGTGCCTGCTCTGCTACCACAAAGCCCTAGGGAACTCCTAATTAGAAGCGATTTGCTTTGCTAAAGTTATAGCTCAATGAATCGACCAAAAATGTCAAGTCACAGTTCCTCTCTGCTCTGCCTCATTGCCTGCTTCTGTCTGAGGATCATGCAACTAAAAGCAAGTGCTATGCAATGGTCCTGGCTACTGAGGGAGACTTCACGTCTGTCGTCCATGTGAGGTTTCTTACATAACCACTATTTTAAACCCATGCACATTTCCCGAGGGTACTCACATTAAACTATTTCCTCCCCTCTTTCACAACCTTTTTTTTCCTGCACAGCTCACAACATGCTTCTGAACCTCGACTTTCACACAATTCGAGTTTTACAAGAGGATACTTGAAAATTCCAAGGCTGAATTCAAGCAAATCTGAATTGTAATTGAGGAGGCAACAGGACACTCACTGCTCTGGTTAATGCCCTTGGGTAAACTCCAGTGCTCTTTGCCCAACTTCCGCTATCCCTCTCTAGTTTACGCCATCAAATCGAATGCTAATGATAATGTAAACAGAGTAAGGGCTGAAAATGGACCAATTTCTCCCATTAACCAAGTCTCCTAGATACAGAGGACGCGACCATTGCGTCACAGTGAGGACACTCTAATTCAAATTCTTCCTTTCTTTTTTATATTCCATTCACAAGCATGAAAAGATTTCTTTAAACAAAATATTTAAAAAAAAACTGGGTTAGTATTATTCAGAAAAATGCTAGTGGCGCTGTTATTAAATAAAGATAATGCAAAGAGATAAACTAATCCTCTGGCAAAGCTCATTCAAATTTTTTCTAGTAATAACCTTGGGCGTCTTGTAAATAACTTGGACTGCAGATGCTAATAACCCAGAACTGTACTGTCCATGGCCTTTTTTTTGTTTATCATCCCTGTCAGAATGACAGTGCCTGACTAGATCTTGTTCAAACAAATGTTATGGTGTAGAGTGTTTTCCACAGAACGATTCTGTTAAATTATTACTAAAATGCCACATGGACTACCTTATCTTGTTGGATGTCTCGCTTGGATCCAACACAAAACAAGATTATTTCAGGCTAAAATAAACTTTGTCATTAAAGAAAAAAAGAGCTGTGGCTCTATGCCTTGTAGTATTGCCATTGCTTTAAAAGGTATTTTGCTTTTTATTCCTCCAGAAATTGCCATACACCAGTGTGCTAGCAAACAAAACAATGGATGGTGAGTCCAAAGAAGCCAAGAACATTCCAAAAAAATATGACAAGGCCCTGTTTCAGTGATTACCTGTCGCAGATTACCCCATCCTCTAGTGAAGGCATGGAATCAGAAGCAGGTAGATGGTCCAGCTTGACTGAGATGTTCAGTGAGCACTGCTCAGTTCCCAGAAAGAGAATGAACCCAAAAACATACCAGTGCAAGAGTTAGGGGTTCTTGCCACCTTCTTGGACTGAGGTGCAACCTTTAAATTGCCTTGAGGCCAGAAAAAGGAGGGGTTCTGGTGATGGGGGAGTGGAGCTGGGCAGCTAAACACTTTGGGGTTTGACTCATTCATGGCAAAAAGAGGAGAAAGACAAAAACAGTGTTTCGTTGTAGGAGGAGGAGATGGCTCGTTGCCAGTGATGTGCCCTAGTGTTAGGGAATGGCACAGTACAATGTAGACAACTTATTCATGATTTTGAAAAAGTAAATCTGGCAGTCTTTATGTGATTTTTTTTAAAATGCTGAAATCACCTAAGGCCCTAATGTGGGGTTTTTTTTCAACCACACTGTGAGCAATCACAGGACACAACCATAACCTTTAACAGTTGCCCAAGGCCTTTTGTCTATATTGGAAATTCTCCAGTCATGTCAATTAATACCATACCATTCTTGATTTGCAATTTTACATGCCTTTTTGATTCCTCATTATTTTAATGCTTTGTCTGTCTTCCAATTATGTGCGTCATATCCTGGTGACATAAGAATGCAGAAATACACAATGCAGAAGTGTCAGGTTTACAGAGATAATGTGTCACACAATAAGCTGTTAAACACCCCATCACTATGCACAAGGACGTGATTAACACCTGGATTAGCATGTCAGCATGCACTAGACTTGCACAATATAGAATACTGTATATTAAAGATACAAGCAATGCAAAAGTCGTATTAGTGTCATTTTTGGTACAGGTTCAAAAGATCATTTGGCTGTGCATTCACATTTGCTTTTAAGTCATTCAAGTCTGAACGAAGATGTACCTTTTCTGAAAGTGTCTACAGATATATGGGTAAAAATAAATAAATAAACAAACAGGCAGATATTTTTTATTGTAGCTTAATGAAAAACAACTGCACATCAACAGTGTTAACATTTAATTGTCTACCATAGAGGAAGTTGTTTGAGTGGTGTGATGTCGAAACTGCAAACATAAAAAAAGGTGTGTATTTGTTTTGCATTTCTCTAACTTATTTTCCCTTTAAGGCCTGGCTTCCACACATCCCTTTTAGAGAGACACACATCATAATCCAGCGCAGGTGCTGAACAAAAAAAAATAATAATCTGTTCAGATCAAGAGTGGTCTAACAGTAATTATTTCAACAGGTGTCAAAGCAGTCCAGCAGAAAGCAGAATGTATATAGGCACACACACACACACATATATGCATGAACACATCTGTGTGTGTGTGTGTGTGTGTGTGTGTGTGTGTATGTACATGCATGCGCACACACACACACACAGGGGCACGGGGTGGCACTTACGGACAGCAGCGGGACCTTGTTTGCCCCCGAAATCAGAATGCGCGCGAGCCAACTCTGCGCGCACGCGCACCTTCCGCTCTCTCCTCCGCGCTCCGTTAATTAATTGAAAGTGACTGAAAACAGCGCGAGACTGACTCAAGTAAACCTCGGGACTGAGACAATGAGCGCGTGCAACAGTAAAGTCAGCCTGAACGTGAGTTCACAGCGCATCCTCCTAACTCATCATCTGGCCGCAATGACAGCTTAACACTAATAATGCCTAAGCTTCCATAACATATCCAGTGTCATAGGCAAAAGCTGCGAGTCTCTATGCATATAAAGAGTACATTACATTTATATATATATTTTTTTATAATGGTCTACAGAAAAACAACAACTGAAATAAAAGTGACAAACTGAAATGCAGCTACTTCCTGAGAAGCTTGAGAACTGTGATATATGCATATATATATATAGGCTATGTACATAAAGTTTTATATATATATTTATATATATATATAAACAGTAAATGTATGCTTATTATATAGTGTGTGTATGTGTATAGTTTATACAGTCTTGCGTAATTTCTTACCTCCTCTTATTTTTCTTTTTATTCCTTTACAAGTGTCTTGTCTCAGTGTCTCGTGCGATGCTGAATTGGATGTGTCGCGGTAAATTGAATTTATAAGCCTTTCTTTCCGACCTTTGTCTCTTAAAATGGGTGACCAATAGACATCGGCATGAGTGGAAAAACACCGGCCAGCCTCTCGGTGCAACAGGAGGAGAGAGCGTCTTCTTAAAGAGACACGAGCCATTTACGCTCGAGTCTACTCACCAGCTCGCGCGCTGCTCTCAAACGTCCTACAGGTCAGAGGGGGCGGTGCATGTGCGCATCAATCCCACCCCTGTTTACTTCTATAAACTCCCCCTAAACCAGATTGTTTGCAGACAGAAACCCCTTTCAACTGAAAAAATAAAAATTAAAGAAAATCAAAACAAAACAAAGAAACCAAAACCCCAAATTATTTTCAGGGAAAAGTAGCTAATGCATGCTCACAACGTTTCTCTAAGTCTCCAGATGAAAGCATATGCAAAATTGCATATTCACTGTATTGCTGATATAGGGCTATCTATGACATATCACTGATCATTTGTATATCAGTCATGTTATGTGGAGAAGGAAGATTTTCTGAAGACAGAATAGAGTAAATTGGAATAGAATAGAGTTTTATCAGAACAATAGTTTATAATTTATTTCTTTTCAAAGAAGTCGTCTTTGGTAACAGCACCACACACTATCTATTTACATATTTATAATATACTATCATTTCTATCAACAACACATCAAGAACAGTAGGGAAATAGACACAAAGGAAACACTTATAGGTGTGATGGTGATCAGTGATTGGTCATTGTGAGCGATGGTGATCAGTGATTGGGTGATGGGAACAGTGGTGATCAGTGATCAGTCTTTGTGAGCAATGGTGATCCGTGAACTGAGTTCAAGGGTAAAATGAATTGAATGTATACGGTGTATGAGTGACATGAGAATCATTTCTTATTTCAGTGGTTACTGAAATGCTAGAAAGTGAGGCAAGGATTATTGCATAACAACATACAAGAACCAATCATGATGCATTATGCAAATGAATGCCATGCAAATTGCAAGAGAGTATAAGCAAACTTCTTGTTACACCAGTGATATGGCACAGCTATATTAAGCAGCTTATTAATTTATTATTCAATAAAGGAAAAAAATGCTATTTCTATAAGCATTTCTATTTGAGCTGTCAATCAATGCAATTAATAATTAGCAAGCTCACATCACAAAATTTATTGTAAGAATTCTGTCTTTAAACTGTGGATTTCAGATGAGAAAAGCCACAAACATAAACTCTGACTTTTGCCATAACCTTGCCATTTGTAGGTTTTCATATGCTTTGGCTCATGCAAATCTTTACAAATTTGCAATCATGACGTCAAGGTGGAAAGAAAAACTGGAACATTACATTTCAGTGAAAAACATGGACATAGACATTCATAGTGTAGGCAAGCTGAAAAAAAATCATAATAGCTGATATAGTTACTGAATGTGTTATGTCAGGTTTAAGTGAACCGTAATATTCGGCTTCCTCTTTTTTCAGAAAAAAAAAAAGGTACTGCACTTTCACAACAAAAAGCATTCTACTGGTGCCTCCTTACAGGATCCTTACAAATGTTTGTAAATGTGGTGGTATATCCAAGGGCCTGTCTTTTGTACACTCAGAATTTCACCTGGGTAAGTTAACATAAATGTTGTATACAGTTAAAACTCATCTAAGGTGAGTCATTAGACCTGAAAGGACTGCCGCTGCATCTTGAAGAGTGCATTTTGTACCTTTGGGAAAATGCATTGTCTTGTATACTGGCAGAATGTGCAATAGCTTCATGTAAATTACACATTTTTATAGTTTCCCAAATAAGAAAACGTATCATGTTGCATAAATTCTCAGATACTGCCTGCAAGCTTCCAGCGCAATCTACTAGATAATAATAGCTAACATTGTATACTGATCATCTAGTACTCAAACTCAATATAAAATACTGAATATAAAATATAAAAATGTCCAGTTTGCTATACAATTGGATTTGGCAACTTCTGCACACATCTAGTGTATCAGACCATGCAAGCAAAGCCAATAGAATTTATAAATAACTATAATCAGTGTTTTTCAAAATCGAGTCTTGAGACAAAAACACATGATGAAGCCGATGACTCTGAGAAACAGTTCCTCTTACTGGGTGTCATAAGACAACATTTTACATTAATACCTAGGAAAATAATGTTAATTAATATTTCAATTTTTCAACAGTTTTTCCCCATAAACCTTAATTGTTAACCTAATACAATAAAAAATACTGTACCATACACTGGTGCACTAGGCTAAAATAACAATGATACATTAAACATTACTTTACTCAAGTATAGTCAGCTGTGTTGAGACAGGCCAAGCCTGTTGAATGTTGATTTGGTTTTGTTTTTTTAATACAGCCAATGCTAAGTATGATCTTTAAGAGATAGACATATGTAAACTCCTCCTTCTTTGCCAAAATGTAAACAGAAATACACAAATTTGTCATCTTTCTCTTATCTTTGCTCACACACCCCACAATCCTGCTGCCCGCCTGTTTTCATATCTGTCTACCACTACTCTAAAGCCGTATCACTACAGAACTGGACTCGGGCTATCATGAAGCCAGCAAAAGAATTTCAAACAAAGATTTTTCAGAACTCTCAATTTCTGTCCTTTCTCAAATAAAGCCCTAGTCACTGCTTGAAAGGGTGAGCTGGGATAATGCTATATCCATTGGTCTGCAGAAGTTTGTGTAATTCGGCATATTAGTACTAATAAGAGGTTAAAGTGGAATTTGCAATGTGGTGGGACTCAGACAGACTTGCAGTTAGATCTTGTGGCACATATACTCAGTCCCTTTCTA
Organism: Pangasius sanitwongsei; assembly: GCA_037576675.1. NCBI lineage: Eukaryota > Metazoa > Chordata > Actinopteri > Siluriformes > Pangasiidae > Pangasius > Pangasius sanitwongsei. Next base: position 13,765,628 of record CM075022.1, on the reverse strand, counting down.
GTTTGTGATTTTGGGCTGTTCAAGTGTTGAAAAAAGTGTTTTGTTCAATCAAAACATTATATACGTGCATATTTCTAGTTGCTGACTGTATTTTCTATCTCTCACACACAATTTAATTACAAACTATTTTAATGAATTAGTGTATAAAACAAACAGCTATGAAAATATACTCAAATATCAACTGCTATAATACACTTGAAAATAATGCCAGCTTCCCTTTTTTCTTTATCTTCAATGCATCTCAGTAAGATAGAGGAATATGAATGATCAGTGAGTTGACCTGCGTCAACATTAGCGGAGAGTTCACCTAAATAGTTTACATTTTGGCTCTTCATGCACAAGCTAGCGTAAAGCAAAACAAGTGGGACATATCAATTATTATACCATTGAAGACAATTAAATATTGCAGTAGAATACCGTTTGTGTTTGTTTGGTTCAATTAATTCACTTAGCTAGCAGTTTTTGCACAGGAAATCTTCGAATTTGATTACACTATGGACTAGCTAGATGTGTAACCTAATCACTACATGGTTTACATGGTTTTTTTGTGTTTTTTTTGTTTTTTTAGAACTTAAGGTAGTTAGAAGGTAAGGTTGATACATATAGTGGATATAAAATGTCCACACCCCCTGTTAAAATTGGAGGTTTTTGTGTTGAAAAAATGAAATCAAGATAAATCATGTCAGATCGTTTTCCACCCTTATTGTGATACAGCAAAAAAAGTGAAAAACAGTTAGAAATGTTTTAGGGGAAAAAAGAAAGAGAAGAACTTACAATAACCTGTTTGCTAAGTGTGCACACTCCTTAACTAATACTTTGCTAAAGTACCTTTTGTTTGGAATACAGCACACTAGTCTTTTTTGGGTAAGAGACTCTCAACATAGCACATCTTGATTTGGCAATTCCATTCCACTCTTCCTTACAGAAATGCTCCAGATCTATCAGATTGTGAGGGGATCTCCTGTGCACAGGCCTCTTCGAGTCACTCCCAGGTTTTCGATAAGATTTAGTCCTGGGCTCTGACTGGGCCATTCCAAAACATTGATATGTTTCTTCTTCTGTAGTCATTCCTATGTTGACTTGAATTTGTGTTTTGGGTCATTATCATGCTGGAAGGTGAATTTTTTCTTTATCTTCAGCAGTCTAACAGAGGCCTGCAGGCTTTATGCCAAAATAGATTGGTGTTTGGAGCTATCCATAATTCCAATCTTGGGTAGAGCCCCAGTCCCAGCTGAAGAGAGGCTTCCCTATAGCATGATGCTGCCACCACCATGCTTCATCATGGCTATGGTGTTTTGGAGATAAACTTTTTGTGATTGGTTAATTCTGAGCACAGTCACATGTCCCATTATAATAGAGTGTGCACACTTATGCAACCAGGTTATTGTAAGTTTTTTTTCTTTTTCTTTTTTCTCATAAAACCTTTCTACTTGTATTTCACTTGAATTTTGTTGGTTGGTGCATTACATTAAAGGTGGAAAAAGATCTGACATGTATTATCTTGGTTTTAATTTTTTTACACGATTGCCACTGCCATTACGATTGGCCCTTACACACTTTTTCCCTGTAAAACACGAATGTACCTTATTATTTCTGTGGTGCAGAAACAATACAATGAATACATTTGGCAGTGAAAATGGCCTCCTTCCAAAACATTACTTCTGCAACATTTCAGCATATGATTATCCCAAAAAAATGTGAATGGTCATCTTATACATCATGGAGTCAATTCATTTTGCCATCATCAATAAACATAATGATTTAAATGTTCCTACACCATATAGTCTTCACTTTATAGAACAGGACTATGACATATGTATATTATACATACATATTAACTGATAAATTGGTTTAAATTAGTTATTAATCATAATGATTTTGGCACAGATTTGCCTTTGATGAAGTTTAAAATAAAGACTTACATATATACTGAATATACAGTTCATATTTTTTTTCCCCATATGGAAAGTAAAATGACTGGCAGGCCATAACCTAGAAAATGTCAAATATGTAGTCAAGTTCACAGATATACTGTAACTCTCAGTTACAGGAGTGAATTGTGGGCCACAATTTGCCCTGACTGTAAGAAGCCACTTTTAAGGTTTCCACAGCATTTAGACTCTAAATCAAAAGTGGCCACAAATGCAGCCAAGCCATTTAATGCTTGTCTGTTGTGTTTTAATATGATCCGAAACCAGCCCAGCTGCAAGCTGTGTTCCACATCCTGTCTGAGATATACTTTAGTTGTAGCTGTGCTCTGACAGCCAGATTCAGATTATATGTGAATATGTGAGCCAGATGACAGTTACGTGCTATTATCTAAGATGTATACAAAGCAACATGAGGTGAACTTCCATCATGGTGGCACCATTTCCCAAAAGCTAATTCCAATATTCATCATGCCCACCAATGAAGCATGATATCTTACAGAGAAAAGCAAAGCTGAGCATCAGTACTATAACTTGATTGAAATGGAAATGACTTAATGACTTAATGTTGGTAATATTAATTAAGATGATGTGAGATAGTTTGAGAGTGTTGCATAGAGAAATGCTTTCATTTCAAGCTTGTAAAAAGTAACAGTTCACTCAAGGCAATTGACTATGTATAAATTGCATAAAATTTGATCATTACAGCAAATTGTATTAATGTTGCTAGGTTAAAGGTCGTAATATATCATATAGACTTGCTGAGCACTTTATTAGGAACACTATACTAATACTGGGTACGGCCTCCCTTTGCTATCAAAACAGCCTCAGTTCTTCGTTGCATGGATTCCACAAGATTCCGCATTCCTTTGAGATTCTGATCCATGCTGATATGATTGTATTACGCAATTCCTGCAGATTTTTTCAGGTGTACTTTCATGGTGCAAATCTCCCGTTCTAACAAATCCCAATGGTGTTCTATTGGATTCAGATCCGGTGACTGGGAAGGCCACTGAAGACTTGAACTCATTGTCATGTTCATGAAACTAGATTGAGACTACTTTTGCTTTATGACATGGTGCATTATCATACTGGAAGTAGCCATTAGAAGATGAGTAAATTGTGGCCATGGAGGGATGTTCATGGTCAGTAAGAAATAGTCTGTGGCATTCAAGTGATGCTTGATTGGTATTAACGGGCCCAAAGTGTGCCACCAGCCTGGATTGTTTACGTAAGGCAAGTTGGGTCCATGGATTCATGCTGTTCATGCCAAATTCTGACCCTACCATCTGTGTGCCTCATCAGAAATAGAGATTCATCAGACCAGGCTATGTTTTTCCTGTCTTCAGTTGTCCAGTTTTGGTGAGACTGTGCCCACTGCAGCCTCAGCTTTCTGTTCTTGGCTGACAGAAGTGGAACCTGAAGTGGTCTTCTGCTGTTTTAGCCCATCTGCCGCAAGGTTCCACATGTTGTGCATTCTGAGACGCTTTTCTGCTCACCACAATTGTACAGAGTGGTAATCTGAGTTACTGTAGCATTTCTTTCAGCACAAACCAGTCTGGCCATTCTCAGTTGCCCTTTCTCATCAACAAGGCATTTCCGTCTGAAGAACTGCCGCTTACTGGTTGTTTTTTTGCACTATTCTGAGTAAACTCTAGAGACTGCTGTATGTGAAAATCCCAGGAGATCAGCAGTTATAGAAATACTGAAACCAGCCCGTTTGGCACCAACAAATCATGCTGAGATACTGAGATCGCATTTTTACCCATTCTGATGGTTGATGTGAACATTACCCAAAGCTACTGGCCCATATCTGCATGATTTTTTGTATTGCACTGCTGCAACACAATTGGCTGATTAGATAATTGCATGAAAGCGTAGGTGTATAGGTGTTCCTAATAAAGTGCTCAGTGAATGAAAATAATAAGTGCTCCAGAAAATAATCAAGTGATTTTGGAAAGTCATTTTGGAAAATATCTAGCCACTCAATTGTTGTTAGTTAAATAAAACCCTTAGGACTGAAACAGATTCACATTTGCATGGTATCAACAATGAGATCCCTATGTACTTTTCAAACAATACATATAACCAACTGAACAATACTGTCCCCACATTCTCTGCCTCCCACATCAGAAGCTCTGCCCCTTCCTAAATCATAGTTTGACCTATATTTAACAACACAATATGTGACATCAGATTTTTATTTATTTATTTCAGAAATGAACTGACCTGACCCCAGCTTTTACAAGGTGTAATGAGGCATTATCTAGGCCATGATTAATGCTGGAAATATTAAACAAACTGGGACATCAAAAAAATGGCTATTTTTCTCCAAGAATTTTTCAAGCCTGAGCATTTTCAGTATTACTGTAAACAATATTGTCAATGAGGAATCTACAGCTCATAGGTATTTGTAACACTCACAGGTAATGGAATAATGAAAAACAAACAAAACAAGCTAGTGTGTCACCAGTCATGAGGGGATATACAAGGTTTCTCTTCTGAGAATAATATAGACAGAAAGATTTGAGTGTTCCTGTATTGGGCTCAGCATCTCAGTACTTTTCCACAGCAGCAAGAGAGGAAGTCAAAATAGGGAAGTTGAAAGCTCACCCTCCAAGGTGTTTTCCTGCTCCTTTTCTTCAGCTTTAAAAGCCGTAAACACGCCATTGCGCACCAGCTGGATTTTTAAACAGGTTTTGAAATCAGGTTAAGACATACACAAGAATCCACCTTACAAAAGTGAAACAAAAAGTTATCATTTTGTAAGCCTGTAACCATGTCACACCATGTGACAGCCAGCCATGTGACAGGAAGATGAGAAAAACAGTTGAGACTGCGGTTTCCTCAAAAACAGTAACCCTCTGAAAACTGTTATCACATCATGTGGTATGCAGAGTCCAAATTCTGCCAAAAGGCAAAGCCAACTGACACTGCAGTGGAAAAAAACAAACGGGAACTCAGGAAATTGCTCAAAACAATGAAAACCAATGAGGTGTGTTTGCTGCAGAATAGAACCACATCAGGTTTTGTTGCACTGTATGCAAATATTGTTCTTATATAATATATATTTTATATTTGTAGTTAAAACCATTTTGATTAAATATACGTTAGTATACACTATAAATCTATAAAATAATGTTCAGCCTCCCTCATGGACTTCGATTTCTAAGTGGTCTAAAAAAAAAAATCCATAGAAATGTGTTTTTGTTCAACTACCTTTTGCAAAGTTGATTGTCTGACTCTATGATGCACCATGTTTGGAATGACAGAATGATGTACGGAATAAAACATAATGGGGCATGCTATTATAAGATTATTCCTCTTATACCCCAGGAGTCTGCCGATTACAATTTTTTTTTTTAATCAAAGAATAACAAGATATATATATTTTTAACCATTTATAGTAGTGCTGCAGAATGTCCTTGAAACAAGTTATTTCCTGTTATCATTTACATTACATAACATACACTCACCATTAGGTTTATTAGGAACACCTGTACACCTGCACATTCATGCAGTTATCTAATCAGCCAATCATGTGGCAGTAGTTCAATGCAAAAAAAAAAAAAAAAACATGCAGATACAGGTCAAGAGCTTTGGGTAATTTTCACAACTAACAGAATGAAGAAAAAATGTTATCTCTGTGACTTTGATCGTGGCATGGTTGTGGGAGCCAGATGGGCTGGTTTGAGTATTTCAGAAACTGCTGATCTCCTGGAAATTTCATACAAAACAGTCTCTAGAGATTACACAGAATGGTGCAAGATCAACCATGCTATGGGTGAGTGACAGTTCTGGGGGTGGAAATGACTTGTTGATGAGAGAGATCAGAGGAAAATTGCTAGGATGGATATAGTACCTTAAATAATCTTTACCATTTTACCACAGTGGTGAGCAGAAAAGCATCTCAGCATGCACAAAACATCGAACCTTGAGGTGGATGGGCTACAACAGCAGAAGACCTCATCAGGTTCCACTCCTGTCAGCCAAGAACAAGAACCTGAGGCTATCATGGGCACAGACTCACCCAAACTGGACAGTTGAAGATTAGGGGGGGGGAAAAATCACCTGGTCTTTTTCTGGTCTTCTGTCTAGTGTCCAGTTTTGGTGACAGCTGAAATTTATCCAGTGAGAATGCAGAATTCCATATCTCTCTGAGCTTGTAGTCCAGAAATAATTGTCCAGAGATCTGACACACTGATGTAGTACTTTATAAACACATTCCAGGCACAAAAACAATGTCTTCTATATTTATGAGCCAACTGCTGCAGTGCACCTAGTAGTTGCACGTGTGTTCACGGTGTGTGTGTGTGTGTGTGTTCACTACTGTGTGTGTGCACTTGGATGGATTAAATGCAGAGCACAAATTCCGAGTATGGGTCACCATACTTGGCCACAAGTCACTTCAAAAAAAAATTAAAATAAATAAATAATAATAATAACAAACACGGCCAAAAATACTTTCATGGTGATGGTGGCCTCAAATGTGACTATAGGCTGGAGTGTACAGAATGAAAAGACTTGATGTGCAGTCGGGATTTTAAAATCTGTACTTTTGGGTTTGTGCTAATGAGTACTAAAAGTGTTCACGTGTAGTTCTTCATCGGCTCTGGATTCAAAGATGATCTTTTACTTTTCTGTGCATAGAACTTCATGGGCATGTTTTCCAGCATGCGTAAGAAAGAAACTTCCCGGCATGGTCCACATACATCTAATTTACCCTTGTGCTGGCTAAAACACAAATCCTGAAAGCAACTAATTTCACTGACAAATATTCTTTTCCTGCACTCTCCATTCTGTTGGCCTCATTATAGAGACATCACACAAGCTTTTCCCCAGGCAGAACAACAACCCACTGAGAATTTAGAACATAACAATGTTATGACCTAGAATATAAGAAAGCTAGGTATATTAGTGTCTTTTGTCCTATTCCCAGGTGAGGTCATTATTATTATTATTATCTTTTTTTTTTTTTTTACATTCTGAGAAGAAAGACTCTAGAGACGTTCCTGTGATATTGCAACAGAGCAATTTTACAGAAACAGAGGAAGATGTACCACTGAAAAATTTTATGTATACCACGGTATCTAGTGGTCAATGAACTTGTGTTTCTGAGAAACCAAAAAGCACAAGGTCCCCTGTGTTGCAGACTTTTCAACAGAAGACAACCTACTGACTGTTACAAAGGGCTGACACTGGAGACTTCTAGACAAACACCTCAGAAGCTTACAGAAAACTTCTCCATACCAATAATGTTATGTTTTTCTTTGTTAAATAACAAGTTTTCAAATCTGGTTATTGTTAGCCTTAGATCATGAGGAGCATTGAAAATACAAGTCCCCGTGAATAAGCTGTTACAATAGAAACAAATTACAAACATATTACAACAAGCGCATTAATATAAACCTGAACTCATGTCAGAACTACTGCCATAAAAAAAATTAATCCACACTTTCTGACCAATCAGATTTGAGAAATTCAACAGTGCTGTTGTATAAGTGAAGTGACTTGCGGTGACCCATACTCAGAATTTGTGCTCTGCATTTAACCCATCCAAGTGCGCGCACACACACACACACACACACACACACACACACACACCTGGGGCAGTGGGCAGCTTTTTTTTGCTGCAGCAGCCGGGGAGCAGTTGGGGGTTCGGTGCCTTGCTCAAGGGTCTCACCTCAGTCGTGGTATTGAGGGTGGAGGAGAGCACTGGTCATTCACTCCCCCCACCTACAATCCCTGCCAGGACTGAGGCTCGAACCCACGACCTTTGGGTTCACCTTCGGGTTACAAGTCTAACCATTAGGCCACAACTGCCCCAACTTCCTATAGCTTCCTATAAGCTTCCTGAGAAAGCGTTCTAGCCAGTGATATGGGAAAGATACACTCAGAGTAGAGTTTCAGCTTTGTTTCAGGATGGCTCTCTGAAGGGCATTTAATTTGGCTGCTCATTAGACTAGGTGTATTCTGAATTTCATCAACCAAAAGGGCACACAATGTAATTTCATTGTACGTATTCACCTGATTATACTGTTAAAAGTGAAGTCTAACAATTGTCTGGTGAGTCATATTGTTTAACAGGCTTTTAAAATGTACTATCTTCCTGACATTTTGAAAATTAACCTGAATTTCATTAGAATTTTAACATTATCCATGGTAGTAGAGCAGAAAAAAAAGTTCTTTCATCCTTCTGTGGTGGAAAAATATCCACCATTTTTATTGCAACATCACATTGCCACATTGAAAACTACTCTGGATTTATGTCAAGATGTCCTTATACTGCATAATATCCTGATTCTCTACTTCTCTAAATAAGTTTCTGTACTGTGACTCAGAGTCTGCTGTTGTGGATGATCCCACATAGACATTCTAAAGATAAGCACTGCCCAAAAACAGTTTATGTCCGAAACTCATTGTTACTTCAGTTGATAATTAACGTGGATACTGTAAATTTGTATAATCATACAAGACTGTGTTCATTCCAGGACACTAATTCACAGTCTGTTCATACTGAATATCCTCTCAACACCTTTAGTAATGTTTTTCTTTACTCTTCTACACCTGTATATTGTAATTATTTATAATCCCACTATCCTGTGTCAACAAGAAGATGATAGTTTTGAGCCTTTTTTTCCTCTCAAAGATTCATCCTTGTGTCGTCTCAGGGAGATTTTCCTTACAACTATCTCCCTTGGTTTGTTCATTTGGGATCCACATCCGGATTTCTGTAAAGCTGCTTCTCTGACAATGATTGTTAAAAGCGCTACAGAAATAAGATTGATTTGAATTGATTCTCATTCTCAGCACAGCAGTGACACTGACCGTGGTAATGTGTGTGGTTTATCAGGTGCAGAAGTGTTGCCTGCTGGTGGTCCCTTTTCATTTACACACACAGCAAAGTAACAAGTGAAACACACTGAGGATCTCCATGCTGTAAAACCTCTACAGTACAATCCTTCATTACATAATGTTGTTATTTCTGTCCAGCCCAAATAAACCTAAAACGGTGACCTTTACGAATAATCATCCCAAGTGCTGCCTTCAGTCACGGAATACATCTGCACTAAGAGAGTCTCAAGAGACCTGAAGATAAACCTCATGTACACAAACACATTCTAAGTAGGAAGAGGGAAAGCAGCTACAGACGCTTAAGACTGACCCAGGTCTGAACAGTCTCCATGGATATTTCCCAGTTCACTGGTTATCTAAGTAAATCAAGCCATATGAAGCTGAAGAATGTGGAAAAAGTAGAAAGATGAATTCAAACCGAAACCAAAATGTCGTATTTCTAAGCACTCTGAGTTAATACTATAACTACCATGCTGTAGACCTGCTAACTAGGGCAGCATTCCCAGCACTATTTGACTGTTAAATGACTTAATGGAAGCCAAGCGATGACTTGTTTGCCTTTCCCTGGCCTTTTTTTCTGGCACAGGCCTACCTAAGCTTATCTGTTTAATCCCTTATTACCATGGCTCAGCTCTCGGCATGTGAGCTTTAAGAATTGTACTAACATGGGCTGCCAAGAGTCTGAATTAAGCTGAAATAAACAAGCAAACAGGCTGCCATTGAAAACAAGACTAGGTTCAGGAAGCGCAGCACAGAGACCACCTGCTGTGTTGTGTATAAATGATTGGAAATCTATGCACTATGCAAGCACATCTTAGCAGTAAAGAGCAGTTTGGTTGATATTTCTGTAGAGCCAAAAGTTTAATTAAAATTACTTAAAATTACACATATCCATGCTCTATGTATAAACTAATCCAGACTCCCATAGTATTATTATTATTATATAAACACTATGAATCGTATATATAGTATCTCTTTACATTAAGTAAACAGCACTCTTTTCTCCTTCAGTGAAGGAGAGGTTCTACAGTACATAGACATAGAGTCATAAGCTCTATGTTTTGCCTACAAATCTTCTTAAGGACTTGCAAGATAAATCCTTGACTTGTGACTCAGACGATCACATTATTCTAGTTTGTGTGTCCGCTGAGTGCTTGAAGAAGAAACACAATCCTTGTTAAAGTACACTGATATGCTCTTTCCACTTCCTGTTGGTTTTTAATTGGCAGATGCTAATTAAACGGTCTTCAAGATAATTTAACATTAAATCCTTTCTCCTAAAATAATCTCTCTGTACAATTATTGAGATTGTTACCTGAATATTTTGGACACATACTATAGCAGATGTACATTATGATACGTAAGCTTTGTCAGTGACATAAAGAGGGCACAGATGCTATAGTCATATCAGCCTTCATCAAATTTATTCTCCAAGACCCTACCTTCCCTATATTAATAAACGCAAATAATTTTTATCATCTGGAATACGTATGTACCCATTGTTCTTGCTGGACCTACTTTTCAATCAATGTATGTAGATAGCATGGTAGATAGATAGAGTATTTTATTGATCCCTAAAGGAAATTTTGTAGCTGCTGACTCTGCAAAAACGTTGACTGTCTCCTGATTTACTACAGATTTGCACATAAAAAAAAAAGAAAAGAAAAAAAGAGCAAACTTAAGAACTCCCTCCAAAACTGTGCAAACTGATTTACTAACAGGGTATTTTGCTCTTTAACATGAGCAAAATAGCAGATTTTGTCCATTTTTGCACCTGTGCCTTAATGAATATGCAATTTAGGATGTTTCTACCATAAATACAAGGTGGTGTCCATGGAAATCAATACATGTAGAAGCTGCAATGCGATTTACTGCAGCCTGAAAGTAACTTCATGAAACAGATGTGTGCAAATTTATTTGACAGATAGGCAGGTATTAAATTTGCATAAACCTGTTTCCACCATTCGGAGACCAAATGCAAGCAGAAATTAACTAGTTTCTAGAAATAATGTTTTAGAATTAATAATAATAATAATAATAATAATAATAATAATAATAGATTTAATAATAATTCATTAATATTATTACATTTAATTTGTTTGTCAGGGTAATGCCGATACAGTGCTGGACTACAGCACACATCACATTTTCAATACACACACCATGTCACAGGATCACAAGCATCTGAATCACGTTGTTGTCTAATTATCATGGGTATTTAAGTTAGTCTTGTCTTTACTCGTTGTCACCATTCTCTTGTGTTATGCTCATGTTGTTGTCTAGCCTCATTATTTCTTGTTCTTGTTTCCTAGTTGTTATGTTTCACCTATTTTACTGTAAATAAATGTTTACCTGCACTTGCATCTGCCTCCTCTAGCATTCCGTGACATCGTTTCATTTAAATATTTGGCAAAGCTTTGCAGCATGCAATAATAATAGCAATTTGAGAGCCTGTAAAAAAAAAATTCCTTTATATTTACCTCATGTCTACATCATACTTGTAATCACGCATACTTGCGGCAACAGTTTACTCTTCCTGGAGACTTATTTGATGTCCAAGCTCACAACAGCAATCAAGAACAATTAATCTTTTCCATCTCCTACTTTGAATGTGATGCCATTTATATATTTTTTCTGCTAATAGCACATGCAAATTAGCCCCTTATCTGGGATCTTAGTAAATCAGGGCCACAGGGTTACCCTATGAACATAATGGTGTAAAGTGGTAATAATCAGAAGGTTGTGAGTTTGAATCCCAGGGCAACCACAGAGCTACTGCTGGGATGCTTAGCAAAGCCTTTAGACCTCAACTACATTATTAATTATAAATCACTTTGAGTAAAACTGTCTGCTGAATGAGTAAGTTTTTTTTTTCTTCAGTATCAAGGCTTTACTTTGAAGTCAAGTAATTTCTAATTAGTTTTGCTGTTTTCCTGATGTGTATATGATGTATATGATGTAATATGATGTATATTTTCTGTTTAAGGTGCAATATTTGTATATTAGGATAGTAAATGTGTTGTGTTGTGTTGTCTAGGGTCCCTGGAGGACTAGTGGTTAGGCCACAGTGCTCTCACCACTGTGGCCCAGATTTGATTCCTGGCTAGGGAACCAACCCCAGACACTGGTTCTCAGTGCCGGTCCCAAGCCCAGATAAAATTGGGGAGGGTTGCGTCAGGAAGGGCATCCGGCGTAAAAACTGTGCCAAATCAAATACATGGACCAATGCCCCTAATGGGAGCAACCAAATGAGGAACAACTAATGTGATGTGTGTGTTGAATGTATCATGTTGTGACCAAACACCAAGAAAAATTCCTAATACATGTAAATGTATATGGCAAATAAAATGATTCTGATAATATACAGTATATTGCTAAACCATCAGCTTATGTAGCTACTTCTTGTCTGTTGGCTGGAAACAAGCTAAATGTTTCAAGTTATGAGCTACTAATAAGACCAATTTTTTTTCCCATGTAAAGGAAAATTTCTTTACAGGTTTTTCTTTGATATCTCAGGATATCTCAGGAGATTTATTGATTTATCGATTCTTACTCATATATCCATATTATTATTATTTGCCACAAATGGTTCTCCTAAAATTAACATATTAGTAATATTTCACTGTAATAAAACTTGCTCACATAAAAACATAATTCAAGTGAACAATAAATAAGTAGACTTGAGAATTTAGTGTACTAAAAACATTTTGTACCCATACCACTACATCTACAACTAAAATAATAGCGTATATAAAGTAATAATAGAGGAATATTGGGTACTTGGCACCTAGTGTACTTCTCTTCAAGTACACGTACAAATGCTAGCATATAAAATGTGCACTAGTGTACGTCTCTCCGAGCATTTAAGCCAGCATAGCAAAATACCTCTAGTGTATTTCTCAGCAAGTGTATTTAGATATGGTAGAATATCAAAAGTAAATTGCACATCTCTCCAAATATACATATATGGTTGTACAGTAGTAAACTTCAAAAAAGTATATTTGAATGAATGTGACACATCATTAACTCTGCAGATCGAGAACAGGGTGTGACTTTGTGGAGATCTCTACTGGAACTCAAGACATGTCTCAGAGGTAGATTACTTAAGCAGACAGATCCCTTTTATTTTCATTTGCTGTCTAGAAACTATAGAGATTTTTAAAAAGTGGTCTCTTTCAAGATTTTTTGCCAATGGAATACTTTCTTCTCTATGATAATTTAGCTGGACATATCACCTCAGAGTACACTGTGTTCGATGTAAAGTATGTGCCAGAGTACATACACTGCAGGGCAGAAAAAATGGGCCAAGCCCAAAATGGCAAAATATTAAGCTTTTAATGGTGTTAACAACAAATCACTGGTCAGGAAATTAGCAAGAATTAAACAAATAGATAAAGGGAGTTAGTATGGGAAGCTTTTCCCTTTGGTTTCTTGAAATGTTTAAGCCTTGTGGTCATTGATGGGTCGCATCAGGTGTGACCGATAACCAAATAATGACTAATCTTTTAAGAAAAAAAGAAAAAAAATCCCAGAAGATATTTTTGGAAAATTTTGTACACCTAGACATGTGTTAGCTTGAATTTTACATCAAACATTTTAATCATTATCATGATTTTACCTTTGCGTAAAAGAAGACTATATAAGTGAATTTCCCTGTTTCTAGCTTTTCCCCAAACAGTTCACTGCAGCAAAAGTAAACCGATATTTCATTTAGGTTATGAGCTACTAATAAGATCAAAAATTTGGTTCCACATAACCAATTTTTTTTCCATGTAGAGGAAAATTTCTTTAAAGGTTTCTCTTTGATATCCCAGGAGATTTATTGTCGATTCTTACTCATGTATCAATATTTAGATATCGACTTTAGAATATAGAAAACATAGTCTTCTTTAGTCTAAGTTTTCTATATTCTAAAGAATATAAAGTAATATATAAAGTAAATATATTTATATATATTTATATATATATATAAAGTAAACCAGCAAATGGAGGCACAGGAGCTCTCAGGAGTGCATTTGTTTAATTCTTGCTAAATTTCTGAATTTGTTGCTAAGACCATTAAAAGCTTAATATTTGCCATTTTGTGATTGGCCCATTTTATTTCACCCAGGAGTGTACTTTTTATGTAAGTGTACATTGCTAGTGCACGAACTTCTGTGCATATAGTTTTAAGCTTCACCTCTTGATAGCAGCAAATATTTCCTCCAGAAAAAAAAACCCCAAAGGTTTTGAAACATTTCAAGCTAAGATTTGACTGTAGGATGACTTTATTCCTCATTGCATAACATGAGGTGGGATGTTTAAAGCCTTTTGGGTGTGCTTTATAATTATTGTCTCCTTTCTAAAAGATTAACTAAGTAATCCATCTCTGTTATGCTCCTGAATGCTGCAGGCCTGCTTCAGATGAAAGATATGTGCAATGTGGGCAGACATTTTTTTTTTTTAAATCACTTCCTGGCTCCTAGTCTGCCCTAGTAAATATTTTACTCTTGATTTCAATTTGTTGAAGTGATGTTGATTTCTAGATAAGAGACAAAATAGTGTGGGGATGCTGGCAGGGAGACGTTCTCATTCAAGACAAGACAAAGATTAGTTGTGTTTATGATTGTGGATAGTCATTTACATCGCTGGTAAGACCTCAAATCTTTCCCACGGTCCAACCAAATATAATGGTGGCTTTAAGTGCTCATAATAATGATGCTGGTTTGTATTGGAAGCAAAAGAAAAATGATGCTTGAGAAGATTGTAGTGAATTAATCTCCAAATGACAATACAGTATGACATGTTATTGCAGACATGTCTATAAACCTTCAGGCTTTCATACCATGACATGCAATCATGTCTGATTAATAACTAGTCTTTACAAAGTCCATTGGTGTATATAGAGCTTCTGATGCCTTCTTAAGGAGCAGGTGGTGTAGGTAAATGTATGCTAATGCAGCCAAATGTATGCTACTCTTCAAGAGGACAAATTTTACTTAGGCATTCTACTCTGCATTTGCTTCTGTACATACCAGACAATGGGCATCAATTGTACATTTTTTTTAGTAAAGTTGTGTGTAAATGTTTTTATAGGCCAAACCAAACATAAAATTCCTGCCAGATTTTAAAAAGTTTAAGTAATGTTGATTTTCTTTGTTCTCACGTGTGTCTATTGATGAATGCCAATCACCCGTAAAGTGCAACGTGAGTGCACACCACAGGTCTTTTGCATTAAATGACGTCTACAAAACTCCATAAAAGGTAAAGCTGACAGAGACTGAACGCACAAATTGTGTTGGACAATTGGACAAAATAGCAAAAGAAAAGGAGTTTCTCAGGCACAGAAGTGGAAGTTATTTTGACTCATGTCTATGCCAATTAAAAACATTACTAACAGAGTAACATCACCTAAAAAGGGCAAAATCTGGAGAAAAACTGCAGAAAAGACAAATTACATGTGAATTAAGTGAGGTAAAAATGAAAATGGTTTGACCTGAAAAAGGAAAAAAAAAAAAAAGATATCTACTCTGTACCCAGGTGATCATGGAGACCAATAGCTCACACAGGGAAACTGCTATGTTTAATTGTTTTAAGTAATGCACTAATGCACTTCTCAGCCATCATTCAAGTCAGTTTGGATTGGTCACTTTTCCACATAATACCTAATTTACACAGAACTGAAAAAAAAACAACAATTAAGATGGGAACTCAGAAATTTAAACATAATTTATTCACTTTCTGTAAGGCAGGATAATTCACTCTAGATGAGATTTTCAGACAGTGGGAGGAAACCCATGAGGAGAATATTCGCAGAAACACTCCATGGACGATAACCCAAGCTCAGGATTGAACCCAGGACCTGCATCGCCAGATAGATAGATAGATAGATAGACAGATAGATCTACTTTTTGATTCACAAGAGGAAATTTGGGAAAAATAAAATTAAACTCCACCCAGTCACAGGCTCAAACCCACGATTTGGTGTTGAAAAGTGAAAGCAGAAGCTCTATCACTGCTCCACCTCTTACCTTCTGCAGCACTCTCTGATTAAAGTAAATCTGGACACACTCATCTCTGCTGTACAGCATACAGTATATGCCTAATTGTGCATTTAGACATCATGAGATAGATAAGTTGTGATCTTGAGAAAACAACATTTGTTATCTTAAGATCACAAGAAAAAAAAAAAAAAGCTCATGGCCTTTCTGGACTTCCATAGAAAATAGAAATGGTTCTGTACATTGTAGATAAGTCTACGTTTAAATTTCCCTTTGCCATAGCATATGTTTGTAGAAATTATTTGCTTTAAAACAAGATATTAGCAGCCATGGACTGCTTTTAAATCTGCTTTTAAATAATGCCACCAGCTTTTTACAGCCTCAACCATGTTCCAAAACTAGTACAGTATGCTGTATGACACATACTCCGAGACGCACACTCTGAAGCTGCGGGGTCAATTAGCACATGAATGAAACATTTACAGTTTAACATTTATTTAACATTAATATTTATATTAAATATTTACATTTAACATTTATATTTACCATTTATATTTAACATTTACTTTAAATATTTACACTGAAATGTAAAACTATTATTTGACATAAGTCGCTATGTAAATGTATCAGAATGGCCTCAAATGTTCACAAAAATCACACAGAAAAGAGTATTCAGCTTTTTACATTTGGTGCCCCATATACTGAGGTCACTTTTTTTTAACTATACATACTATACATTTCTCTTCACTACTCTCACTCTTACACTTTTACTTCTGTGGAAAATTGGGATTAGTTAGTCCAGCTAGTGCTATGCATCTGTTTATGAGTGCCACCTTCCTTTGGCTTCAACAAATATTATGCCCTGAATGCTTATTATGTATTGTTTGTGAATGCTATTCCTATTCGCACAATCCCTCCATGTAGACAGTATTTTCTTGCTTCATATCATATATTAATCCAATGTGACTGCATTACTTAAGCAGCTAGTTATGAGAGGAATCTTCTATTAAATTTTTTAAATATTAAATTGTTCCTGGGTCCTGTCGAGGTCATCTGCTACAACGATCATAAAAACAACACTGCATCATTTGGTATTAAAATTATGCTGTGGCTTTTGGATTAAGCACACCACTGTGCTCTCCACCTAAATGTAAAACAAGTGGAATACCATGGCAGTGTGTTTTCTCCAGCACAAATTGGGATATGACCACATGAAGAGTGCTTTGCATTTTTTATACAAATCTCAGTTTGCTACTACTGTGCCTGTATGTATTATATATATATATATATATATACACATATATACACACATATATACACACACACACACACATATATACACACACACACATATATATATATATATATATATACACACACACACACACACATATATATACACACACACACACACACACACACATATATACACACACACACATATATATATATATATACACACACACACACACACACACACACACATATATATATACACACACACACACACACACACACACATATATATATACACACACACACACACACACACATATATATATATATATACACACATATACACACTGCACTGAGTTCTGGCCTCCTCGACCTCGTCCTGCAGTGGAAAGGAGCTACCACATTACCAGCACCATCATTCTATTCTACTCTATTCTATTTAATTCTATTTAATTCTATTGACTTTCAGCATGGGCAACTGCAGGGAGGCTACAGCACTATTCTGCTCCAATCTATTCTATTCTATTCTATTCATTTCTGCTCTATTCTATTCATTTCTGCTCTATTCTATTCTGCTCTATTCTATTCTATTCTGCTTTCTTATATATTGTGATCTATTTTGCATTTTACATTTTTTTTAGTTATTTAAATCTTTGATTTTATTCCATTCTATTTTACTCAATTGTATGTTCACACAACTTTATCATATTTTCTATTCCATTCAATTCTGTCCATTTCTATTCATTTTTGTTCTACATTGTGATCTTCTATTCT
>CM075022.1:13740355-13742855 GCA_037576675.1 Pangasius sanitwongsei | reverse complement strand
CAGCGGAATACAAGATCAGTTTAAAATCCTAAATAATCAATTTCATATCACGGGTTGTCAATTAAAAAAAAGCCAAAAACTTTATAATGTTCTCCAGCAACAGCGTCTTGAAACCTGGATTGGTGTGAAAATGATGAACTTGGCAACCCTGGTTGTACATCTCATATGCGTTTAAATCCACAGCTGACATGAACTCACCGAGGTCTTCTTCCACTAATCAGGACGCTTTGTCAGGTTTTATCCTGACCTGAGTTAATGTTATAAATATCTAAATATCTTAAAGTCACAGTTTCCCCCTTCGTCACCGTTCCCATGGTGACGAAACCCAGTTCCCAACCTAGTTCTGCATTTTCCAGGTTTAGAGCCTCATCTGTTTTCCTCATTTCTGATGATATAAACATAACATTATATAAATGTAAATTTGTCTGCTTATGTTTTGACCCCTGCTCAGCACTCGGATCAGAATTCTTGGATTTGTCCCAAATCTTTCCCCCGAAGAGCAAATTCACACTGAGGTACCGTGACTTTCCAGCATGTCTGACACAAAAATCAGGATCTGCAAAGAAACTCATTAATGCCAACCTGAATGGCAACCCGAGGTTTATAGAGGAGACACGACATCACCCTGAGAAACGAACACCTTCAGAATAAGGCTTTAGAGCTGTCCCTACTGTACAATACACCGAAGATGCGTCGCTCGAGAGTTCAAATAAATAAATCTTCCTGAATACATAAATAAATAAACAGGGTATGTGATGCTCCACACATCTGCCGTTATCTGATTTGCTGAAAGAAAATTCATGACGGCTGGTTTAAAGCTCTAACATGTTCAGGCGATGTTCTTACAGCGAGGAATTCAGGACTGAACTAGCACTATAATATTACAACTTTCCTATTCCTACACACACACACACACACACACACACATTTTACACACAGTTACATTATATGAAATGGTTATTTCCATTCCTGCCATGAATATATCAGTAAGCTAGTACACAGTTATATCATTAGCATTATGCTATAAATGAAATGGAATGTTCTGGAAGCCATGACATGGTCCTGTATGACTTTATCATATGAACGTCTTCCTGAGTACTGGTGTGTAATTTTGCTGTCACGGGTGCTACAGCTTTTCCCCCATGTGTGTTCTGCAGGAGCTCCATTTCTGCTTGGAGACATGAACGTGTTGAGACGAAGCCTCGCTGGTATGTTTCCATTTTCCATATCACACACCGGAGAAGCTGAATGCTACGGTCAAAGGACACTATAGATAATCCTGCACAGAGATATTTGCATATTCCTCACTGTTTCCACACATCAAGGTTTCTAGATAAACCTCACACACTGACACACACACACACTCCAATAAATGTATTTGTGAAATTTGCGAAAAAAAACTTGGTCCAAGCAAGAACCTTCCAGGAACCAGTATGAAGCCTTGGAACCATGTAGGAACCAGTTTGGAACCTTGGAACCTTTTAGAAGCCAATTTGTTACCATGGAACCATCCAGGATCCAGTGTGGTACCTTCTAGGCCAAACCCCTCAAATGAACTCAGAGCCAGTTTGGAACCTTGGAACCTTCTGGAAGCCATTTTTAACATTGGCACCTTTGAGAAGCCTGTTTGGAACTTTGCAACATTCTAGGAGGCACTTTGGATCCTTGGAACTTCTTGCAAACCAGTCTGGGACCTTGAAACCTTCTAGAAGGCATTTCTGTCCAGTCTGAGCTCCTGCATAACCAAGAGCTTACTGAAAATGCTGAACGTTTAATCACCTTAATACTGTTCTGGGTTCTCAGAGAGGCCAGGTTATAAGACAGGATTAAATCATTTGTGGTAGAGATACACACCAATTACAGTACTCACAGTTATCCCAACATCTCCACAGTAAATCTACGGTTTCTCTCAACGTTAGCATAAGAACTAGGAATGCAAATTGGAAAGTTTTGGAAAGATATCTCACAATTTCCTTAAAAACCTTACACTCCATTATCTCTCTAATGGTTTCCATTAAATTACTGTAGCTTATCATTGTGGTTGCTGTTAAACACCAGTAGAACCCACTAATGCCTTCCTTCATGGGTAGAAGATCACACCACAGCTTGATATCATAAACCATCAGAACCGTCAGGAACACATTCAGCCCATTAGGTAGAAACCTGTTATTTTACAGAAGGGTTTTAATGTAATTATTGTAGAGAACACTGGAGTGTGTTTAAGGTTCTAAGTGTGTTTAAGGTTCTGAGTGTGTTTAACGTTCTGAGTGAGTTTAACATTGGAATGTGTTTAACGTTGGAGTGTGTTTAAGGTTCTGAGTGTGTTTAAGGTTCTGAGTGTGTTTAAGGTTCTGAGAGTGTTTAAGGTTCTGAGTGTGTTTAAGGTTCTGAGTGTGTTTAATGTTGGATTGTGTTTAAGGTTGGAGTGTGTTTAACGTTGGAGTGTGTTTAAGGTTCTGAGTGTGTTTAATGGTGGAGTGTGTTTAAGGTTCTGAGTGTG
>CM075022.1:13711695-13732696 GCA_037576675.1 Pangasius sanitwongsei | reverse complement strand
TACCATTTAGGAATTACAGCCATTTTCAGCAACGTACCTCCATTTTCAGGGGCTCAAAGGTATTTGGACAAAGTGACTTAATTATAAATATAACCATCATTTTAATACTTGGATGAAAATCCTTTGCAGTCAATGACTGCCTGAAGTCTGGAGCCTATTGGGTTGAGATCAGGCGACTGATTTTGAAGGCAAAGAAATGGATAGAGTCAGTCGCCTGATCTCAACCCAATAGAGCATGCTTTTCACTTACTGAAGACAAGACTGAAGGCTGCAGTGAAGGCCTGGCAAAGCATCTCCAGGGAGGAGACTCAGAATTTGAGTTTTGAGAACATGGGCTCCAGACTTCAGGCAGCCATTGACTGCAAAGGAAAAAGATGGTTATATTTACAATTATGTCACTTTGTCCAAATACCTTTGAGCCCCTGAAAATGGCGGTACTTTGTTTAAAATGGCTGTAATTCCTAAGTGGAAAATGCCATATTTTTGTGGAACCTGTGGTGTATAAAGGCAAAATCACAAAAACTCTGTCACTGTCCAAATTCTTTCAGACCTAACTGTATATATAGTCAACAAGTAGTCAACAATTCTGGGAAAAATTATTTGAGCTGATCTGTAGTTCAAAATGAAAAAAAAAAAAATCTGTTCGGGGTTTCCCTCCAAAGCCATATCCTCAAAACATACACACTCACACACACCACACACACACTGCCTTACTAAATGCTAGGTGTGGAGCTTTCAAGCAAGCTAACATGCCTTGTTGTTCTGATTTGTTTGAAAGTTGGTGGTCCACATCATTTCATATTTTGGAGCCTACATTTTGGAGCAGATTTATTGACAGCTGGTAGAATCTGAGAACATTTGAACATTGCTGACTCTGTCTTTAATGGTTCTGTCAGCAAGAGTGGTGCATGTGTTTTTTGGAGTGTAGTTTTATAGTAAATTGTGAATTGTTTTTTCTTCTGCTACCTTCTGCCTAAATCATTGACTATAATTTCAAGACTTTGGTAGTAAATTATCCTCACTATGAAAAATTTTAGAAGATATTTTGCTAAAAAGTGTTAATTTTCCCTATGTATGGAGACTTTTGGGACACTCTGTACTTTAACACCCACATTGGCATTAAATAATAGTCTTCAGCACTCTATGAACCACATGGCTTTAGTGGTTCTAGTCAAACATTTTGCCATTTGGCATATTTGCACAAAACAGGATTTTGAAAACATATTTTCAAATGATAAATGAAGTTTCTCTTCTATTTAAAATATATGGCTTATTTACAATAATATAAAATTATTGCCAAGTTTCAGGTTAAAATGTGACACTTATGTGCTTAAAATTTTCACCAGAAGGGAGAGTGGTTTTTGATTTGCCATTGGACCATCACATGGTTACTGATTTTGCTATTTTTGGAGTATGTTAGGTCCCATAATACAACCGATTCTTCATAGCAGCTTAGTTAAATATTTACATTTTCATTCATATTATATCATGGTACCTAAGTTAAATATTAATTCAACCTCAGTTAAATATTTGACGTTATTGTGAGATTTTCCAATGCATCATTAAAGGTGTGGAGTGAGCACTCTTTTACTATGAATGTGACATGATAAGAACTGACAGAAGAGC
The DNA here is from genome assembly GCA_037576675.1 of Pangasius sanitwongsei. Lineage (NCBI taxonomy): Eukaryota > Metazoa > Chordata > Actinopteri > Siluriformes > Pangasiidae > Pangasius > Pangasius sanitwongsei. The sequence goes on along the minus strand of CM075022.1, from coordinate 13,731,070 downwards.
TGAAAATAATGATTTCAGATTACAAGTATTGCATTTAACTGTTAACCATGAATGTACCTTTAAACTTACATCATTCCAGTGTCACCACAATCTTTGGTCATATGAAGGGCGCTCTCATTGCTTTAGGATGTATGACCGGCAAACCAAACAATAGCCTTGTATGTGAGTCCAGCACAGTTTAATGATTTATCCTATTTTAACACGTGATTCAATTAAATTTTTCATTTATATAACACTTCTTACAATGGACACAGGTGCTTCACAGAAATCTGGATATTGATTTAGTTTTATCTCTAATGTGCAAGCCAGAGACGACAGTGGCAAGGAAAAACTCCCTGAGACAACATGAAAAAGAAACAGTGAGAGGAATTCAAAAGGGAACCCATTCTCTTCTTGATGACACTAGATAGTGCAATTATGAGACATTCATCTTCCACAACTGTATGCTATAATGTCAGGAAGTGCTAAATGTGTTGAAAGGATCTTCAGTATAAGCATCAGTCATTTATGATTCCATTAGTGTTTTTAGCTTTAAAATCTACAGCATCCAAGTGAAATTATCTTCTGAATAATCAACTGAGCGAGTGATCGAGTTGCTGAAGGGACAGTATTGAAGAAAAACTTCAAATAAACCTAATAAAGAAATCCTGAGATAAACTGAGGTTTAAAGAGGTCTGCTTGCTTCCCCTGGAAAATATCTTATTATCATATTGGCATGGATGCTCATCTTGCTTGTTGTCACTATTCAAGCTTGATTTCAGCTTGGCCATTTTCTGTGCCAATTGTAATTTAAAAAAGCAATAGCAACAGTTGGTTCGGTCTCTGCTCAAAAGCAGATTATCACAGTTGTGCACAATTTCATTTGACATTTATGTGAATTTGATTTTTAATGAGAACTTTGAGAATGAAAATGTAAAAAGTGTTTTTCTTTGTTTTGTTTTGTTTTTTTGCTCTTGGAATTTTACACGAGTAAGAGTACAAGTATTACATTGAAGTCATGCTTGAGTAACGTACAGATCTTCCACAGCACGGTAACAAAGCACAATTACTCAAGTATTTTCTACCCCAGTTCTGAATTCAGATCCTAGCACAGAAAACCAGCACAACTGCTCCAGTGAACCATTACTCACCCAGCGGTTTGACCCAAACTTCCTGTAATACTCAGAAAATAATGTCAATATGTTTTGGTGCCTTGGGTATAAAACAGTCACTCCCTTTCAAATAATCAGTTTATTGTATTGGTTAAGGAGGGAAAAAATCTTATTCAACCTTAATATTTCCACAAAATTACATTCAACTAAAATTCTTTTCTAAAATTGTTGAGGCCACATCAAGTGATGTACTAGACTACAGGAAAGTTCTGTGATTTACATGCAAAAAGTTACAAAAAGTTCAAGATTTTTTTAACCTGTCAGTAAAAAATTATACAGGATATTTGGTTTTGTCCTGCCCTATGCCCTGTCAAACGATTTTGGATATTCAGTGAACATCCATTCATTTACAGAAAAAAAAAATCAAGAAACTCAATGACACTACATTCTTCACATGGTTGTGGGCAGACAGAATGAAATCAAGAAGGCTAATACTTTTGTTGACAGATGTTGGCATTTCCATTTCATACCATTTCATCCAAAAAGGCTTTGGCTTGACTCCTCACATTCAGAACTGGTTCATAACTGGAAAGAATGTCCATGTTACTGATTTTCTTCTGATGCTTAAATAAAACTTTATTATCTCTTGAACAACTTTGTGGACAGACCATTTTTCAGGCCATATGAATGTGGTTGCTGAAAATAGCCCTGTTTGTTCCCCTGTTTCTCAGCAGCGTAAAATTAAGCTTTGCATGTGTGTCCTCCATAAATTTAATTTATTAGATCTGGCAATGTGTTCAGTAAAGTCCAGTCTCTTTTTCTCTCCCGAGATCCTGGTCTACTGAAATGATGTTGTGTGAGCTTTTGGATGTTTTTGAGAAAGAGTCCTCAGACGCAAATGGCTAATTGCTTTAAGTTTCACTTGTTCGACAGCTAATAAAATAAAAAAATACACTTTTGGTGTAAAAGTAGACTTTGGTGTAAAACTTATGAAAACTAATCTACTAAGAGCCTTGACTGAAGACTAATTTTTGTTTTGTTTTGTTCCTACGAATACAGTTCCTACGAATACGGATACCTCGCATAAGGTTTTTCCACTTTATAACTCACTCTTTGGAATTACCCTTGGGAATTGATAAACATAATGCTGGTGTTTATGTCTATACTTTTGATACACCATAGAAACTTCCTCCTCCTTAACTGTAATAAAGCTACTAGACAGAAATAAAGTAGACATACTGATGTTTGGTGTCTAAGTCCACCCACAATAAGGTTTTTAAATTAGCCCTAGAGCTTGATGGATGTTCTAGGAAATCCTACAAAAAGCTACATTTAAGGCCCTTGGTGTAACCCTAGGTGCTTTTTTATCTGATCCCAATGTAAGCTTATATTTCTAAAACTGCATATTGTAATTTTTTAGCTAAAAATGTTTTTAAAGTAGCTGAGAAAATAGTAACTGAGAAAATAATTTGATTATCTCTTGAGCGAACATTAGTAAAGACTCGCTGAAATTAGACTTAAAAGCTGCTGATTAGACTTGAATTTGTCATTTGTAATTTATAAGCGGACGGCACAGAAGTGCAGTGGGAAGCATTCCTGCCTCACAGCTCTAGGGTCCGTGGTTTGATCCTGAGCTCAGGTTGCTGTCTATACAGAGCTTCGTATGTTCTCCCCAAGCCTGCATGGGTTTCCTCTAGGTTCTTTGGTTTCCTCCCAAAAACATGCTTGTACATGAATTGGAGCATCCATCTGTCAGGTGTTCCTGAGAAAAGCTCCAGATCCACTATGATCCTGACCAGGATAAAACATTTACTGAAAGTAAATGAATGAATGAGTTGTAAGGGTAAATGACAATACGACACCTTCCACTATGTATTAGTGTCGGTGTGCCTGATGACATAAAATTGTCTATATAATTAACCAAATAATGCTTAATATTCGGTTAAGATTATAACTGTGTATTAGTTGACTGTGTTCATTCTGTTATTGTGTCTTTATTATTCCCTCACAACAGGCTATTATTACAGCACTACAATGGAATCATTGTTATATTGAGGCCATGAGTCAAAGTCAAAGCTGTTCTCCTAACCTCTCCTTCCTCCATTGCAGTGCTTTTATGATGTGGTCTACTTAGTGCACACTTCCTCCTGATAAGCGCCTTGGCCAAGATATTTGAGTGCATTTTTATCTTGTGGTGTGCTGCATTGCCTTTTACAGAGTTAGTTTAAAGCCTGTATGACCTCATCACATGTCTCAGATGAGCAGACTGAGGTCATGGACACACCGTTCACTGGTGGCGATACATTCCTGGCTGACAGAAAACACTGACAATTACGGTCACAGGTTTATATTAATACATTCATTCTAATCCAGTGTTAGCTCTTTGTAACAGTCAGAGGTAAAGCTGTATCTTTAAGATTTCAGCCACAGGAAAGTCTTTGTTCTTTGCAGTTTCTTGGCATGTGTATGTCTTATTAACTTCAAGAGATCATTAGGGAATGACTGTTTATAGCTGCTATAACCTGTTTTGTGGATGTTCCTTGTCATTAAACGCAATACATAACTAAACATAATGTGATTTGTATAATGTGTATATGCATTAACTATAATGTAACTATAAACGAAACAAAAATATGATATTGTAATCGTTTACAAATTTCTTTTGATTTTGCTCCCACCCACCAGCCAGCTGCTCTCATGCTGCATCACAGGGCAGTGTAACACTTGGAGGAAAGACCTGTTTGCCCTCTTCCTCATACATGAGCTCACAGACAACCACGATTGGATAGTGTTGTTGTGAATGACAGGAAAGAGAGAGTATGCCACCCCTCAGAGCACCCAGAGAACACAGCCAATTTTGCTCCCTTGGCTCCCAGCCATGGATGGCCGTAGCATTGTCAGGATTGACAAATTTTTGTGATATAAGAGATATAAAAGAGTCAGAGTGGTAACAGTAACTGCATTTCATACAGAGTGGTAAATGATATGATAAATGGTTTTAGTTTAAGCCTGTAAAATCCCACTGCTCAACTGACCGAAAATTGACATCACCACACCATCCAGAATTTGGCACCCAACCAGTAGCAAAACAGCCGCTGATAGATGTCAGCTTAGAGTAGTGAAATTTCACACTCTTTCATTTTAAAAAGAGCACTATGTAACTTGTTTCTTCTTTAATAGATTCTTACAATCTTCTTTTATACCTGTCGAATAAAATTTTGCTTGGCCGCCTCATTCAAACAAGGAGCGCAGCACCACAACGTGTTTTCTTATGGTTGTTTTACAGCTGTAATTTTGTAACAATAACATATTATCACAAGGCTTGGGGCATAAATTAAATATGCAATAGCACAAATTGCACTTGAAAGATAACCCAAGAACACTCAGGCTGGCAACTGGGGAGATAGAGTGTAGATTTGGAAATAGCATCAATAGCTGAGCAGAGTGAGGGCTAAACTTAGCTTGCACCCTTAACACAGTTCTTGACTGCCAGTGAATTGCAGCTTTGATGTCTTCAAAACTGTGAAATCCTGGCCTTAGGCTCAGCATAGCACAGGGAATCCAATTTCACCCCAGATTCACATGTATATATTCACTGCACAGGAGTGGATTTACAGTCATCCTTCTGCCAGGTTTCGCTGACAAATATTCTGTTCCACATTTCCTCCTCATTTGCATGAGCAGCTTCAACTTGTTTAATTGTTTGTAAAAATTTCGCAGAAATATAGCTCAAGATTTTTTACTTACCACACTAGAGGTTTTGACATTGTAATTCCACCAGATTACATATTATTTGTTATTATTTATTTGTATATCTTCTGACAAATGGAGAACATGCATTAAGGAACGTATATCAGTTATGTTAGATAAGTTATCTGGTTCTGGATAGATTTCAAATAGAAGCCAAGAGCCTTGTAAGGAAGCAGGAACTACTTTTAATTACGCCAACAAACAGATCGCAGCAAGAGAAGAACAAAATTTGAAGGCAGTAACCCAGACTGCTAAAGTTATAGAACAGAAAAACGTAAAAACAGTATATGAACATTAGTCGCTGTTGAACAATCTGCATAACACAGGCTTTACATTAGCACCAGGGGTCGTCAAATGGAGGACCATGGTCCAGATGTGGATCCAGCAAAGTATTACAGAGGACCGATATGAATACTATAACAGAGCCAATAAAAGTATGAACCAGCTTGTCTTCTGTAATACTGTATCTCTCTACCATATGGACATATTTGCTAACTGAAATTCTCCCTAGACACATCTTTTGACAACATGTAGAGCTTCTAAATCAAAACATATCTCCTGGGAATGTTAGTGTGCCTGTGAAGGTGCTGGAAACATGATAATGATAAAGAAGGGCTTGAGATGGGTCAATGTATTGAGCAATTGTATATTTGATGTTTAAAACCTGATTTTTTTTTTGTAAGATAAATATTTCTTTTATAGTGTTCTATGATGTAGCACCACAGCTGCCACATGTTTTTGTGACATTTTTACTATTGCTCTTTGCAGGGCATCCCACCTGCCATAAAGGAACTCAAAGATGCACTACAGACATGTCATGCCAAGGTTAGATTACAGGTTACATGTAACTGGCTCCGTTCCAGTATTGTCATGTCATCAGAATGATGCACATGGAAAAAAATCCCACTAGCCACTGCTGCCTCTCTGTGTTATTTTTGGGCCTGGGTTCTCTTTCCCTCGCTCTCGCTCCCCACGTCACTCCATTCATGGAACACAAGTGCCTGCTTGTCATCAGCTCCCGGAGGAAAGATTTGCAGTATGTGGTGCCACATGACAGCTCTTGTCTGCCTCATGCCTGCCAGCTGTTTTTAGTTCTCTCATTTTTAATGATCTAGCAGAGAAGACGGAAGAGAAGTGTAGAGGAAAGAATATATACGTTAGGATCGGTCTGATTTCATGAGATGTTCGTACGTATTTGAATAAATAATAGAGATTTGGTTGCAACTAAGAATTTGCACAAAGGAAGTGTATGAAGACTACGTTAGTCAAGATTGTTGTTTACTGTTTATGTATTAGGGATTTAACCGAATATAAATACATTATTCCGAATAAACAGTTTTAAATAGACACACATACACTTTTTTTTAGAAAGTTTGCCAGAAATCTGGATGAAACTAGAGGTGTACATTGGACTGAGGTCTACGTGGCCACAACAGAGCACATTCATTAACATGAACTTATGCTATGCTACATTTAAAAGGCTCATTCATTCATCCTTAGTAACTGCCTGGTCAAAGTTGCTGTGGTTTAAATTAGGCTGCTAGTTTGTTTGTGTTTGGTAAATAAAACCAACTAAATTTGTTAGAAAATTTTGCTGGCAGATACAAATAAGAATAATATCTGTACCAGCAGGATTAAAAACATTCCCACACACACCTCTAACTGAGACCAATTATGAATTGGCGTGAAGTAGCTGAGGTTAAGGAGCTGTCAGAGCCAGAACCCACAGGCCATGCTGTCAGCACCATTTTTTTTTTTAACCCAGTGTTTTCCAATGTGTCTTGGGCAGAGTGGCTCACTATTAATTTATATACAAAAAAAAAACAACAAAAAAAAACACCTTTCCACGGTTTAGGCCATGCCCATCTCAGGTTTAAATCCAAATCTAGTTATTAGGAGCACTAAACAAGTACAGACACATATACAGATAGTGGCACATTTGTCATACATGCCTATTGTGTATGAAATGAGGCACTAAATCATCACAATGTAAGCTTGTTTTCTCGAAAGGAAGCAGGCACCATATTGTACTGTTATGCAATAGCTCATCCACCACTTGGCATCTGTGTTATTCCACAATATAACCCTGAGAAAAGATGCATTATCCACCCTCATTCAAAAAAAAACCTTTTACCTCTTCTCTAAAAGTGCATGTTGCAGCCGCTCACTCTTCACCTCGCTGACCACGTGCTGCCTGCTGCGTGAACGGAAAACAAGTGCATCCTGTCTGGCTCCAGCTTAAACTTTCCAGGCTTTTTTTATTTTGGCACAGGGAGTGCCAGTCATCTGCCATTAGAAACAAAAACAGGGCATGAAGTAGCAAAATTACAGAACTAAAAGTTAAAAAGCAATTTGTGGAGTCTTCAGTGTCTCCTGGGTCAGGCTGTTATGTACTAAGTAAAACCAAACCTCCTCCTATACTGGCAACCAAAACTCACGCAACCTTCATAGGATTTGCAAATGAGAGGGTTTTTATAAAATTTTGTACAAGCAAAGTATTAGAAAAGGCTATGACCATATCGAATATCGAAAGTATTTAGTAGTAGATGACCTAAAGGGTCAAAGGCTTCTTCTTTTCAAGCTTATTCTTCTAATATTCTCTCTCTCTTTCTCTCTCACTCTCTCTCTCTCTCGCTCTCTCTGCTTTTGTATTTTTTAGGTTTTCTTTATTCGTTTAATTGCTTTTCACTGATTTTGTACCTTTGATATCATTGTATTATTTTGTTATATATGTTTAGCATGTTTTTTTTTCCTTTTCTTTGATTTTCAATAACACAACACTGGTACCGGGATCTCAAGACAGCAAGTACAACATCCACTAGCTCACTCTCCCTACACACAATCTCGGTAGGATCAGGGCAGGGAACAGGGAAAAATAAGCAATAATAATAAGATAAATAAAAATAATTCAGATATATAAATAAAGGTCAATAGTGTATGGAATAAAACAGTCATTTGTCTTCATTAAGAAAGTCCCAAAGAGAAGACCAAGTGCTCCAGAAAATGTCAGATCTGTGATGAAGAACATAGGTAAGTTTTTCTAACGGCAAAAGAGTAGTAGCCTTACTCATCCACATTTTGACAGTATACATTTTTTAGCGAGAAAAGTACAAAATTTCACTCTCAGAAAAAAAGTACACACTCATCATCACCATTAAGATGTACAACAACAGTACAATTCATGAGATATATAATAGGAGACATGGTAAAAGTTTTTCCAATAATCTTTTATTTTTTTATATTTTGTGAATCTTTTTCCAGTATGTCTTGATCTGTTCACAATCCCAAAATGTGTGCATCACAGTACCAGTGGCTGCTTTACACTTAAAACATAATTGAGAGCTGTTGTGGAGGCGAACTGGTGTTAAATAAGTCCTATGGATAAATTTAAAATTTTGTTCATGAGCCAAAATTCCAAAGGGTGGAAAAACGTTTTCACAAACAGATGACCACTCCTCATCACTAAAAGGAGACCCATTGTCCTTTTCCCATATCACCCTTCTCAGGAAAACTCCTACAAATGCAGAGAACTCTGTTTCCCAGAACACACCACGGCCTGTGACTGCCACGGACTACAGTTCCCAACAATGGACTCGGTCACGTTCACCTGATTACTAATCACCCACACCTGAGAACAATCACACCTCACAGTATTTAAGGGACTCTGGTTCGCATTCTCATTGAAGTAATGCTCAGTGTGTCTGTACTTGACTTGCCAAGCCACTGATTATTTGTTGCTATTCCGGTTATGATCTTTGTTCTCTCCCTGGCTTTTTGTGTTTTAGTTTTGTCATTTGCCAAAAAATGTCTCTCTTGATCACTTCATTGATGCTGAGATCTATATATGATTTAGTACTAATAAATCAACCCAATCTTACAAAACATAGTTGTAATTCTATTTAGTGAGACCTTGGATTTCATACACTACTGATGACCCATTCTTGTGGAAGTTGACATTTTCAGACAAGTCGTGACCCTTCATCACATGCATAGCTAGATAAATTGTTAGCCTCGATCATTAGGTTAGCATATGTTCAGCATTCATATTCTCCAGTTGTTTAACAGCTGTGTTCTGTAAAAGGAATGCATATATTGCATGTTCCTTTGGCGCTTAATAGATGGCATGAGGATGGCCTACCTGAGTGCTCAGAGCAATATCAGCAAGCATGCTCATCAAAAATGAACACGAAGTGCTGTGAATTGTGTGCACACAAAGGTATTCCCGAATATGGAGCAGAGAATCTGTCACTCATGAGAGCACTTCAGTTCTGCGAGCACTGAGCACTCAGACAGGCACACTTCACTTCCCCTCACTCACCTCCATCTACACTTTGCTGAAGCTAAATTTTGAGACTTTGGGAGAATAATATGTATGTTCTAACTGCTATAATTGGTCAGTCCAAACCAAACTCCTTCTTTCTAGGAAGACGAAACTTGATCTGTTTTAATGTTGTTGCTGTTGTTCCTCTTTCAGCTGCTCCTGTTAGGGGTTTCCATAGCAGATCATTGGGCCATGTGTTTGATTTGGCACAGTTTTCATGTCAGATGCCCTTCCTGACACAATCCTCCCCAATTTTATCTGTGGCACTGAGAGCACACTGTTGCACACAACCCCAGTGGCTGGGGTTGGTTCCCTGGCTGGGAATTGAACCTGGGCCACAGTGGTGAGAGTGCTGTGGCCTAACCACTAGTCCTCCAGTTTCAGTATAAATTTCCCAAAATATCAAAAGCTCAATCTGATTAATCTATTCAAACACAAAATTGGTTTACACTTATTGCATGGTTTTTCGGTTTTCTGTTGAGAACATCTGATTTTTCTTAATATAATGCTTTTTGTTTGTTATTAAAATGAAAAAAAAAGTTACCATGAATCCATAATGCCCTGTAACCTATAGTGTCATATGACTTCACTGAAAAAGGGTACTCAAAATAATAGCCTAAACAACAATCTAATAGAGCTAGAAAGTGTTTACAGAGTACTTGGAATAGGTAACTAGGTAACTTACATAATGATAAGTGACAATACATAAACAAACTAATGTCAGCTACTTTCATACATTTTATAGCGGTAAAATACAAGTTTTACATGGATACTTCACACGTCTTGCTACAATGCTTGAATTAGGTTTTGGCTCTTCCTGTGATTTTTTTTGGTGGCATATATTTACATTTTGGCAATAAACATTGTACAAGGACCAGTATACCATTCAAGTGTCCCCACATCACTTTGTAGATAATGATCTCATTTTCTGTGTGCCTCTCTAATACAGAAGTATTGGTTTTATGGTTGGGTAATGTGAATTCTTAGGAATTCATTGTGGCTACGAGCCATAATGTGATTCTTTTATGCTTTGAATAGTTTGAATAGAATTTATGCTATGACAAAGAAACTGTATCTTATACACTCCCTACCACTTTAATAGTAACACCTGTACCCCTGCACATTCATGCAGCTTTCTAATCAGCGCAATGAAAAAATCATGCAGATACAGGTCAAGAGCTTCAGTTAATGTTCATGTTGAACATCAGAATGAAGAAAAAAGTGATCTCTGTGACTTTAACCATGGCATGGATGTTGGTACAAGATGGGCTGCTTTGAGTATTTCAGATACTGAAATTTCACACACAACAGTTTCTAGACTAAGAATGGTGCGAAAAACAAAAAACATTGATTGAGTGACAGTTCTGTGGGTGGAAACACCTCATTGATTAGAGGAAAATGGGCAGGTTGGTTCGAGCTGTCAGGAAGGATATAGTAATTCATATAATCACTATTTACAGACGTGGTGAGCAGAAAAGCATCTCAGCATGAACAAAACATCTAATTTTGAGGTGGATGGGTCTACAACAGCAGAAGAACACATCAGGTTCCACTCCTGTCAGACAAGAACAGGAATCTGAAGCTATCATGGCCACAGGGCACTCACCCAAACTGGATAGTTGAAGATTAGAAAAAAATATCACCGGGTCTTTTTCCAGTCTTCAACTCTTTCTCTAGTTTCAGTGAGTCTGTACTTAAGTGCTTATTTGAGTTAAAGTGCTTATTTGAGTTACTATAGACTTCCTGTCAGTTCCAACCAGTCTGGCCAAAACAAGGTGTTTCAGCCTGCAGACCCTCCGCTCGCAAGATGTTTTTTTTGTTTTGTTTTTTGCACAATTCTGTGTAAACTCTAGAGACTGTTGTGAATGAAATTCCCAGGAGATTAGCGGTTTCTGAAATACTCAAACCTGGTACCAACAACCATGCCACGGTTAAAGTCACTGAGATTGATGTGAACATTACCAGAAGCTCTTGACCTGTATCCGCATGAATTTTTGCATTGTGCTTGCTGCCACATGATTGGCTGACTGCATAACTGCATAAATGAGCAGGTGTACGTATTAAAGTGGACAGTGGGTGTATATAATATGTCTTTGGTCAATAAATCTTTAACTGGTGTAATATTCTTTTATGTGTATTGCGATTATTGGAACTCTAAGGATATAAAAACCGAGTTTCGTGCAAAGTGTAAGTAAATGATTAATTCAGGATTTTGCCATATTAAATTGCAAAGCCAAGCAAATTGTTTGCTTGCACTCATATAATCTAAAGCTTTACAACATAGCTGCTTTACTCTTTGATATTACATGAATGGTATTCAAGAGTCGCTGATAATCTCTTTGTGGGTCACATTTGCAAAACTGCAACCATGATGTTCCATTCACAGGGCAATTAGTAAAACCTAGCGGTCTAGATATAACAGAATATAATATAACAGAAGGTTATATGTGTAGTATATTATTTAAGCAATATTGCATGAGCAAAAGTGTGGTTATACTGAATATCGGCACCACTGTGATTTGCCACAGGTACAGTCCCACAGGGTGAGTGCCACAGGTAATCACCGCCGTGCACTCTTGCTTGTGCGCCATTGCTTTTGTACAGCAGCTCTACTATAAACAAGAAATTAAAATCAAGTTACATTTCAGACACAATATGGCCAAATGTTCTGTTTATTTTTGTTCCACTAGTGGAAATAGATCCTGAAGAAGTCTCACCTAGCTCACATTCCAAAAACAAAGATGCTTCCAATAAAATTCACGTCTCCTCAACTGATGAGTTTATAGATTTTAAGCCAAAAGTTATATTCCTGAAAAGCATCGTTTGCTACGTCCAATGATGATGTCTCTAACACTACTGTAGTAACAGTTTCAAACTAAGAAGTGGAATTTTACGTCATAAACACAGACAAGCAGAGTGATACACACATCCCACTGCAGTTATAGGAAATACAGAATAAGCACTACATGGTCAACAAGTGCAATTGTGTAAACAGGAAATTCATTATAGTTTTCACATGATGTCTATTTTGTTGAAGTTATCAACTTTTCACTGATGGAGACTTGAGTGCAAAACTGTTTGTAGCAAATTGCAGTCCAAATCCATCTTCATCAACTTTGTTATCCATTTTACTGAGAACATCTGTACACCTACTCATTCATACAATTGTCCAGTCAGCCAATCATGTGGCACATCAAAGTCACTGAAATCACATTTTTTCCCCATTGTGATGTTTGATGTGATCATTAACTGAAGCTCTTGTCCAGTATCTGCATCTGATAGTATGCATTGCACTGCTGCTACATGGTTGGGTGATTAGATAACTGTACAAATGAACAGGAGTACAGATGTTCCAAATAAAACAGACGGTGAGTGTATATACTTTATGTTATTCCTCAGGGGCTCTGTAACTGTGTTTGCTGCTCACTTCACTCCCTGCAGGTGTATTTGTATAGCCTGTGAGTCTTAGGACAAGGTTCTGTGAGTTGAAGATGCTCTGGTCCCAAATATTTTGGGGATTGATCATGTCCATCATCCAAGTCCATCAGGACCTTGTAGAACAAACAGCATCCTCAACTCCTCAACAAGATAAGAATGTGAAAGAGGACGAGCGTGACACAGCAGGACTACCTACATGGGGTCATGAGGGGTTTTTTTATTGGTTCTTAGCACGAAGCCAGCAGAAATACTCAACTAGTTTCAAAAAGAAACTGCTCTGGTGGCCACGTAAGGAAGTAGCTCTCAGTCTACAGGTCGGACAGTTTTCCATAACAATCGTGAGTTTTTGTTTGAAGAGTTCGATATCTGTGAAAGAGATTACAATCTGTATTAAATTGGTTTTAAGGAAGAAAGACCTACATTTAAAACCTCCAGAGGGGAGGTTTTCAAGTCTGGTACAGTCTGACAATATTCAATTAAATTTAATTCAACTTTATTTGTATAGCGCTTGCAACAATGGCCATTGTCACAAATCAGCTTTACAGAAATATGTAATTTCAGGATATAAATTTTAAAACTTATACATTTATAAATTTATAAATGTATCCCTAATGAGCAAGCCTGAGGTGATAGTGGCAAGGAAAAACTCGCTGGGATGATAAGAGGAACCAGACTCAAAAGGGAACCCATCCTCATCTGGGTGACAATGAATAGTGCAATTATAAATAATTATCTTCTATAACTGTGCACTACATGGTCAACAAGTGCAATTGTGTAAACAGGAAAGTCATTATAGTTTTCACATGATGTCTGTTTTGTTGTATTGTTTTTGTATTTTGATGGAGGCTTGAGTGCAAAACTGTTTGTAGCAAACTGCAGTCCTAAAGCTATCATAGTAATTGTAGTCCTAAGCCATCATAGCAAAACTGTTTGTATCAATTGCAGTCCAAATCCATCTTCATGGTTTTTAAGTGGTACCATCCACAGTAATCTCATGTATCTTTAGGCTGTCTATGTGGGGCCATCCTCAGCAGCAAGTGATTTCCAAGTGATGAGAACTCCAACCAGAAGTAGGGCATCAGGATGGATCAGGCAGGTCCGGAGAGTAGAAGGGGTCAGGGTCACTGGTATCTCAGGAGTAGCATGTGTAGCTCGACAGAGAGAGAGAGAGAGAGGGAGAGAGAGAGAGAGAGAGATTGGTAGGTATGCTAATTGTCACGTAATGGTTAGGACAATGTACTTTGTGTACAGAGTGTAAGCAGCAATACACTGAGAGACAATGATCTGGTTCATACCAGAAACCTACAAAAGAATTATATCATAAAAAGTACTGTAAAATGGCTATTGTCTATGTAAAGCAATATATGGGTCATAAAAACAGGTTATGATTAAATATTGTGTAACATATTTAATTCCTTAAATTTAAAGGTTTCATTTTGACCAAGGACCACCATTCCAAAAAACCCTCCATGAGAACTTTTTAAAATAGCATGGCTACCCATTGGGAATGTGTAAAAGAGGATGTTTTGAAATGAGTGGGCTGGTGATTTTAAAATTTTTGTTGTGTCTTATGACTTTCACATGGGAGAATAAATAGTAAAGAGATGCTGCAAAATCTGGAACTGAGACAGATGGTTACTGAAAGTGTATTACAGGAGGGAAAAAAAGGGTCAACAGGACAGAAACATCTCAGACTGTTAATTTTATGTACCATATAAAACTGATTGTAGAGCAGACTTCTATTGAAGTAGGATATTTTACAGGTCTATAGGTTGAAACAGCCATGCAATCTAGTGTATACTCTCACTAGCCACTTTAACAGGAATACCTTTACAACTGCTCATCCATGCATTTATCCAATCAGCCAATCATGTGGCAGCAGTGCAATGCATAAAATCAATCTTCAGTTAATGTTCACATCAAACATCAGAATGGGGGGAAAAAAGCAGTCTCAGTGACTTTGACCATGGCATGGTTATTGGTGATGGGGGTTGTGGGGATTTTTTTTTTTACACCCAACAATCTCTAGAGTTTACACAGAATGGTACATAAAACTAAAACTTCCAGTGAGCAAGTTGTGTAGGCAGAAATGCCTTGTTGATAAGAGAGGTCAGATGAGATTGGCCAGGCTGGGTTGAGCTGACAGGACAGCTGCGGTAACTCAAATAACCATGCTTTATAACTGTGGTGAGCAGAGAAGCATCTCAGAATGCACAATACATCGAACCTTGAGGCAAATGGGCTACAATAGCAGATGACCTCATCTGGTCCTACTCCCGTCAGCCAGGAACAGGAAAATGAGGCTACAGTAGGTACCGACACTGGACAGTTGAAGATCGGAAAATGGAGCCTGGCATCTGAAAATTCCATGAGATCGGTTTTTGAAATACTCGAACAGGCACGTCTGGCACCAACAACTATGCCACGGTCAAAGTCACTGAGATCACATTGTTCCCTGTTCTGATGTTTGATGTGAGCTTTAACTGAAAAACTTAACCTGCATGATTTTGTGCTTTGCGTTGCTGCCACATGATTGGTTGATTGGATAATTGCATGAATGAGCAGCTGTACAGGTTTATTATTATTTTATTAAAATGGCCGCTGAGCATATTTGCTATTGAGTGTATCAACTGTTTCATCTTGGATTGGAAGCAAGTTATTATCAAGATTAATTATCATGAACAATCATGCATTTTTTTAATCATTCTTTTTTGTGTGTTTTCTCAGGTGTAATTCATTTTTCAGAGCACAGCTCAGTGGGTGCCATCAGAAATCCGTCATTAGTGCACTGAGGTTTAAATGGTTCATTTGAGCTGTCTCTTTTACTGTTCCAGTGTGGGTAGATGTGATCATTATTTGAGAAAATTAAAAATAG
Source organism: Pangasius sanitwongsei (assembly GCA_037576675.1). NCBI lineage: Eukaryota > Metazoa > Chordata > Actinopteri > Siluriformes > Pangasiidae > Pangasius > Pangasius sanitwongsei. Next base: position 13,715,595 of record CM075022.1, on the reverse strand, counting down.
ACTGCAATAAAAGCTTCCTGTAAAGCAGCAGGATTGGTTCTGATTAGTGTCAGAATCTATTGGAACCATTCTGACATTTAAACAGTATAGATTCTTAATAATTGCTTTGAGCTCTCTAAAAAGACTTTTTCCCCTTGAAGTCTTATTTCTTATAACATGAATGGCTTATCAACAGGAGACACACTGTTGGTTTTGGCGAGCCAAGCATTTTTTTTCTCCAGCACTGAGCAAAGGCACGTACATTCTAGGCTTAAAGTCTCCTCAGTTCCTGCTTTTCTTTAACACTGTGCTTTAGAAAAGTATGCGTTTCTATTCAATTTAATGAAACTTTATTGTCATTGCAAATACAAACTGGTAGTCATTAAAAGAAAATGACTTTTTGGTAGCTCAGGTGCAGAGCAACATACAGCATATGTAGACACTGCGGTTACACAAGTGTGAACCGGTCAGAAGTTACTGATTAATTTTCAATAACAGCAGCTCTGACAGTAGTACAGTCAGTTAGATAAATCACGTTTACATTAATGCACTCGTTCTAACGTTATCGTTTCTATAGTAACAGCCATTTAGAGGGACTTGTATGGCAGAGGCTATAGTATACACTAACTAAGGCTAATAATAAACAGATTTTTAAAAGGCGATGTTATTCAACACGTGCATAATTGTTGATTATAGGTGAAGTGTTCTGTAAGGAGACATGTATTTTATGGAAGGAGTCTCCAGTGCCAGTGCTTTGTAACAGTAAGTTTTCCACCACATGAAAGTCTTCCGGACAGAGGCTGTGACGCTTTTTGTTTTCTGAGTAACATAAGCTGTGTCCTTCCTTTCAGGAGAAAGAAAAAAGAGAAGCTGGTCGGGGAATGACGATTTCTAGCGACTACAAAGTAAGTGATAACAGGAACTAACATATATCATGGACATTCCACAAGATTAAATGTTACTACAAATTGATCATAAGTATGACGGGTAGCTTTTTAATTGGCACATTACTGTGTAATAAGAGGAATAAAACTGCAGGACATGGTATTATAGGAAAATAATCAACTGTGCCTCACACCACCCCAATGTTGATTATTTTTCCTATAGCAGCATGTTTGTTTTATCATGTTTTATTCCATACTTATAATACTTTGCATATATACAGTATCAATATTCTCATATTATTTTTGTTTCTTAATTTTTTTAAGGTACTTTTACCAAGAGATAAATACAGTATGTCCATCTCATTTTGAGTTAAATTCCCTACGATATTGACTGGACTGGTGCAGAAATCTATGACACTGATAATGATAAATGAATATAAGAACAAGAGTACAGTAGAAGTTACAGAGTACCAAAATCGAGGTCTGAATTTCATGCATATGACTAAACCTTTTTTAGTTTATATCTAATTCCAGATGTTTACTGCATGAAATGAAACTAAACTAGTCAGTATGGTTAATGGAGCTGCATCCTGAATAAACTGTGCACTGATAGTGTAAACTTTACAGTAAAATGACAGAGTTTTTATTATGGATACTGCTGTGCTATATTTCGCTGTGACATTATTATTATCATTCATGAGAGTGATAATCTCTTTGTGGGTCATGTCTGCTAAGCTGTGACTGTGGTGTTATATTTACAGGTCAATCGGCCGCTGGAGATAAAGAGCATTTGATGAGTGGACAAAGTATTAATGTCAAGCAGGACAGCTAGACTCTGTTGAGCCTTCCTTCTGCATACATGTTTCTATTTATTTCAATTGAATTTACTTTTATTTCCTATATGGGCAAAAGTTATAGATTTGAATCATCTAGAAAGAATGGCTGTTTGGGCCTTTGAGTGAACTTTAAATAACCTTGGATAATTGGTATATCAGTAATATAAAGCAAACAAGCAGCGAGAGTAGTGACAACAGGCCAACAAATCCAGCATAGAAACCATTTTTCGAACAAAATCTATTTTCCACAATGTCTTTTTACATTTTTTTTTACACAACAGAGTAAAAGTATTAAGTATAAAGCAATTAAAAATTACTACTCTCTAACAGTTTTCTAAGGTTACATTGACACAAAAGCTTTCTGTCTCCTCATTGTTCTTTTCCATTCCACTCTCATTATTAATAGAGTTTGTACACAGCACAAAGCTCAGGTTCTTTTCCCCCTTCTGTAGTTTTCACTCGCCAATTAAAAGAATTTTTCCCTAACACAAAATGCAGTTGATTGGTTAAGACGGTGGAAGAGTAAACAGACACATTTGTCTCAAAGGAGATCATTAAGCTTGGTGTATATATAGAGTCATATTCAGATATGATGTAACCAAAATATGTCATGCTAAAACTTATGTTTTGGGTATTGTAAATACAATCAAAAACACTATGGAATGCCATTAGAGGCCAATTTAATTACATTACATTATTACTTACATAAATATAACACTATTAATTAATTAATAGTAATGGAAGACACAGTATCTTAATCAGAGTCTTTGCTTATCCTGAGGATCGAATTTTTTTATGAATAAAATTATGAACATTGAAAAGCACAAGTGAAATGGAAGCATAGCAGATGAAGGTTCAGTTAGCTTAATCAGCTTATCTAATTAAGTTCATTAAGTTGTGCCCACAGTTAACAGTTGGAGCCTGATACTTAAAAAAAATGCAAAATAAGAGGATGTGCTGGAACAAGTGCTATTTTTTATAAGCTTCTGAATAATTAAGGTGGAAGCCTTATTGTTAAATTAAACCAGTGATTACTGTAATAATTACTACTATATTGCTGTATTCAGACAGCAGTGTATTTTCTTTATGAAAACAGTGAAATGTGGTTAATTACATGGTTGTGTTTGAGCGCAGAAATACTTTCTCCTAAAGGACATTTTTATCAAAATAAGCCCTGTTATAGTTACTTGTTCGAGAGCTTATTTAATCAGAAAACATGACTGCATTAATATTCATTTCCCTTTTCTCGGTTGGCAATACTCTTTCCTATCGCATCCTCTTCAGTAATCCCTTGGCAACTTAGACGATTGGCAGTGACAGGAGTGGCGAATCATGTCTAGCACCTAATCTCCCTGATAGGATCTCATCTAGCCTTAGTGAAGGCAAGGTCATTGCACCACACACAAACACACACACACACACATACACACAGAGAGAGAGAGAGAGAGAGAGACTTAAATACTCAGTACCATGTGCTGTACCTTGCAGCTTATCTCCAAGGCTGTGGAAAGTCACCAGCATGTGCTTGCTAACAAGCAAACAAATTACTTCTATATTTCTGGAAGATCATGAAAAATGAAACAAAGATGTTAACACAAAGATGTTAGCTTTACTATTTTCAGTTTTTCAATAATATTGGCATTACCCAACTCACTGTGCAGAGGGAAAAGCCTGCCATTTAACTGTATTGAGAAACAAGCTTTTGGACAGCTCTCTCACACACAAACTAACCCGCCTTTATATTTCCAAATGCTCGCTCACCCCCTGCTTCACACACACATTAGCGGTATATTAAGCTGTGTGTCACAGTGAATAGAGTTCAATTATTTGGTACGAGATCTAGATTTTGTAGGGGGAAGGAGCGTAGACATGCACATAATCTCCAACCATTTGTTCAACACAGAACACAGATTGGAAGGAGAATATCATGCAGAATACAATAGGCTTTAATGCACACTAATGTCCCAGCACAGTGATGAGCAAGTGCTCCGCTGTTTGACCAATAGGTCATGGAGGGGGTGTGATTCACTGTCCGGAATGGATAAAAGTTTGTTTTTTGAGTCCTCCTTTAGACAAACAAATCAGAATTGCCCAGGGGGCATATATATTATATATATATATATATGTGTGTGTGTGTGTGTGTATGTGTATGTATATATATATATATATATATATATATATATATATATATATATATATAT
>CM075022.1:13691333-13711595 GCA_037576675.1 Pangasius sanitwongsei | reverse complement strand
TATATATATATATATATATATATATATATATATATATATGTGTGTGTGTGTGTGTGTGTGTGTGTGTGTGTGTTTGTTCATCTCTGTGAAGTTTCGCCATTATATTCGCCATCATTATATATATGAGCATTACTAAAAGTCATTACTAGTTTGACTTTTGCTTCTATCCTTCATTTGTGATTTTGATTGCCCCATATTGTTCTATATATCTGATCGATTGACCCCTGCCTGCTTCCTGATAACAATTTTGCCTCTGGAATTGGATTTTCAGTAAAACGCTTACATCCAGCTGCTTTCGCTTCATGACAGTATGTTTCATCGTACATTCATTACTGTAAAATCATTTACTGCTGTACTAAAAAGTATATAATGTGCCATCTATGGAAAGTTATCATGGCATTGAATTTTGACAAATTCCTTAGGGCAGTAATATACAGTTTGGGAAATGGTCATGTCTTTAAAAACATTGTCTCAGGAGTAGTAAAATTAACACTAAAAAAAATCCAAGATAACGTCATCTTTTTGGAGTTATCAGTAATGTAATACCATCTGTTTTGGCTTTTATGTTGAAGATGGGGTGGAACAAGATGTGGTCAATCTGGACAGGGAATGCTGACTACAGCTGGGAAAGTTAGAACTTAATTAGAATCTCAAGGAGGCATTCATATGATAAAAATTAGCCAGATGGTGATTTATGTAACAAAAAAGTGATTTATTTATGAAATTCAATTCTTATTTAGGACCCACACACCTGAAAACAGGCCGAGGTACAAATGTTTGAGTCTACTCCCAAGCATTGTTTTATATAATTTGAGAAGAAGAAGAAGAACAACAACAACAACAATAACAAAAAAAGAACTGTTATTATTATCATTAATGACTTATACAAGCACAGTTGGGTGGTACAATGGTGCAACAGGTAGTTTTGCAGCCTCACAGTTCCTGATCCTGAGTTCGGATTACTGTATGTGTTTTGCATGCTCTCCCCATGTCCATGTGGGTTTCTTCTGGGTTCTCTGGTTTCCTCCCATCTGGTTACCTCCCACCTTTCAGTAAGTGAGTTGGCTACTCTAGTTATGAATGTGTGTGCATGGTGCCCTGTGATGGACTAGAGTCCCCTTCAGTGTGTATTCCCACCTCAGGCTGAGTATTCACAGGCTAGCGATCCACCTTGAGCAGGATAAAGCAGTTATTGAAGAATATCAGAAGATGATACAGAAATGAACTCTTAATCTTCTGTTCAGCAGTAAACTACTATAATAATTCAGCTACTACTGCCTCTAACTAAGATGATTCAGTACTCCAATTATTATAGGAACAACAAAAATTTACTAAATAAAATTTAATAAAATGGGTCCCTCGAGGACTAGTGGTTAGGCCACAGCGCTCTCACCACTGCAGCCCGGTTCGATTCCCAAGCCCAAAAAAAAAAAAAAATTGGGGAGGGTTACATCAGGAAGGGCATCCGGCATAAAAACTTTGCCAAATCAAATACGCGGACCAATGATGGCAACCCCGTAACAGGAGCAGCTGAAATAGTAACAACAACAACAAAAATGTACAAAGTGATACATAATGTAATTTTAAATTATTTTTCATCACAGCATACACCACCCTTTTTCAATATATTCTGGGTTTTAATTTTACTATAACATTAATATGCATGCTATACAGCTCTGCAGCTTTCAGCACATTATTTGAAACCAGTGAAATTGCATAGTACCACCATAATCATAATCCATAATCACAATCAATAATCACTGAGTGCCTGTATCTGCAACAATATAATATAATATAATGTGGGGACACTTGAATTACAAATGGGGTCCTGAGAGAAACTCACCTTCTCCTGTTTTGTTTTATTCATTCATTTTACAAATCAATATTATGAATCTTTCTTCATCTTTCTAATAATGAAGATGAAATTTGTGTGCTAATGTTTAGAGTGTGCATGCTATTTTAGTCTTTTTTACTATCCTGACATGCTGCACTAGTGTAGGAGTTCAGCAGTAAAAATGGAAAAATTTCTAAGTCCATCTACCTCTGATAGTTCATCAGCAACATCGAGTGACTGATTTAGATTTAACAACAGAAAATGAACACAAAAATATGCAGAAATATTTATTGAATATTTGGCAGTAAATAATGAAGAGAAACCAATATGCCTCATGTTTTGGTACACTGCAAAAACAGAGTACTCAGATATTTCTTTGTGTGCACTGAAAATGATGATGGTTCCTTTTGCAAGCTCCCATCTTTGTGACGCGGCATTCAATCCAAGTATCCTTTGTAGATGGATGTGACAGCCGAAATGAAATGCTCTGTTTCAAACACAAGCTGTGTCAAGAAATGTAAGCTCACCCTTCCCACTACACTGGAAGGTCAGTGCAAGGAATATTCATTAGGTTTTTAGTTGTGACTTATCTTACACATATGTTACTGACTGAAGATAAGAACGTCAAATGTGAAATAAAAAGAATGAGCATGGTAAAGGCTTGGGTTGCAGAAAAATGTCCATTTGAGGTTGTTTGGGAACCCCTAAGAGCTAATGTGTGGCTCAAACCAGTTCATAGCATACCAGTTTGCACAGCAGAATACAGTTATGGAAGTTCTTGATTTTAGTAGATGTTTACTTTCTCTCTCTCACACACACACATACACACACACACACACACTCACACACACAATGCTCTGGTTCTGATTCTAGCCCAGAGCAACAGAAGTTGGAAATATAACCCCCCATGAGATTTAAAGTTTCTAAAGAGCTGGCACAACCTTTGCAGATTTTACCCCACAAAGAGCTCCATTTTGTTGTCTGAATATTGAAAGATTGACAAAATGCACCAGTTGTGAAAGAAAGCACAGTATTAGAAGCCAGCTCTGGGCATTGTGGTTTCAGTTACGTTTCACTGTTATGTCTTTTCAGTATTTATTACTACTGCCTGAAGACTGGGTGGAATGAGGGTGGGCAACGTTTTATACTTTACTGTGTATGTATCTTTAAATATCTGTTGGTTGGTAAGTTTCAAAAGCATGCTGTATTTTGAAATTTTCCTCTAATAAGCAGCTTCTTCATCAAAAGAAGCTGTCTCATTTTCAATGCCATGATCACGTAGACACTCATTTTCATGAAAAGAGGTGTAAAGATGCTGCCAAAGAAGTATCAAGGTAACCCAAAATTAGATATATAACACACTGAATGCAAAATGTAATCATTTTAAGCCTAATTCGTGTGGCTGTTTGGGCAGTGTGGTGGTACAGAGGTTGGGCAGTGTGGTGGTACAGAGTTTTGCATGCTCTCGCTGTGTTCATATAGGTTTCCTCCAAAATCCCAAAAACATAGGTGTCACTTTATATTTAGTTTATTGCATACACTTTAATGAACAGTGAAGGCTAGCTATTTTCATCTAGCTGACATACTGCTCTGAAATTACTGTGTTAAACTCAACTGAATCTGGTTGCCAGAACACATCCACAAAAATTGAGAAATGGGAAATTGGCTTTGGATGGTTGGTTAGATTTGGACCAAGAATCCAAATGCCATTCATTCATTCATTCATCTTCGGTCAGGGTTGCGATTGATCCAGAACTTTTCCTGGGAACAATTGGTGCAAGGAAGGAATCCACCCTGGATGGAAAGGGCACTTAGGGCACTACAGACATACACACACATTCCCACCAAGCTAGCATAGAATAGCAAGGAAACTGGAGAAACCAGAAGAAACCCTCAGGGATAAAGGGTTCACAGAGAGTACCCCAAGCTCAGGGCTGAACCAGAGACCCTGGAGCTGTAAGGTGTACACACTATCTCTTGCACCATCACGCTGTCTTCTAAATGTCACGAAAACCTTAAATGTGTCTGCTTACACTTGGGTGACTTTTGGGCTCTCAATAAGCTTTCCATTGGCCATGCATCTTCTATCCATCAATTCATCAGTGAAGCCTAAAAGATGTCAGTCCAGTCTTTTTTGCTTCACACATTGTTTCAATTTTTGACAGTTTCTTGACTCTCCAGCACTCCATGCTAAGGGCCACACACAGGCTTCTTCTTAAAGATTGTTTAAAAGGCTCCCAACATAGCTATCTACAGCAAGGGAAACTGGAACAGTTGTGATAAGATTTTCAGTCTTATCACACATCATATAATGGGAAAAGTGCTGGTAAAAATATGCTGGAGTCCATGCCATAAGTGTGAATTACCGTGCCAGCAGCATTTTATATAACATGACAGAGATAAGCCAATAAGCTGTATGGAAGTGAACAAAAGAAGCTAATGGCTGTTTTTTGTTTGCAACCCATAGTAACTGTACACTCCTAGGCAAAAAAAAAAAATGGGCCAAAAGTCCAAAATGGCAAAGCTTCTAATGGTCTTAACAACAAATCACTGGTCAGGAAATTAGCAAGAATTAAACAAATGCACTCCTGAGAGCTCCTTTTCCACCATTTGTTAGTTTATTTTTGCTGCAGTGAACTGGTTGGGGAAAAGCTAGAAACAGGGAAATTCACTTATATAGTCTTCTTATACACAGAGATAAAATCATGATAATGACTAAAGTGTTTGATGTAAAATTCAAAATAACACATGTCTGGATGTACAAAAATTCGAAAAATATCTTCTGGGATGTTTTTTTCTTAAAAGATTAGTCATTATTTGGTTATCTGCCACACCTGATGCAGCCCATCAAGGGCCACAAGGCTTAAACATTTAAAGAAATCAGTTACATTACGTTACATAGTGGGAATGTTCAAGCCAGTGTCACTGCCAGTGACAAAGAAAACCACTGGAACAAGTGCAACATTCACTAAACCACACCTTACATTGCTTTACAAATGACGGATGAAGGATGGTTTACAAATGTTTTGTACTTCAGAGTTGCCATGAGAACTGGTATGCTATAAGGTAATTGCAGACGGAATGCTGTCATTTAAGCTTGTCGTTTTAACTAATTGACAGCCATCCTCCCAACTCATAAACCTCTTCCAAATTACGAGTACAAGTGAGAACAAGTTGCCAACTTTTAAGCACAAAGGTGGATCTATTATGCTTTGGGATTCTGTCACAGCCAGTGGAACAGGAAGCTTTTCAGAGGTGCATGGAAGAATGGATTCCAGTAAATATCAGCAAATTCTGGAAGAAAATGTGACACAGTCAGTCAAGAAACTGACACTAACAACAAGACAATGATCCAAAACAATTGCCAAAAGTATGTGGACAACTGACCACTACAGCCATATGTGCTTGTTGAACATCCCATTTCAGATTTAGTCGCCTTTTGCTGTCATAATAACCTCTACTCTTCAAGGAAGGCTTTCCACTAATAAACCTTATCCAAATTAGGAGTACAAGCAGGAACTTGCTGATTTTTGTGTCATACTAGAAACACCAGTCAGACGACTCTGTGGCTGGATTCTGTAAAAAGGGCAGTGGTAGCTCAGTGGTTAAGACGTTGGGCTACTGATTGGAAGGTCATGAGTTCAATCCCCAGCACCGCCAAGCTGCCATTGCTGGGCCCTTGCGCAAGGCCCTTAACCCTTAACTCTTAACTGCTCAGTTGTATAAATGAGATAAATGTAAGTCGCTCTGGATAAGGGCGTCTGCCAAGTGCAATAAAAATATAAAACAGTCAAAAATGATGAAAAAAGCTGCATGTCACTGTGGATCTGATGAAAGTTTCACCAGTTATGCCTTTTACACATGGTGGCAAGGACAGATTTTGCAATCCTGGGCCTTGTACAGGAATGGAGCCCTGCCCATTTTTTTCCTCAAGAAACTATAGCACAACAGAAAAAAAGTCTGAAAAGACCTAACACAATACACATCATAGAAATTTGATTGCGTCTATGGCATATTCAGACATGTCTACATTAATGGCAGGAAATTTGGTTTGTCATTCAAAATGGTGAGTAAAATTACTCCACCCATATTGGTTCACTCAACAATATTCATTCAACAATATATTTTACCGAAATAATCTGGATTTTTTTTTAAAACATTTCCACATACTGTTGATTGATATATTTCTCTTTATTTAAATTATAGATGTCAAAGTATAATAAAGATCTCTAGTTAAATGCGCTTTTCTCACGATTTGGATAGTTACAAGCCATAGCCAAATGGACATACACCTAATCAATTCGGTTTGTAATCAGGTACTGGCTGTCAAAATGTGCACACTGCTCCTGCGCTGTAACATCATGATCAGAAGAGAGAAGAACACTACACACTCTGTACTGATGACAGCAGACAACGTTTTTAAATGTTTAAATAGCTTAAACCAGGGTTCGATCCTGAGATTGGGTTTCTCTTTATGTGGAGTTTCGCATAGTGTCCTCATGGTTGTGTGGGTTTCCTCCGGCATGTCCAGACATGTCTATATTACATGGTTTATGATTCAAAATGATGAGTACAATTACTCCACCCATATTGGACCATTCCAGTTCCAAGCCCAGTCTCACAGTAAAACAAATAAGCAAAAAAAAATGCTAGGTTGAAATTTCCATGAGCTGAGTTCATTTGTGCATGTGTACAATTGGTTTGATGGACAAAGTATAATTTGACTTGACTTGTTTGGCTGAGCTCAGGAATCTCACTGTTTTGGCTAAAAGGAATATAGGAGAGTTTGGTGGTCACCACAGTGTTATTGGCTAAACAAGATTTAGTATCGTAGAAAAGTTGAAAAATGTTAGGAGCTTCATTAAACATTATTCTAACAATAGTTTTTCTGTGTGTCTAAACAGCCTCTTAATTACCAGTTGTTATGTCAGCATTGCAACACTCTCTGTTCAGGGATTCCCATTCAGATGTTAACAAGATCCTGGGACATGAGCCAGCTGAACTGCAGTGTAAGATTAAAGGGTTTTCCCCAAGAAAAAACTCAGGGTGAATGACACACACCCTTAAAGTGTAATTATATAATTATCCTGCCTAAAATCTAATAACAGAGCATGTCCATACATGAAAAAGCTTTATGTCTTATTCACCTACTGGACAATAAGAAGAATATACTGTTCAGCAAGTTCTTGTATGCTCATGTTGGTTAATCATGTAACACTATATTATTCTAGCATAATAACTAATGAAGAACACATGAATAAAGTCTATGTGCAATATATTTAATATGGAAATAATGCCAATTCCTACAACCCAGATTCCACAACTTTTTCATATGTTGTGAAGTGAAGAAATAACACACATAATGGCCTCTCTGTCACTGACTGATGACTCAGAAGCAAAAATTGTATGAAGTCACATAGGTCAACACACACAAAAAAAAAACACAGGCACAGTAAAGGCACAGTAAAGGTTACAGCTTGGGGAAGTTTTTTTTAATTATGTATATTCATTTATGTACATATGTATGTATGTAGCATGTACATGTATATGTACATGTATATTGTCTCACAGCTCATTCGAATAATACATATAACACCTCAGGAACTTTAGGTACAATGGAATGGAATGGAACAGTATTACATTATATTTTCAAATATGAAAAATATTGCTAATACTTTATAGTAAAGGTGTCTACATCATAATGTAGCGTAATGGTGTACATACGTGGTGTACTACACTACGATTATTATTTGTGCACTATTCAATGTTCATTAAAGCTAAACATTTGCTCAAAACATACTATCCATTTAGTTAAGTGTGCGATAGGGATGTAACGCAATGACATTCTCTGTATTCATATCGGTTTAGTGTTCCAAATATCCATATCTGTAACTGTATCTTTGTTTAAACCCGAATGGGCATGCCCTAAACTGGTAGAAATGACAACATGGTCAGCATGGTGTGTGAATTCTGGTTCTGACAGCTCCTCATAATTAGTCGGTTCATAATTAGTCTCAGATAGTTGTGCTTTATTAATCTCACTCGTGCAGTTATTATATTTATTTGCACCTGCCCTTAATATTTTCCAACAAATCTAGTCCCCACAGTCATAGAAGGGAATTATTTAGAATTCCACTATCCGGTGTCACCCAGATAAGGATGGGTTCCCTTTTGAGTCTGGTTCCTCTCAAGGTTTCTTTCTCATATCGTCTCAGGGAGTTCTTCCTTGCCACCGTCGCCTCTGGCTTGGCTCATTAGGGATAAATTCACACATTTACAATTTATTTTGATTTAATTTAATTTGAATGTCTGTAAAGCTGCTTTGTGACAATGTCCATTGTTAAAAGTGCTATACAAATAAAATTGAATTGAATTGAATTAGTAAAGATAACCTTGATGCTGCTGTGACTAGAAACTTGGCCCTGAAAATGTCCCCCCCCCCCCCACACACACACACACACACACATACACATACACACTCACAGACTATCGCACGTGTTCATTCAGGGTTTTTTTTTGATGGTGGCGTGGCTGGCCACTTTATGTCCGAGGACGCCCTCCTGTCTGTGTTACCTTATGGTCCTCCCTTTTAGTTATGCTGTCATAATCTTGCTGGAGTCCCTGCTTGCACTCTGCACACAAAGTACATTGTCCTTAACCATTACGTGACAAAAAGCATACCTAACAATCCCTCCCTCTCCCTCTCTCTCACTCTCTCTCTGTCAAGCTACTCATGCTACTCCTGTGATACCAGTGATCCTGACCCCTTCTTCTCTCCAGACCTGCCTGATCCATCCTGATGCCCTACTTCTGATTGGAGATCACTCACTGGGGGACCGTGGAGATGGCTTTGGACTGCGGTTCATATGGGCAGTTGTACTGTGATGGCTTGGGACTGCGATTACTGTAGTGGCTTTGGGGCTGCGGTTGCCACGAGCAGTTTTGCACTCAGGTCTAAATCAGTGGACAGTGGGTAGGTTCAACAACACAGACTTCATGTGAAAACTGTAATCAATTACACAATTGCATTATTTCTCCATGTAGTACACAGTTAAAGAAGGGATTTGTTTATAATTACACTATCTGTTATTACCCAGATGAAGATGGGTTCCCTTTTGAGTCTGGTTCCTCTCAAGGTTTCTTTCACTCTTAACATTGACATAGTGCCCATTCAGTGTTGTTTTTCTCATTAAGTTAACCAGGGACTAGGCAGAATTCCAACATATTGACGTAATGTGGGCATGTCAGTGTCCTTTACTAAGCACATAATGGGCCTGAGAATCGCAATAGTAAACGTTCCTGTGTAAACCCTGGCTGTTAGGCAAATGCTATGCATGTGAGGGAGAGGCTTCCTGGTGTGGATTAAAGACACATTTGGGGATTTGAAACCCATTTTCATTTATGTTACATAACAGCCCATATAAGATTATCCATTAAAGATGTTTCATGACCTCAGGCAGGGCTGTAAACACCACAAACATTGCTCCTTAATGTTCAAGTATGACTAATTCGGTTCTCCTAATGACATGCTTTATTATTTACTATTTACTATTTTCCAGAATAATCATTGTGTGGCCTCCTAGATCATATTAAAATGAAAAGGACTTGAACTTTTAGAAGAAAGTGCTGTGCAACACCACTTACTCCACTTAAGTCAATTCTTTTGAGTCAGCCAATCAGATACAGGCATTTGTATGGGTACTTGCATGGCTGATTGGAATGGGAGTCGAATTTTAGAAGTAGTAAGTGATGAGTAAGTTTAAGTTGATTATTTTCATTCAGTGTTTCATTCCTCTTATACCGCAACAATGTGATGATTACAATGTTTTATTTATCAGAGAAAAAACAATTCGTACATTGTTTACATAAGTTAGTTTCTGTTATCACTTACATTATAGCAGCTATAAGCAGTCGTTCCCTCACTTTTTCTGGAAAATTAATACGACAAATAAAATGCAGTTTGTTACAGAAAATCTGCAAAGCACAGTATCCTCCCACCTTAGACTTCCCTGTGGAGGAACATTCTGACTGTTACAAAGCACTGACACTGGAGACTCCTTCCAAAAATGTTAAATAAAGTTCTCACTACAGAAGATTTCATCATATAAAATGATTTTACATTTTTCTTTGTTAAATCTGTTTTTTTTACAAACAAAATTTGTTTGCATCTGCTTATTATTAGACTTAGATTATATGGAGGATCCACCATACAAGTCCCTGAGAATTAGCCGTTACTATAGAAACAATAATATTAGATGGAGTATCAGATGGAGCACAATAATATAAACCTTTGATATGAATTACAGCCGACAGTCATATAAAAGATTGTTTATATAGTTGATATTGTAGCTAATAAGTAATAGAAGTATCCCCACAAATCTTTTTTTTTAAGTGTATACCCACACAGCTGCCTCAAAACATGTCCAGTTTGTCATAATACCAGGCAAATTTCTGTTTAGGATATAGATCACCAAATGTACACATGAGAAGGCACAGTGCAAATATAGTTTAATGAGTCTAAAATTAATGTTCAGTTCAGAGGGCCCATACAGGTTAGTACATCCGGCAAAGTGTGATTTACTATAATCTACAAACATGAACGAAACGTCACTGTATCACTGAGTTATCATGTTACATTTAATGTAACATTATGGAGTCAGCCCTCTTGGATAATTCGTTTGAGAGTATCTTTATACCTGAAAAGTGAACAGTATATGGATAATAATACAGTTTCTATTTTGCAAAATGCTTACTTAAAAATAAGAGTACATAGCTTACTGATGTTGTTGGAAGCAAGTATATGAAGATCTAGGCAAGTGTCTTGGCAAGTAAGATAGATGTGATGTTCTTGTTAGCAACATTAACCTCATAGTTCCAGGGCAAAACAAAAGAAGCAGACATCAGACAGCAAATACAGTACACTCACCATCCACTTTAGTAATAACACTTGTACACCTGCACATTCATGCAGTTTTCTAATCAGCCAATCATGTGGCAGATACAGGTCAAGAGCTTCAGTTAATGTTCATATCAAACATCAGAATGATCTCTGTGACTTTAACTGTGGCATGGTTGCTGGTGTCAAATGGGCTGGTTTGAGTATTTCAGAAACTGCTGAACTCCTGGAAATTTCACACACAACAGTCTCTGGAGTTAATGCAGAATGGTGCAAAAAACAAAAAACATTGAGTGAGCGACAGATCTATGGGTGGAAACACCTTGCTGATAAGAGAGGTCAGAGGAAAATAGCCAGATTGGTTCAAGTTGCCAGGAAGGATATAGTAATTCATATAATCAATATCTACAACTGTGGTGAGCAGAAAAGTATCTCAGCATGCACAAAACATCTAACCTTGGGGTAGATGGGCCAAATTGGACAGTTAAAGATCGGAGGAAAAAAACCATCTGGTCTTTTTCCTGTCGTCAACTGTCCAATTTGGGTGAGTCTGTGCTCATTATAGCCTCAGATTCCTGTTCTTTGCTGACAAGAGTGGAACCTGAAAAATGCTCCAATACCAACCACCACCAACCATCATGATAATAATAAAACATGAAATGACAGAAATCTGGATGCATTTCATGATTAATTATGGCAATCAAAGTAAAGCAGACTACAAAATGTGCTCTGCGAAAACTAAAACATTGTTAAAGTGTTTAAACAATATCATTAATACTGAATGTGAAGGCAGCTGAGCTGCACTGGCAGAGCACTATCAGTGAGTATAGTCATTAAAAATTTGTTCAAGGTGCTGTGAAGTGTGCACACAAAAAGGTATTTGCAAGCATGGACCAGGGAATTAAGCATGCAGATAAACTGCTGGACATGATAGCACTTCAGTTCTGCGAGCACTGAGCACAGAGGACACACACACTTCCAAAGGCCTACAAACTGCTCACGAGTCAAGGTGTAAATCACGGTAACGCTGTAACATCTTAAACATAAAACTCAGCACAAGGAGTTCATTGTTAGAAGCACACCACAACAGGATTCTGACACAATGAAAGCAATTAAGTGTAATTTACTTACATCTGTACGAGTGCTTCTCCGAACATAAACCCCTCTCTATCGCAACCCTAATCAATCCAAGATAAATAATGTAGCTAGCTAAAGCACTTCATTTTAAATCAACTAGCTAACCTAAAGTATGAACCTAGTAGCCTAAGTACATGAAAACATGCAGAAATTTCATGGCCAATATTTAAACCAGGAAAAGTGGAACCATAAACAGAAATAAGTAACATGTTCCATCATGTCTCTGATTGCTTAGTAGTAAGAAGGTTACTCTGCTTGGCATCAGTACTCGTATCAGTTTAAATGAATACAAAAAAACATACACAATATTCATACTCGGTCTGAATAAAAAGGTATTGATGCATCCCTAATTTTGATACAAATTCACTTGGGGCAGTTGTGGCCTAATGGTTAGAGAATCGGACTTGTAACCCGAATTCGAAGCTCAGGTCCGGCAGGGATTGTAGGTGGGGGGGAGTGAACAACCAGCGCTCTCTTCCACCCTCAATACCATGACTGAGGTGAGACCGAACCCCCAACTGCTCAAAAAAGGCTGCCCACTGCTCCGGGTGTGTGTTCACTGTGTGTGTGTGTGTGTTCACTACTGTGGTGTGTGCCCACTTGGATGGGTTAAATGCAGAGCACAAATTCCGAGTATGGGTCACCGTACTTGGCTACACGTCACTTCACTCACTCATCTCATCACTTCCTCAACTGGCTACTTGTATTCGCCTAAAATCACAGGCACAGAGAAAACAATTCAGCTGCAATTATTTCCTTTTTGCTTAACCAGGTAAAATCTCATTGAGATTCACAATCTCAAGAGAGACCTGGCCAAAGTTTCAACAAGCAAACAGACAAAGCAATAATATAATGTAGTTAGCATAACATCATACAAATAGTGGCGAAAAAGAATTACATACAGCAGCATTTACCAATGGAGCCAGCTTCCATATCCTTTAAAACTGATTTAAATTCTCCCAGGGAAACCAGTTCAGCTGGATTGAGGTCTTTTTGTGCAGTTTTCCATGCTGAAGGGGCAGCATACTCAGTAAATCCTTTTTTGCCCCGTTCCATCCTGACATAGGGAACAGCCAACTGAAAGCTGTTTTTAGAGCGTAGGACATTTACATTTACATTTATGGCATTTGGCATATTGCTTATGTATATTTGAATGATATGAATAAAGATAAGAGGGAACAAGTCTTAGCAGAGATTAAGATAAACGTGAGCCATTGCCTACGTTTACATGCACATCAATATTCCGATGTTAATCTGAATTTGGCAATATTCGAATTAATATTGAGTTACGTAAATGCCGCGATCTGATTGCCCGATTCAGACAATATTCTGATTATCCCAAATTCTGATTCCCACCCCCGGAATATGCCTGTTTTAATCAGAAATCTGTTGCATATAAACACCTTATTCAGAAAATCCACTGAAAGGAGATATATCTGCATGTCCATTCCACAATGATTTGTGGGTGCTTAGCTGTAGGCTAGGTATTTAGGAATGACAACTCAGGCATACTTACAACAACCATGTATACAGGAAAATTCCGATGCCTGTACACATATAAACATTGTATTCGGAATATGGCTGCATCCCGAATATAGACCTTAAACGGAATTTGATGTGCATATAAACGCAGCCTGATTATGCACATATAGTGATGACCATTGAATTCTAGAGTACAGTTCACAGTGGTATGTAGAGTATTTGCAGTCAGTAATAAAATGTAAAGCACAGTGATATACGCTGACCAGCATATGTAGATACTGATCAAAGGCAGTCATGTACCATTAATATAGTCTAAGACAGGCAAAAAGGCAGACTGGACTAATTCTGTGAAAGGAAAAATAGGATTTATTCCTATAAAGGAAATCTAATGTCACTTTCAGTTTAGACACACAGTTTTTCCACAGTGAGATTTAAATGACAATTTGTGTTCAATATAAATACTCAGATAATGATAGCATGTTACCGTTTCAATATGGACTCAGATGTTAGCAGGTAAGTGTTTGCCATTTGTGAACAGCATAAATTTGGTCTTTTTTGGATTTAGTACCAACTTATTTTGCACAGATGGGACTGGAAAATGTCAAGCTTAGATTGCAGAGACTCAAGTGCTCGGACAGCTGATGAAGCAGCACAATAAATGGTGTCATCAGTGTAGAAATGGTACTGTGCATTAGACAGTTTGTCATTAAATAAGCACACATTTGTATGCAGAGTTTTTTAAGTCAAGCGATTTCTAGTGCAGTGGTAGGACAGCAGTTAAGACATTGGACTACCGATTGGAAGGTCATAAGTTTAACTCCCACCACTGACGAGTTGCCACTGCTGGGCCCTTGAGCGAGGCCCTTAACCCTCAACTGCTCAGTTGTATAAATGAGATAAATGTAAGTCGCTCTGGATAAGGGTGTCTTCCAACTGCTGTAAAATAAATGAAAGTTAAGAAGCTTCACTGCACGAATGCATCTTGTATAGGACAAAGCGATGCAGGTTCCCTCACAGCTAAAATCCACACTGGAGATGAGGGGGGGTTAATATTTAGCATGCCTAGTGCGTCACTCCATGCCAAGTGTTTATCCATGACTCATAGCCAGCGATGCTCGTTAATAAGCTAACGCTCAGATAAGATTTGGGTCACTGCAGTCTAAATGCATTCCTCTACACAGTGACACAAGGTCAGTAGCATGAGCTTTGTGGCATAGTGGCTCATGGGAAAGTCAGGGCTGTTTCGATTCGTTGCATGTAAACACATTTACAACAAGGGGACGTTTTTCTTTAGCGTGAGCCATTCAAATCTCTGGAGTGTCTTCAAAGGCAAGCAGGCGAGGGAGAAATTCCCAAGATGGCTCCCCTCTAACCACAGCCCATATTGCTTTTCCACACAAAGCCCCATTTTAAAAACAGTCCCGACAGACAGTTAAGCTGTCGATGCCACTCTTGGGTAAATGATGAAAAATCTGCAGCACGCCAATGGTCTGTGGCGCTCTTGCATTCTACACGCACGAGACAAACTGTGCCACTCGTAAACAGATGCATGCATAGGCTGACAGACACACGAAATGGCTTTATATGCCTCAGCCAAGGTCTCTTTAAGGCTTTGGTATAAATCCTAGCAGGGAAGAAAGCTAGCTGATGGGTGGCAGATTTATTCAAATATTAACACAGTAAGCTGGCAGACAGCATGGCTTTGGTGTCCATGGGCACAAAACTGTTTTGTCAAGGTACATTTATCATGTACTGTAGGTGTTTGCTAGGCTGAGAGAACAGGGAAATTTATGGCTCTGTGCACTTCAGTGGGTTACTAATTGCCTGAGCGAGTAACGTTTTCTTGTGAGAATTTCAGAACTTCTAGCTTAACAATGTAGTTAGCTAAAATTCTATTGGGACAAGATAAGATTTCCAGACATACTATACTGTGCAAAAGTCTTAGGCACATGCAAAGAAATTCTGTAGAGCAAAGATGCCTTCAAAAATAATGAAATTAAATGTTTCTACATTAAAGAAAAATACTATCAAGTGCAGTAAACAGTAATAAATGAAATAAAGTCAATATTTGGTGTGATGAACCTTTGCTTTAAAAAAAAAAAAAAAAGTAATCTTGTAGTTGTGCAGTTTTATAAGGAAATGAGCTGTAAGTGTTACTGAGCATCTTGCAGAACCACCCTCAGTTCTTCTGGAGACTTTGACTGTCACACTTGCTTCTTATTTTTGCAGCAAAACCCAGCAGCCTTCATTATGTTTTTTTGTCTGAAAAGTGGTCTCTTATGTCATCTGCTGCTTTCTTTACTGACATACAAACTTTTTTCTGTAACATTTAATTTTGTTCTGGAAAACTAATGTTTGGAATTCTAAACTGTTTTTGTACTGAATCAATAATGTAGAAGTCATAAAATAAAAATCTAAAACAAAGCCTGTACTAAAAAAATAGGGTTTCCTAAGACTTCTGCACAGTACTGTATGTCTGTTGGTCATCACACTAAACATTCAAAATGAAAATACAAAAATGATCATTTTCACCTTTATTACATCTACTTGTGGTAGAGCTTGTGGCTGACTAAGTGCTCGATCATTAGTAGATTGCATGACCGTTAAAGACCTCACAATTTAACTGAGTTACATCTAACAGGTATACAACCGATTTTGATTCGCATTTAGTGCAAATCTAATGAAACATCATTTGGACACAAACATGCCTTGACTGTAATTGTAACACATTCTGCTCCTATTTCTTTCCAAAGTGCTTTTTATAAGAATTAGCATCCTGTTGTATGCACAATCTACAACACAATATTAAACAGAACAGCAGTCCCAACGGATATTAGCTTAGCTATCTTCTTCACAGGATGTGCAATATCCAGCATATTATCTTAAGTCTTTATGGGTTATGACGGGGAATGTAGTGGTTCAGGGAACAGCTAACCATTCAAGCTAGGAAAAAAGGGAAGAAAAAAGAAAAAAGCTAGAAAAAAGGAAGATTGCTGTCTGTCTCACTTTTGTATGTATGCAAGGATCTCGCTGGTGTTTCCTCATCTTTCATACTGAACCAAAACAGGTTGTTCAGGCAAAGCTGGCACAGCCTTGCAGAATGTCCTTTGGCTCAAATCCAAAACTAACAACTAGGATAAAAAGAGAACAAAGTAGTTGCTGTGGCTTGTGCTGATCAAAAGAAGACAATGAGATTTCTCTAAGAGGCCTGCGAGCACATATGGAGTCCACAGAGAGCTGCTGAGATAGGGGCCTGCTGAAAAGGGAAAGGATGTAATTTCCATGCAAGTCAACAAACAAGCAGACGAGAATTCAACGTTCCTCAACCGTCTCTAGGTTGGTGGCTCTCCGCTGGAGCAGATACTCAAAAACAAGCCTTGGAGACGCATGGCATGCTAAAGCAGTGGCGAGAATTTCTCACTATGCACTAGTGAGGGCAAAAGCTCCCAATAAACTTCTCCGCAAGTACGGCAAATGACACTTTGCAGGGAGCACTGGCTCATCTGCTAGATGAGTTCCATATGACCTGCAGATAGAAAAGGGCTTCATTAAAGGCATTTAATCGTCTCTTCCCGAACCGAGGGCAGGAAGGCAGTTAGCATGCTCTTGGAACCTCTGTTTACACCAGACTGCGGCTTCACCCAAATAACAGGCCCTGACCACACTCTGTTATTGTGTTTATGATTACTGTAAAGTGCTGTGCACAAACACTCACATAGCAAAAGCCAGAAAAACAAGACGAGGACAAAACAGTCATCTCGGAACTGTCGCCTAGCTGTTTGGCTAAGCATAAAATTAGCAGAGGCCACGTTATATCTGCATAAATGCTTTTGCAGCCTGATTAAAAACATTAATTGTATATGGAACTGAGAGTGCTGTAGAAAAATCAGAGATCTTGTTATCCTTAACAATTGTGTAATTTTTTACTTGTAATATATTGTAAAATGAAATTAGCTGTATATATTTGAATATACACTCACCAGCCACTTTAATAGGAACATCTGTACACCTCCTCATTCGTGCAATTACCCAGTCAGCATGTGGCAGCAGCATACCGAAACGTAAAGACCAGGCAGTGTTTTTCCTCTCTGTCTAGTTTGGGTGAGCCTGTGCCCACTGTAGCCTCAGATTCCTGTTCCTGGCTGACAGGAGTGGTACCCAATTTCGTCTTCTGCTGTTGTAGCCCATCCACCTTAAGGTTCTGTGTACTGTGCATTCTGAGATGCTTTTCTGATCACCACAGTTGTAATCAGTGGTTATTTGAGTTACCATAGCCTTCCTTTCAGCTCAAACCAGTCTGGCCTGCTGCTCACTGGATGTTTTCTGCACCATTCTGTGTAAACTATAGAGACGGTTGTGGATGAAAATCCCAGGAGATCAGCAGTTTGTGAAATACTCAAACCAGCCTGTTTGTCACCAAGAACCATGCCACAGTCAAAATCATCACATTTTCTCCCTATTCTGATATCTGATGTGAACATTTACTAAAGCTCTTGACCTGTATCTGTATGATTTTACGTGCAGTGCTACTGCCACATGATTGGCTGATTAATTGCATGAATGAGCAGGAGTACAGATGTTCCTATTAAAGTGGCCAGTGAGTGTGTTTGGCATAAATTTCCTCTAAGGAGAAAATGTAGCATGTAATCCACACGACACTCAGTGCGGCTCTCATCATCGTCTCTGTTCCTGTCTGATGTCATTAGCTGTTGTTTGTGCTGCCTCATATAAAACACAACCTTGGTACCACTTAATCGCCTCACCTTACATCCAGGATGTGTCCTTGTCATTCCCTGACGGTTATCTAACAGCTGACCGGTGAGCCATGTTAAGGATTAATGATGTCACAATACTTTCTCTTGCAGCACCAGGCCCTTTTGACCTGTTTAACTCGGCCCAATCTCATCAAGGTAATCCTCTTGTGGAACTAAAGGTTCCGGGCCAAATGATAATCAATTCATATATAAGCTGAGGTAGGCTGGATGTCACTGCACAGGAAACTAGAGCACCAAACTAGTGTATAAAGTTGAGTGCAAAAGTTTGCATACCCTTAGGACAAAATGAGGAAGACTAAGAATTCATCTTGCTTCATATATGGCCTGCTATGTTATATTACAAGCAAAAGTAATAGATCTAACTCAAACAGGTTGCTTGGGTAATATTTTCCCATTCTGTTTCATATTTCTATTATAATGTAATGTATAAAGAATATTTTGGTACTTTTCTATCTATTTTTCTTCATTTTTCTGTTGATTTTGCCCTATCTTTTGAAGTGCTGTCTTGTTGCAATTTACACTCACATGTCCATTTTAAAGTTTCAGGCCTCCTAACCACAAGGGCAGTGGCAATCACCTGGATACTTTCTTATAAAACAAAGTCATGAAGCATGATGCAGTTTGCAATAAGTACTTATGTCATACATTCATCTTTCCCTTACTTCTTCTTGCCTTGTACATATTGGACTACATGTACTCCATATGAAGCCATCCATTTAACAGCTTGTAATTACAGTTGGAGCTACAAGTGACCTGTCCTAAATAGCTGCCGATAGCCTCATTCTCTCATCTCTTCTGCTAGGGTGAGTGTATTTTTTTTATACAATACAGGCACTTTTGTAGTGAAACTGTACAGAACTCTATGGTGACTCCAAGCTTTGTGTTGGCTTTCCCTTATTAGCCTGGTTTATTGCTCAATAAGTGTAACTCACCCTCATTCTCCCCACTGTGTCGAGTTTTCCCTCAGCATTACCTGCTCAAAATATTCCATGTTGTTTAACCAACTAGCAGCCCCATGGCTAAGATCTGCTAACATGGTTGAGCGGTTTTCCTTTGCTGTACCATGTGCTGTTCACTGCTGAGCCTGCTACATAAGCTGGATTCTGCTAACACACAACACTGGGGACCAACTAGCAGGCCTATGCCTAACATACCACTAGTGTGGTTGACAAGCACGAGCTCTGTACTCACTGCCTCAGCATTGACCATCATAAAGATGCAGTCTGGCTCGGACATCCTTTGCACTGGCAATGCCAAAACAGTGCTTGCATAGCACTCCTGGATGGCAGGTTTAGACCCTGAATACAAAAGGGCCTAAACTGTGCTACTATGTTTACCAATAGGAAATGGCTACAGTGAAGAAGAAGCCCAGAAAGCAATATGAGTCACTTTGTAGGTGACCTTGATATAGCCTTGATATTGCTTCACATAGAGTCATGTAGGCTAATATTTAATATGTAATGTTTATTACTTAATAAATAAATAGCGGTATCAGTGCTAATCATGAGTGCTGTCTGTTATTGTCTGCCAGGGTGCACTACCAGGAATTATGAACTCATGTGATATTGTTGTTCTTCTTTCAGCTGCTCCTGTTAGGGGTTGCCACAGTGGATCATTGGTCTGTGTAAGTGATTTGGCACAGTCTTTGTGCCGGATGCCCTTCCTGACACAACCCTCCCCAATTTTGACTGGGCTTGGGACCGGTACTGGAAGTGCACTGTCTTGTGTAACCCTAGTGGCTGGGGTTGGTTGCCTGGCCAGGAATCCAACCCAGGCCGTGGCAGTGAGAGCACAGAGGCCTAACCACTAGACCTCCTGGGCCATGAACCCTTGTGATATTGACATGCGTATTTCCCTATTTCTGAAGGAAATTGTCCCAGTGGTCCAAAATTAAAAGGAAAACAGGTTATGTATGTAACTGTGGTTCTATGACCGTATGCCAGTATGGAGGACGACCACCAAGGAAACAAGCAAACCCGAATACTGCACTCAGTCATAGAACCATGGTAAGACAATTACATACATAACCTTCTATTCTAAATTTAATCTTAGTTATTACAATCCGGCAGGGATTGTAGGTGGGGGGGGTGAATGACCAGCGCTCTCTGCCACCCTCAATACCACGACTGAGGTGAGAC
>CM075022.1:13680774-13691233 GCA_037576675.1 Pangasius sanitwongsei | reverse complement strand
TTAAATGCAGAGCACAAATTCCGAGTATGGGTCACCATACTTGGCCACACGTCACTTCACTTCACTTCACTTCACTTTATTATTGTTTTATTTTAAGTGCTATACTTTATACTGTATACAATATATAAACAAAACATTGATATTAGTCTATTTATTTATTACAAACTGAGAGAAATAACGGAACAAGCATTCTTCTCACACCTCAGCACCTTTTTTAGTGGAGAACAACAAAGGAACAGAAATAAGGAGAGATGTAGCAATGCTTAAGTTATCATGTTGATTCATTGTGATTGCACTAAACAAACTGTACAAACATTTAAGAAGCCTCTGTGCACAAATCACAGACATCATAGCACTGTATACTTTAGCTTTTGCATACACTTGCCAGTAAAACTCCAAAAGCCAATGACAAAAGAATATCTGGGTGGATATTTAGTCTAAAATGAATGAGCCAAGTCCTGATAGCTGACTAACAGGAGAATTGTACAAAGGCCAAAACTGGACCATGCTTTGGTGGAGACATGTGTCTTGGAAAGATATTTGGGAGGTTGAAGCGTCGGCGGTAAACCATCGAGGAGCCACAAAAAATTCTTCCATGCAGGCCTTCAGCTTTTTTTTTTTTTTTTGTAGAATTGAACCATGGCCGAAGAGAGTACAAGCCTAAATTGTTGACACATGGCTCCACTCAAGGTTAACAATGCTATTTCCCCTCTTTGCTAGCAGCTGTCCTTGAAGTCATGCTGAGAGTCACAGGTGCCTATATATCATGTTCTGCTGCTTGCTTGCATAGTGGTGCCATTAAAGGAAAAATCCACCCTGAATGACTTCCTTTTACATTTATGGCATTTGACAGGCACTCTTATCCAGAGTGACTTACAGAAGTGCTTTGTAGTCTGTCTCAAAAACATATCCTCATGCTTGTTTACTAGGTCAGGGACTAAGAGTACCATCTTACTTATATATATCAATAGTTATGATCTTCAGTTGAGCAGAAGTTTTATGTTAAATTCTAAGTTGATCTTTTTGGTTTAAACCTCATTTTATCAAGTCAATTTTCGCTTTGGTTTCCTACATTACCTACAATGCTGTTTGACTGCACACTGTTAGTGGCACTAGTAGGAATTCATCTTTACCTAAATATGATGCAGCAGCACTTTAGTCCATTAGCCTGTTCAGTTCTCTCATCTCCTTGTCTGTACACAAACAGATCAGCTTCCAAAGCTTTAACTTTCATGCTAATACTGTCATCAACGCTATCTTGCTTGTCATGTCATAGATCGCTAACTGGCCAAACTAGCTTATATGCCGTATACCTGCATTGCTTTCTGGAACATTGAATCAAGTGTTTGCTATCTCCACTACTTCTGCATTGGATTTCTCAATAGTATGACATTGAATGTGAAAAATGCTGAGTGAGAAAAAGAAGCTCTTGCTCTGTTGTTTTAAAGAGTTAACAGCAAAATCTGACCATTTTCTAAATGACATTGTAACTTTGGGATGTCCCACTGTGATATCAGATCAGCACAAAACCACTAACTTCTCATGGGAAAAATGAAAATTCAGCACCAACCAACAAATTAACACCAGAATCACTAAACACATCATAACTATTTCAATATAAACATATTTAATGTGTTTCAAGGTGGAATTTTCCCCGACAGTAGGATGCATTCAAAATATTGATCAATACGAAAGCAACAGAAAGAAGAAGGTGGCCTGTTGGTTTTATGTATTTTATATATTTTATCATGTCCGCCTGACTCATATTGTTCCACCTGTGGCTACTGTTCCACCACTGACTTTTTCTGTTTTATATCATTTGTTCATTTATTATGGCTCTTTTCAAATGCAATGTTATCTATTTCATTTTGAAATAATATCCTCTGAACATACAGTATTTATTTAACACAATGTTCCATTACTATTGCAAACTATGCAAGATAAAAAAGGTTCAATTTAATATCCATACACGTCTCTTTTACACTTGTTATTAGCAGAAACAAACAGTTTAAAAAGTGAGTGCTTGTATCTAGTGCACTGGTGCCATGACCCTCTATTAGGCCCTTGTTATATAAGTTTGTGTGTCTGTCTCAAATGAAAGAATGCAACCAATGAGTCAGAGCTTCCTTCCATATAGCTTTACTTTAGCAAGAACCTTTCCATAAAAACACTCCCGTAAACATCAAGTGAAGGAAAACAGAAGGCCTAGATGCTAACACAAGGAGCAGTATAAAGTCTGCTGAAAAGTCTGAAAAGTTGTTTACCAGTCATTACTGAGTGACCCAAAAGTATCTGTAATATGTCTGGGAAAATGATCAAAATAAAAAAAATCGCCGGCGCACCAGTGCAGTTTTCAGACTGCATTGGCAGATTTAGGTGGGCAATAAAGCCATGGAGGAGGTTGCTGTTTTCAAATCGGCTGTGCATAGTAAATTCCTTTCTGGTATTATACTAAATATGCTAATTTGGGCTCATTTGGGGGGATTATACTGAAGAATGCCCAGAATCCAAACTTATTTGCATTTATACAGAAAAACAACTCATTTCATTGCCTTCAGAAAACTGCACAAAACTGTTAACTAAGAAAAAGGTTAATGCTTAAATAATCACTGTACTGTTAAATAACATTTACACACTGTTTATCCATATATGCCACGCTTTTACACTCTTATGCATTTTACTCTTATACTCTCACTGGGAGTGTGGAGATATACAGCGCCCTCCAAAATTATTGGCACCCTTCATGAAATTGAGCATAAAGTAAATAAAAATAAATAAATAAATAAAAAGGATACCACATGCAATGACATCACTTAGAAGTGATATTATGAGCTCAATCATACAGTACAAGGACTTTGTATAGACATGTTAAAACTTCAAATTCAAACACAAGAACAAAACACTGGTTTCAAAATGATCAGCACTAACAAATATTCTCTAGCACTTGTTTCCTAGCACTTGTCCTGGAGAGAATACGAGCACCGAGTCTCTTCCTGTAACGTTGGATGGTGAAGTCACTTGTAGAGGGATCTTGGTCCACTCTTGCATGCAGAACTTTTAAAGCTCCTATACGAATATTCTTACATTTGTGCATGTGGACATCTGGAAAACCAGTTCAACCACAGGTTTTCAGTAGGGTTCAAATTCAGGGACTGAGATGTTAATTGCAAAATTTGTCTCTTTAACCATTTCTGTCTTCATTTTGAAGTATGCGCATCATCTCATTTAAATCTCTATCAATGGACAAGTCTAAACCTCCTGGAAGAGGCAACCAAGTTTTGGGCTGAATAATCCTGGTATTTAGCAGACTTCATGATTCATACGAGTCCCCCAGCTACCAGCCACAAAACAGTCCCAACGCATCAATCCAGATTTTACAGGTGCTTTTCCTTCTATTCCTTTGATATTGGGCTGATCTGACCTCAACACGCAAGTTTCATCGCTGCATTTTGTGAGATGCTCTCAGCAAGCTCTTTCCTTTCATCACTTCCAAACAGCTTGTGATGAAAGTAGTGTTTAACAGTTGATTTCGAAACTTCACAACCACGACACAGTGTTTTCACACAGTGTTCTCTTGGGTCTAATTCCTGACGTGTAATTTTTTTTTTTTATGGCCCAAATTGTGCTTTATGGTAATTTTAACTGCTATTTTTGTATGTTTTTTCTCATGGCTGCAGATGAAAAAAGGATTTACATGGTCATATCTGTACCCCAGGGAAACAGCATATGGCTAAAGCCAACAACGCTGAGAGCAAATGGAAAAATAATATTGGAATGGCAATTTGTTTGCATTTATTGAAAATACTTTACACAATACAATAATTTCTGCACATAAATCTGAGAGAAAATACTATT
The DNA here is from genome assembly GCA_037576675.1 of Pangasius sanitwongsei. Taxonomy (NCBI): domain Eukaryota; kingdom Metazoa; phylum Chordata; class Actinopteri; order Siluriformes; family Pangasiidae; genus Pangasius; species Pangasius sanitwongsei. Next base: position 13,687,378 of record CM075022.1, on the reverse strand, counting down.
ATTTAAAAAAATAGGTAGTATTTATAATGTGAATGATTGTTGTTGGAACAAAGATAAATAGTTTATCCTTAGTTTTATAGGTAGGTTTAACAATGTTTTATTATTTTTGGGTGGAAAATTTGAATTATTATGTGTTATGTTTATTTTATACATAATTTCTGCCCATTTTGTGAAGCGAGGGCACTGGACCAGAATGGCAGTGTACCGTGATAAGGAAATCTGAAAAACATTAAATTGTCAGTTTACTAAGTACACATTGGGCTTTTTATCACAAAAAACCTAGAATATGTGTTACCCCACCCCTCTACCTTTTCTATTAATACAAAGAGACCACAATAGGACTGGTAGTAAATTGACAATTGACCAGCTATTATATTGGTGCTGGACCATTCTCAGCACATATCGCATAACAGGTTGTTAGTTTTAAAAACATTTTAGTAGTTTCCCAATGTGATGTACCAACAAGCATGATATTGGCTTATGAATGTTTCATTCCCACCCACAATGAATTCTTATATACAGCTGCACTGCAAAGGAGACTGTCCTCAGTTTGCCTTTCCTGCCTAAATAAAAAGTTAATAAAATGTAATAAATTTAAATGCCCAATTAGGATTTGCTGCAACCGGCAGGAAGATTTAAGTACAGCGAAAACAGATGCTTTGTAATAACAGTGCATCCAGTAAAACATACAATGGGTACATTTACGATGTTAGTAAAACTCGGAGGTCGTCATGGGCTTCAGGCTTTAGCCGCAGTACAATATTAGAACAATCATATGCTAGTGCTATACAAATAAAACTGAATTGAATTGAGTTAGCAATGCCCCAGTTAAAGCCCCACTTAGGTTTTGGGATATGATATTATGCAAATTTTGTAAAAAAAAAAAAAAAAAATTCACCTTATGATCTTGCTTACATATAGACTCTTTTCTACTTAGCAACTGATTATGCTAAAAACACAGTAAATATATTAGATATGAACTAGATTCAGAGTGCTGCGAAAAAGCCAACATGAACAGAACCAATGTGGGCCACTGACATCTGACCAATCAGGATAAGGAAGCATCTCTACATGCCTGTCAATCATGTTGCCTTTCAATTCAGAAAGCTCTGCCTCTTGCGCTATGATTCAGGAGTCTAGTTTCAAAACAGCTAGTTTTAGCTCATTTCCACCAGAATCACTGACTATACCTTTAATATCAATGCACCAAAATGAATAATGAATAAATCAAAATCAGAATTGTCTTTGCAAGGCCTCTCCTACTCTAGTTATGTGGAAAAAAACAGGTATTTAAAAAAAATAAATAAAAAAAAAAACTTGGTTAATAGTGAAATCATCTAGCTCCTTCCAGATATGCTTCAAGACTGCCAAGATGCTAAAATCTCCTTGGCCTGTATAATTTCAGACATGCTTCTTTAGAAGAAAACAAAGATGTTTTTGCTCAAAGGCCAACAGAAAAAAAAAAAAAACAACACCGGCCAGTTCATTAAGTTCAGCATCATTCATATAAAACCCAGCTCTTTAATACAGAAACTGCTTATTAAATTAGTTTGTTCGGAATGCTGAGGCAAACCACAGTGTGCTTAAACTGATTGCACTTTAGCGTTTTACATAACAGATTATATTAAAGGGATAACACGATGTGACATAAATAAGAGACTTATCCAAAACCTCAGCATATCAACCCAAATGGGATGTTGGGACGTTTGTTCATTATGTGGAGCCTGAAGAGGATAAACCACAAACCATCTAGTAATTTTGGATATCGTGGGTAGAAACATGAGAACAACAAAACAGTAAATCTACTAACCTGACCTATGAGATCTGGGAAGAGTGGAATCTCAAACTAACATATACTGGGTATATAATTAGCACGTCTATATATAAGCATGATGTGTGGATAAATATTTAATTCTGAATAAAGTATGTGTTTTAAATTGCCTGTGGATGGCAAATGGATGGTACATCTGAATTCCAACACATTATTCTGTGCTTAATATTGCACAGGAACAGTAAATGACTGCTGGCACATGGAACCCTAACATTTCAACAAGCCTCTCCTTCAGTGGCTCCACTCTCGGCTCCATGCTTCCTGTGTAGTTTAATAATAAGCAACATTCAAAAGCAGAGCTGATGAAGTCCAGCACTGATACGGAAGCAGAGGCCTGGTTATCAGCCCGCATTGTTTTTGCATCTGTTGAGTCTCTTTCAGCATTGAAAAATCATTTACCTCGGCTGCATACTTTTGTCTGTTCTGCAAACCATGGGCCTCATGTTGATTACAGAACATTAATGGTTTTCTATGCTATTGATTGTAATTTCAGTGTATTGCATACAGTGTCTTGCATGAATATTCAACCCTTTTAAACTTTTCCACATTTTGTAGTGTTACAACCTGGAACTGAAATGGATTTAATTGTGGATTATACTGTATATCATGAATGTACACAAAATAGGACTCTTGGTTGCTTTTCTGACTAATCCCCTTTTTTACCCAGTCACTGAATTGCGGTTTTGCTATATTCTCGCCATTTTGAAAAATGGACATAATGTTGCTCCATGTGATGTTCAACATTTGGGATACTTTTTTTTTTTTATAACCAAACCTTGATTGATACTTTTCTAGAACTTCTTCGCTCCTTGGTCTTCATGATGCTGTTCATGATGCTGTTGCCTGATGAATTGTCCAGGTATGTTCCAGGAATTCCAGTAACAGGTTTACTGAAATCATGTGACACTTTAATTGTATGCAGGTCAGTTGGTACCTGATGGTAACTGGTTGCTCCAGAACTAATTTAGCATTTCCCAGCAACAAGGGTAAATACTTGTGCAATAACAATTTACATTTGTTTTTCATTTGTAAATAATTTAGCCGAACAATATACTGTAGAACTTTCTGCGAATTCATGACATGATGTATAATCCCAGTTAAATCCATTTCCGGTTGTGACCCTACAGACTATGGAAAAGTTGAAGGGAGTGATTATGTATGCATGTATCCACTGTATAATACAAGCAACACAGAGTAAGATTCAAGACTTGCAGGACTACCAGAAATTTTCCAGTAAAGGACATGGATCATGTCCAGTCCACATCAAGGTTGTACCAGATTCCATCAACACAGTGAAGATGCTGAAAATCTCCTTGATCTCTAATCTTAGACATGCTTCTTTAGGAGAAAACAAATGATGTCTTTGTATAACCCAAGACAGCTATAACTGACTGGCCGATATCAGATGTCCATTCTTTATCATATCACAGCACTGTTTAATTCTCAAAAGAAGGTGTTGATTAATTTTCTATAACAGCAGCTCTGACTGTAGTCCCAGATACAAGGGAAATTTCAACTTTACATTAAAGCGATCATTCTAATATGTTATTGTTTCTATAGTAACAACTTTCACAGGGATTTGTATGACGGGCACTCCACATAAACCTACTGTATGTAATTGTTGAAGTAATATGAAGGTGAAGTTCTCTGTGAGGAAAATTAGCATTTTTGAAGGAGTCAGGACTTTGTACTTTGCAGTTTCTCTATAACATGACAAGCTGTGGGTTTTTTGTCTTATGAACTTAAACAAGTCACTTCACTTCACTTCACTTCTTCACTTCACTTAAACAGAGAGAAAAGAGAGAGGCCGGTGAGGGAAAGACTGCAAGAACATAAGTAAATATAGGAACTAACTTGTTTAGTGGACGTTCTACAAAGTTAAACCTAACTAAAATTTGTTAGAGTTGACAGTTTGCTGTGGTATTAGAGGAATAAAACACTTTGGGATGTGCTCTTATTGGAAAACAACCAACTTCGGGGCAGTAACTCCATCGGACCACCCCGTCATTGTAACAGTCTTAGTATAGTCATTGTACAGCATGCCCCATCATGTTTTATTCCTTCCATATTACCTTAAACAAAGGGGTTACCTATAAGATGGCATACTGCATTAACGAAATCTGACAGTTATATTGTTAATGTTTAGCTATACCAATATAAATACTCTAAAGTGTTTTCAGGGTAGGCTTTGGATCCACTGCAACCCAAGATAAAGTGGTTACTGAAGATGAATGAATGAAATGAAAGAACTGGGCATGTAATCAACTTGGTTAATTGCCTGTTGTTTTGCAGCTCTTGATGAATATGCTGTATAAAGTTGGCCAATGTAGTAAATCACTTTTACAATAATTCAAAATGTGACGTTATTTAATTAGATAAATGTAAGTCGCTCTGGACAAGGGTGTCTGCCAAATGCCCTGAATGTAAATTTAATTTCTGCAACTCTAAGACATACACAGAAAAGAAAAAAAAAGTAGCTCCTGTATTACAAGAAAGTATATTTCTGTTGCATTCTTAAGCTTCATGTGAATCACATTATCATATACATAGAAACAGTAAAATAGAGTAAAATTAATCACCACTTAATATGAATGACTACAGTTTGCAGTTGAATACACTGTAAATTGCTGAAGGGAAATTAGCTTCACTAAGATTTATCGTCCTCTGTAATTACTATCAGCTAGTAATTTCAGTTAATTATTGTTATGTGTATAATAGTTTGGATGCTGGCCTGCAGATGTTTACGTGGAAACTGATAACTGACATTTCTCTGAGGCTTGGCTCTCTGTTTGTAATGGAATCTGTATGCCTTGCATCATTGAAACACAAAACACAGGAATTCCTGGGTAAAATGAGAAACAGCCAATAAATTAGTGCAACATGTGTTTAGGACAAATATTTGCACATGCCTGGCAACTTCAGGTTGACCTTGTATCTATGTTAATAAGTGGAACAGTGCCGTGAAACAAACACTGGCTTGTCTTAATGATGAAGTCTTAATATTGTGAGTCATTTGTGAGTCATCTCTGTAGTTGGTAAATAACCTTATTCGTATCCTTGATCTACAAAATGATGGTACAATGTGGCTTTACGTTTAACAACTATGGCATAATCAGCAGTAAACTGAAATTCTTCAGGACCAAAAGTCATTTTAGCTCTGTAGGCAGATTTAGTCAGAGTGAGGCCTGGTTTACACTTCTGTATTTATGCAGAGGTGTGTTTTATGGGTAAGCATTACACGCTGAGACGCTTTTTTACGTTCTCACACGCGGTCCTTCACAAGCTACCTACGTGCCCTATGTATCTATGGTGTTGTGTGTCCACTGGCCTTCAAGTAACTGCTGGTTGGTTGGCATAGAGGCGTGTCCAGTTGCGTCTCCGGAAATGTACCTTTCTTCCATGGGTTTTAAAGACATCTCAAATTAAACAATATAGTGTAACCAATTAAATTTTCCTTTATTACATCCAGTAGTTAATGTCTTCTACAGGCTGGAGACATGCTCATGCTCCCCAACCATTATTTAAAAATCTCATATATAATAGCTCGCAACTTAAAAGTCTTTTGAAAAATTGCAGTTTAGAACACATTATTGAAAAATGGATTTATTTACAGAAAACAGCAAACAGGATGATTGGTGTAAATGATCATTATTTTGTTTAAAGATTGTATTTTTTTCATTGGTACTGCCCTTAAGAAGCTACACAAGATATTTACATGCTTCCCAGAAGCTAAAAATAATAACAATTTACACCGACTATCCTGTTCAAAAGTTTACATCCCCCTGGCTCTTAATGTATCGTGTTGTAATAGTTGTGTATGAGTCCCTCAATTGTCCTCAGAGTGAAAAGATGGATCTGAACATCATATAGCCACTGTTGGAAAGGGGTCAAATATGTAGAAGATGCTGGAAAAGCAAAGACTATGCAGGACCTGGAGGATTTTTCTGAAGAACAGTGGGCAGTAGAACTGCTCAGGACAAACAAGGGACTCATGAACAGCTATCACAAAAGAGTCGTTGATCATCCAGGTAACAACGCACAGTATTAAGAATCAAGCGTATGTAAACTTTTAAACTGGTTCATTTGTGTAAATTCAGTTATTATTGTGTCTTGTGGACTATATGTAAATATCTGTTATGTGAAATAGCTTATTCAAGGCAGTATTAAATCTTTCTTCTTTCTTTCTTCTCCTTTCGGCTTTTCCCTTCAGGGGTCGCCACAGCGAATCATCACTCTCCACCTATCCCTATCTTCTGCATCCTCAAGTACTGACGATTCGCATGATTAAATTTGGCAATGTTTTATACCGGATGCCCTTCCTGACGCAACTCTCTCTATTTATCCGGGCTTGGGACCGGCACAGAAGTCACTGGACTGAGACCCCCATGGCTAGATTCAGGGCAGTATTAAATAAAAACAAAATTCAAAATTTTTATGATCCCTCTTATTTTTTTTTTAATTATTAACATTTTGCAGGGGTGCATATAAACTTATGACCACATCTGTAGTTGAGACGCTCATGTCACATGCAAGTATGAAGACTTCACCTCATGACACCTTGACGTGCTCACAGAAACATTCTCACGGAAGTATGACTCAGCCCTGAGGCAAAGCAAGACCAAACCAGTGCTTGGTTCATGTCACAATATTCATTTAAATTATTATGCAATTTTCCTGAACAAAAATAATGGTATGGTGATATACAGTTAGGTCCGGAAGTATTTGGACAATGACAGAGTTTTTGTGATTTTGCCTTTATACACCACCACAATG
>CM075022.1:13649565-13673104 GCA_037576675.1 Pangasius sanitwongsei | reverse complement strand
TATTTATACACATTTTTTAATTAAAGCGTTGAGTTTAAAAAAAAAACAAAAACATTTATTTTTTTTAAAAAAATAAAAAAAAAAATTACTTTTAAAAAAAAAAAAAAAAAAAAAAAAAAAAAAAAAAAAAAAAAAAAAGATGATGTTAAAAATAAAATGTGGGTGTTTTCTGCAACAACATTCCAATATAAAAGCAAAAGAACAACAAAAAGAGACAATCACTGGATGCACGATGTTTTAAAATATAGTTTTTATACAGTTAGGTGATGTTTGATTTTTGTACGCACTTGCTACAAAGAGAACATCCAGCCGTACATGGCCCTCAGCTGGTTTTCTGTGGGTTTTTTGGTTTAATCATGTGTAGTGTAAACCCAAACCAAACCGCAAACAAAACAAAACAAAATGACCAATTTCCCCGATTCCGACTCAGTAAATGGACTAACATATGAAAAGGCGCTCTCAGTCTCCAGTAGTGAACAGCTGTATAAAGGAAATGGGCAAAGAGTGGTCAAGCAAACTGGCAGAATTAGAGCAGAGAAGTCAGGAAGAATATGGTGGAAAGAGGAATATTACAACTGAGGGGATTAAACGCTGCTCATTGGGTATAAAAGAAAAAAAAGCTTGGGGACAGTTATAAAGGAGTACGAGTTATTAGACAATATTTATTTACATCACATTAAGAAGAGTCATGTTTGAACGGATTCTTTTTTTCCACTATTAATATCTTCATAGACTATTTGACCTTTATTGCTAGCTGAGATCATGTAGAATATCATGTAGAATGAAACCCAACACACGTGTTGAAATACTTTACAATTTGGTCTTAAGGGTGTGCAAACTTTTGCACTCAACTGCTGTGCACAACAATCTAACCAATATTTCCTCCCCCATATAGTGTAGTTATAATATGTCATTTTAGCTTTATAGCTGGGATTTAACATTAGCGGCAACTTTATTAGCCTTAAAAGATACAGCCAAACATAAATATATTTGCAACTTTCAGCATGGCTTAATAAAGCGTGTAGCTAACTTAGCTAAAAATATTTCCCCCACCGGTATTCCAATAAATCCCGCCTCCTGCGCTATGATAAGCTACTAAACCTGTCAATTCGGAGGACGACTTAGGGGCGTGACTTAACGACAAATCCAAGCGGAGCCCGCGAGAGCGTTCTAGCCAATCCTAAACAAGAGGGCGGGACTTGTCGGAATACGGGTGGGAGGAGAACAAAGCCGGCTCTGCAGCCCATTTTAGCGTGCTAACGCTGGCTAATATGAAGTACGCCTTATAACCGTCAACATTTCGCTGTTTTCTGCAGTCTGGAAAAATATAAACATCTCCCCAGGAGGTTTATAAAGGGCAATAAATTAGCAACTAGCAAAATATCTAAATTTGAAGTTATAAGCGACCACATCCTTAGAAGGAAAAAAATAAAAAATAACGAACCTGTTCTACGTCGTCCGCCATTTTTTAAGCGACAGTACCCAGAATGCAACGCGCGTTCTTTAGAAGCATTCAAACCCCGCGAGATGTCCGCGTGATCATGCAAATTCAGTATAGTCAACTAAATGATTTAATCGGATCCTCTCCTTTAGCACAATATCACATCGCTTTTTCCATACTATTCATAAATATTGAAACATAAGTAGCAATGCATTTAATATTGTATAGTATTGTGGCAACATGTAGCCTATTTTTACTTTATTTACACATTGTTTGTAGTTGCAATGCAAACTCTAGGCTATTGCCCTTCAAACATATGTTCTACCAAAAATGCTAACAATTCTATATGAATAAATAGCTTGAATAATCTAATGCATATCGACACAAACCTGTGTTTGTACAACAGGTGCCATATCCGCCTCCTGGTTTACATTCAAAGTGTTTTTAACCTGAACACGTGACATGCAGGATTAAATGCACGTGCGCTTAATAAAGCACTTTTGATTAGACTCGTTTTAGAGTCGACACTTTTGCTAAAGGAAATGATGTTTGCTTATTTATCGTCTTTAATATTGCTTATTCTCTTTGTTCACCTGAGATCACGCCTATTGCACGAGCATCCTTATTGTGATGATAGTTGCCAGATTGGAAAATTTTACACACATATGGCCTGTTAGATTGTGCAGAGAAATTTCCGTGTTGAGTGGACAAAAGTTAGACTGATGTAATTGCCTTGATTGGGTAAACTTAGATCTACTTATCTCCTTTGCATAACTGCATTCAAATCAACACAATGCAATAAAACAGCCAGAAGTGGTTCATTTTCTAGGAGATCTTGCAGTTTACAGTAATGAGGCATTACTGATAACATGCCAAAGCAGAGTGGGCGGAGCCAGGCAGTGCAAGAAAGTAGGGCAGATTTCACCTTTATCCAAATGACAGGTGATGCAGCAGTCACCAGTGAGAGCTGGTAGGCTGTGTGACCCAGGACACTTACTTTCCCAATTGCTGAACACCTATCTACACTCCTGAGCAAAAGGGGGGGGGGAAGAATTTTTAAAAATGGACCAAACCCAAAATGTCACAATATTAAGCTTTTAATGGTCTTAACAAATCATTGGTCAGGAAATTAGCAAGAATTAAACAAATATATAAAGAAACTTTATCTATGGATGGATGACTCATCCCTTCATCCATTTATTCTCTGTACCGTTTATCCTACACAGGGTCAGAGGGTCACCTGGAGCCTATCCCACAGGAATCAGGGCACAAGGCAGGGGACACCCTGAATGGGGTGCCAACCTAACACAGGGCACAATTGCACACACACACTACAGACAATTTAGAGATGCCAGTCAGCCTGTTGCATGTCTTTGAGTACCTGGAGGAAATCTCTGAAGCAAGGGGAGAACATGCAAGCCCCTAACACACAGGGTGGACACGGGAATTGAACACCCAAATCCAGGGGTGCAGGGCAGATGTACTAACCACTAAGCCACCCATTAACTTATCTTTTAAGGAAAAAAAAAAAAAAAAACATTCCAGAAGATAATTTTGGAAAATTTTGTATACCCAGGCATGTGTTAGTTTGGATTTTATATCAAACATTTTAATCATTATCATGAATTTACCTTTGTGTACAAGAAGACTATATAAGTGAATTTCCCTGTTTCTAGCTTTTCCCCAAACAGCAAAAGTAAACCAGCAAATAGTGGCACAGGAGCTCTCAGGAGTGCATTTGTTTCATTCTTTGCTAATTTCCTGACCAATGATATTTGCCATTTTGTGCTTGGTCCAATTATTTTTTTTGTGTGTGTGTGTGCATATTTACATTTATGCATTTGGCAGACACTCTTACCCAGAGCAACTTACAGAAAAAAAGAAAACCTTTTGGTCCCTGTCACATAAGCTTCCATCCCTGCTCCTGGAATGTCTCCTGTCCTGCGTATTATAGTGTTTTCACTACTCAAACACATCAACTGCCACTCAGGCAGAGCTATTAATTAGCTGATTAGTTGAATCAGGTGTGTTAGATCAAGGCTTTAGGGGTGTCCAATCTTATCCACAAAGAGCCAGCATGGGTGCAGGTTTTCATTCCAATCAAGCAGGAGCCACACCCGATTCCACCTGTTTAATCAGCTGATCTTGGCTTTCAGTAGACTCAGGTGTGCTTCTGCTTGGTTGGAATGAAAACCTACACCCACACCGGCTCTTTCCGGATAAGATTGGACACCCCTGGTCTATCAGATAGGCTGTTCATTCCAAATTTTACGTTAGCGGAGAAACTGATAGTGGAAACATTTCGCTTCAGAAATATCCATAAAAATGCTTCGGGAAACATCTCTGTCAGTTTGACTAGTGCATTAACAGCCGGATCTGCACTGAGTTGGACCCGAGCTGTCCAATCAGATTAGTGATTCCACTCCATATTCCCTCCCCCTAGACACGCCCATGACTCTTTACAATGGTGTGATCCATCCATTCTGTACTGCTTAACCTACACAGGGTTGCGGGAACCTATCCGAGGGACTCAGGGCACAAGGCAGGGGACATCCTGGACGGAATGCCAACCCATCACAGGGCACAATCGCACACATTTATACACTATAGACGATGCCAATCAGCCTACAAGGCATGTCTTTGAACTGGTGGAGAAAACCGGAGAACCCGGAGTAAACCCCTGAAGCGGGTGAGAACACAAACTCCACACACACAGAGTGGAGGCGAGAATCAAACCCCAACCCTGGAGGTGTGAGAACACAGTGCTGACCACTAAGCCCTCTAATGGTGTGATCGAGACTGGGAAACTTTTGAACCAATCTGGCAACCCTTGGCGCACAGCATCTCGCGCGTGGCCGGTGAGCGCGCCTCATCCCGGTATACCAGTGCACTTCCGACAACGCCACTGGAAGAGCATCCTTTGGTGCTTATTATTATTTTATTGTTTTAGTTTTTTACAGTTTTGTTCCTGTCAGAGCTTTTCACATTTGAATTATTCCTGTGGGTTCCTCCTCCTGAGGTGAATGTGGCGTCCGGCTGTGGTTTGTGTGGCGCTCGCGGCGTGGGCGTGCGGATTCCCAGCGCCTGCATCATGCAGCGTTTATTTCAATTCCAGACCTGTGATCGGTGAGACGCTGACTTCAGTGTGTGTTTGTGTCTTAGCTGCTAGCACACCTTCTCAAGCCTAATGCTTGAATGATAACAGCAGTGATGACTAATACACTAGCGAATCGGTTCTTTTTTTTTTTTTTTTTTGTTCTTTCTTTCTTTCTTTCTTTCTTTTTTTTTAAATATTTTTTCTAACATCGTCAAGTGAATCGATTCCCATGTAGGCACCAAAAGAAAGGTTCTCCTCAAAAAAAAAAAAAAAAAAAGGCTATGTCATTTCATACCTAATAACACACCTAATGGGACCTATAATATTTAATATTATCAAAGAATAGAACCTGTTTTCTGCCACAACTTAACAACTGACCGAAATATATTCTATAAAAATCTGTTTATTTTATATGACAAAGTAATTTTTTATAAATGCCGCACTGGGTGTAGAATCAAACGACTCAAAGCTCTAGTGAATTGGTTGAAATAGATTTGTTTGAAAGAACCGATTCAGTGAATCAGTCACGCCAATCGATACCCAGGAATGTTCGGGAAGCGTCTGAGCCGATTGTTTACCCTTTTGGAGAGTAATTGTGGTAAACTGTAAGAATGTTCTAGAGCCTCTTAATGACATTTTGTGATGTTTTATGTCTGGGGGATAGAATAAAATTGTAATATAGCAGTATATTGTTACATATTTACATATTGTGAGGTGTGTGTGTGTGTAAATATATAGTCAGGTCCATAAGTATTTGGACTGTTGAGGAATTACAGCTTTTTTTTTTTTTTCTTTTTTTTTTTTACACAGAGTCCCTCCATTTTCACAGGCTTAAAAGTAATTGGACAGTGGACTGATAAGCAGTTTAATGGCCAGGTGTGGCCTGTTTCCTGATTATTTCATGACAGATTAAGGATATAAAAGGTTTGGAGTTTATTCCAAGCATTGCATTTGCATTTGGTAGCTGTTCATGGGAACTCTCAATATGCGGTCCAAAGAGGTGTCGATGCAAGTGAAGGAGGCCATCATTAGGCTTAAAAAACAAAACAGACCTATAAGAGAGATAGCAGAAACTTTAGGAGTGGCCAAATCAACAAAATCAACTTTCTTAAAAAGAAGGAATGCATTGGCGAGCTCAGCAACACCAAAAGGCCCGGCAGACCATGGAAGACAACTAAAGTGGATGATCAGAGAATTCTTTCCTTGTTGAAGACCTTTCACAACATCTAGCCAAGTCAAGAACACCCTCGAGGAGGTAGGTGAATCATTGTCAAAGTCTACAATCAAGAGACGCCTTCATGAGAGTAAATACAGACCTCAAGATGCAAACCACTGGTAACACTAAAGAACAGAAAAGCCTGAATAGACTTGCTAAAAAACCTCTGAAAAAAGCCTGACCAGTTCTGATGCAAGATTAACTTGTACCAGAATGATGGGAAAAGAAGAGTATGGAGAAGGAAAGGAAGGGCTCATGATCCAAAGCATACCACATCACCTGTCAAACATGTGGAGGCAGAGTTATGGCATGGGCATGTATGGCTACTAATGGAACTGGGTCACTAGTGTTTATTGATTATGTGACTGCTAATAGAAGTAGCAGGATGAATTCTGAAGCAAATAGAAAGACCCACAAATAAGCAGCAGCTGAATGCAGCTGCAGTAAAGGCCTGGCAAAGCATCTCAAGGGAGGAAACTCAGCATTTGATGATGTCCATGGGTTCCAGACTTCAGGCACTCATTGACTGCAAAGGATTTGCATTCAAGTATTAAAAATAATCCTAATATGTATGATTGTTAGTTTGTCCAATTACGTTTGAGCCTGTGAAAATGGAGGGACTCAAAAAAATGGCTGTAATTTCTAAACGGTTATATATATATATATGTATTAGATCAAAAGTCCAAAAACAATAGGAATACTATAACAATATAAAATAATAATAATCAATATATAATGTCTATAACCCTATTCCTTATAAGTTCCCTATAAATATTCCCTAGGGTGTATCATCTGGACACTAACATATTGCATTGTATGATATTATGAATACACTGGCTATTCACCTCAGTGCTTTCAGTCATGACTACAAAATGCACTATATTCTGAAAAGAGGGGTTTATTACATACAGTTGTAGTTCTACTTGTCTTAACACAAAAGTCTAAATATTATTTAATCTAAAAATGAAAACTGCCCACTGAAAAACATTTCAGCTTTAAGTATAAGTAAGCTATTCTACCGGATGCTCTCGGGTTAAGATCTGTACTCTAGAACCTTGTTCTGTTTCCATAAAAGATGCAGAAATAAATTTTGAGTGATTAAAATATACTTCAATTGCAGCCTGTGGAAAATTCCACCATGTGGTCCAATATACCATCGCCCACTTGCTATTTTTATTATTATATACATGTAAATTAACAGTACATCAGGCACTAACAGCAATCTTTAATCTACCTTTTTTAATAGTAGCTACCCAGTAATTGCTGATACACATCAAGGTCACTGAAGATCGTTCACTAATTTAGCCCCAAAATGAATCGGAACTGATGACAAAAAAGTAAAGGAAAAACACGAGAGCTTTTTGTAATATTTGTTTTAAAGCCAAAACCTGTTTTGAACATCTCATTTTCATACACACATATACATATATATCATATACATAATATTCATTTTGAAACAACAAACTAACGAATGCAACGTTCAGTCCCTTCTGAAGGTATTGGAATGGCAAGTCCAATTCAGTTGTTTTGGCTATGAAGACATTTGGGTTACTACTGAAGACATTTGGATTTGAGTTCAAAAGATGATGTATCAGAATTTCAGCATTCCTTTCTTGATATTTATGTCTAGATGTGTTAACTTAGAACATTGCACCTTTTTTTTTTTTTTTTTTTGAACCCACCTATTTTTTCAAGTGATCAGAAATATTGGAACATGTGACTGACAGGTGTTTCTTGTTGCCCGGGTGTGCCCTGTTAGCTTAGTTGTTTAAACAATTAATAGCTCTGAATGTCTACTGTGGCTTTTCCAGAGACCCCTGGCTTTTACCTGTGAAGACTGCATTTGTTGTTAAAATGGAGAAACCAACACAAAGACCAGAGAGCTGTCTATGGGAGAAAAAGCAAGCCATTCTGAAGCTGAGAAAAGAGTGAAAATCAGTCAGAGCCATTGTACAAGCATTGGGCATAGCCAATACTACTATTTGGAATGTCCTGCTAAAGAAAGAAACCACTGGTGTACTAACAACTGAACAGGCTGGCCAAGGACAACAACAGCAGCTGATGAAAGAAACATTGTGAGAGCTGTGAAGAAAATCCCAAAAACAACAGTCAGTGATCTCACCAACAACTTCGACAGGGCAGGGGTGAAGGTATCGTAATCCACCGTTTGAAGAAGACTCAAGAGCAGAAATATAGAGACCATACCACAAGATACAAACCACTCAACAGCAGTAAGAATTGGAAGACCAGATTGGAATTCGCAAAGAAATACAGAGACGAGCCACAGAAGTTCTGGAACCAAGAGTAAATTCTACCACAGTGAGGGAAAGGCCAAAGTGTGGAGAAAGAAAGGATCTGCTCAGGATCTGTCTCATGGCTTGGGCTTGCATAGCTGCTTCTGGAATGGGCTCACTAATCTTTATTGATGATGTAACTCATGATGGTAGCAGCAGAATGAATTCAGAAGTCTACAGAAACATTCTGTCTGCCAATTTACAGAGAACTGCATCCAATCTAATTGGGAGGAACTTCATCATGCATCAGGACAATAACCCAAAACACAATGCCAACACAACAAAGGACTTCAGGGGAAAAAATCTGCCTGGTCAAGTCAATCACCAGACCTTAACCCAAGCAAGCATTTCAACTCCTAAAGAGGAGACTGAAGGGAGAAACCCCTAGAACAAACAACAACTGAAAGAAGCTGCAGTACAAGCCTGGAAAAGCACCACAAAAGAAGAATGCAACAGTGTGGTGATGTCAGTTGGTCACCAGCTTAATGCAGTCACTGCAAGCAAGGGATATGCAACCAAATATTTAGTATTATTTACTTTAATTTTTCTTTAAGACTATCTGTTACCATACCTTTGCTCACCTAAAAATTGGGTGGTCTGCCACCAAAGGTGTCATGTTCTTGGTTGTTTAACACATCTAGATGTAAATATCAGGGAATGAAAGCTGAAATTCTGATCCATCATCTCTTGTTCATCATTTGACCTCAAACCCAAATGTCTTCAGTGTATAGCGAAGAACAAAATTGGCCTTAACGTTCCAATACTTTTTGAGGGGACTGTACATGGACCGCATTGCTATCTGATATTTTCTTTTCACTATTTGTCCATTTATTTCTTAGGTGTTTTAGCCCAAGAGAACTTGGAAAGTGACCATCATGCCAAAGGATCCTCCTATATAGCTGCTTCCTATGTGAAGTATTTGGAGTCGGCTGGTGCCAGGGTTGTGCCCATAAGGTAGGCTGAAATATCAGGGACCGAACATTTGATGTTACAGATGTATTGGATCTGATTAACTTTTTCACCCTTGTTTTCTCATGTTCTTTCCTCAGGATAAATGAGACAGAAGAAGAATATAGCAAACTTTTCTACTCAATAAATGGGTTAGTGGTTACCTGTGTAGATTTACATATGGCTCCCAGGCAGTATTTTGTATCCAATAAGAAGCAGAAAACATTTTTGTGTTCTTCATAATGTAGGTTGTTGCTGCCAGGTGGAGATGTGGATCTTCAGAAGTCCCAGTTTAGTAGAGTGGCCAAGATTTTCTATGAACTAGCAATCAAGGTCCGGTACATCATCAAAAGTGGCACATGAGTGATGGAGCTTAAGTGAAATTTGATAAGCTAATCGCAATCCTCATAATGTGAGATCTTTAGTAAAATACGTTGCTGGTTATAATTGCACAGCAGTTTAGTAACGTTAGCCAAGCTTGTCAGCCTTACCTATACATTGTACTGTACTAACATCAACTAAGCTAACTGGTTATCTAGCTAATAGTGCAGTGCTGGATTTAGGTAGCTGTCATCACTCCAGCATTAAAACGGGTGTATTGTTTAATTAGAATCAGAGTTCACTGGTTTACAAAAGTTCACTAGCAAGCTAGGTAAACTACTGTATTGGTTATTTAAAACTGGAGGCCACGTGTGCTAGCAACCTAACTAGGTAAACTAACAAGCTAAACTAGCAAGCTAATGAGGTAAACTATTGTTCTCAACACTCACTGTGCAAGCTAGGTAAAATTAGGTTAACAATTATATTGTGTAATTAAAACTAGGAGCCAATTCTTTACTAAGCTAGCTCGCTAGGTAAAATGTTGTGGTGTGGGGATTGGTTGGTCAAATTTAACTTAAGCTCTTCCCTTAAGAACCAGGAATACCTCTCAGTTGTCAAAATCACATTTTCACCATTTCATTACAGTAGACCTGCTGCATTGTTGTAAATGTCAATCTTCCTTTTCTTTTGTCCGTGTTCTTGTTAGGCCAATGATGCCTCTGATTATTTTCCAATATGGGGAACTTGTCAAGGCTTCCAACAGCTGACCGTTCTGACCAGCAACAAGAATCTGCTGACATTAACCAACACTAAAGCCGTGGCCCTGCCGCTCACCTTTGCTCCAGGTTAGTGCTCTTATGTCACAGCTCTTCCTACTAAATTATATTTAATGTAACAAATTTCCATCGACTACATGTAATATGTAATGCAATTGTCCTTCTGGTATGATTCCCCAAATTGGTAGAGTTAATTCAGTCAGAAACTGAAATAGCTAACATTCTGAACTTTCAGTTGTCTTGCATTTTAACAAGTTTTAAATAATGTCAGACTCAGCAAACATTCTCCAAATGTCCTGTAAATGTCTGCAATAAACCTGAAAAAGTCCAACCACAGAATTATTTTTACATTTAAACATGTAGTTCCTCACATAATTCAGATTCCGATACATAAAAAAAATACATAAATACAAGTTTACATGGCAGGAATTCTTAACAAATGATTAACAAATAAGTAAAAGAATTACCCACTTTGTTTCATTCAAATCGATCTCTATTTCAATCTAGGTTTATACACACATCATTTATTCTTATATTCTTTTATAGCCTGATTTATTAACAGGACATTAGACAGAATGAAAATGTAGCTATTTTACCTATTATTAAACAGGAGCACAGAACAGCAGGCTGTTCAAAAGCTTCCCAAAGGACCTCCTTCACTCACTTTCATCTGAGAACATCACATCTAACTTCCACAGCTGGAGCATGTCTATACAGGTAGCATTGAGATTGCATTTCAATACAACCACAGTCAAGCTTGTGAAGTCGACAGATAATCTTTGATGCTTGAAATGTGCTTTATGCCAACAGAATTTCACCCGCAATGCCAAACTCAAGCGATTCTACAAAGTCCTGACCACTAATACAGATGGCAGGAAGGAGTTCATTTCTACCATGGAAGGTGAGAACGCCTGATGGAATCTGATAACAGGACAGTAGTCCTGACGTAGGTGACCTACCTTTTAAATGTATTCACAGTTGAGATCCAATTTGCAAAATGAAATTGATCAGAAATTGTGTGAAGATCAACCAGTTTGAATTGGCACAGCATTTTGTATATTTACAACATGGCTGTTCAGGGTCCGTGGAGGAGTCGTTAGGCTTCAGCACTCTCACCGCATGTTTTTTGATGATGCATCTTTGGTCCTTATATCTGGTATCATTTTTGTTAGTCAAGCTGTTCCCCACTCAGCACTAGTTATTAGATAGCTTGCTTTACAATAAGGCTGTACTGATTCAGAACTGTGCATTGAGAAAGATGAGAAGTGATGGATTCAGACATGTCTATCAAAGTCTGATACCACACACACCAGCTCTTTTTATTACCATTGATCTATTACTTGACCTTTCTAAATGAGCACAAATGTTTGCACAATACTGAAGCAATGAAAAAATAACTGTCTGCTTGTACCTTTCACACATCAGTTTGTTGATCGTTTCAAGAAGTAGTGATTCCTCCAAAATGGAACGAAGTTGATACTGTGTCCTTGCAATCGATGTCCATGCTCCATTTTTAACCGTGCTAATTTTGTTGCAGCTTACCGATACCCGTTCTATGCCGTTCAGTGGCACCCCGAGAAAAGCCCGTTCGAGTGGATAGACAAGCCAGGCATGATCCACTCCATCTCAGCCATTAGAGCCTCCTTCTACACGGCAAGCTTCTTCGTCTCTGAAGGTTTGTCGCATTTTGTTCCATTTAGCAAAATTTTGTGCCATCTTACATTTTAAAATCCATTTCTTTTATCCAAAAGAAGTTGTGCTCTCAGAAAAAAAGGGAATAAACTGTACCTTTCAGTGTCTTGTCAATATGAAGGTACGCTCCAGGGTCTGTCTTATACATTTTGATGCTAATTGTACCTCAAGGACCACTGTTCTGTCTTTGGAGGATGCATTTACTTCTGCAGTCAACAAATGACGCCCAAAGGCAGCTGAGCACTTGAGAGCAAAGAAGAAGAACACCATTATTAATGTATTATTGATATTTGGGTGGAAGACCTTTTGCAATGCAGAGGTTTTTTTTTTTTTTTTTTTTTTTTTTGCAATGTCATGGTAAAAAACTGTGTTGATGAGAATCAGTATCAGAGAATCATACTTATATAAAGCAAGGACTTTACTTTTTTAAACCCCTGAATTTCTGACTAACCCCGACCACTCCTGCAGTTCGTATTTTTGCACTTGCCTGTGATGTTTTATAACAAACATAGTTGGTTCTGTTTCCTGAAATATAAAAAAAATGAGAAATTTAAACCACCATGATCCTGACCACAATAATTACTAAAGAAGAATGAATGAATGAATGAATGAATGTGGTCAAACATGTGTCAAACAGCGCAGCACAAGAATCCAATACACTCCCATGTTAATGAGGAAAGTTATGAGTTTTAAGTAAAACGCTCTTACTGTGCACAAAGTCCAAGTCTAGGATGATCTCTGTGTAGAAAAAAACAAAACAAAACAATGGTTTCACAAGTGCAAAACAGTTTTGCTTTTACCTCAACCATAGAGCTGCCACATCATTCTGGCTTGATATATAAGTCTTGCAAAAAGTATGTTTGCCTTTGTCTCTCATTTGTTTGACATTTTTTCTCCTCTTTGCAGCTATGAAAAGCCAGCACCGCTTTCCCACACTGAGTGACGAGGAGAAGGCTCTTATTTACAACTACATTCCTGTTTTCAAAGGGTTGAACAGCATCTTCATTCAGAATTACTACTTTGATTAGACCTGTTCTTAGTACATGACGATATTCATGTCAGTAAAGCCCAAGCTGGTATTTGCTTTCTCTGATGTTTTATTGTCAGAGCAGCAGCATGTTCACTGTAGCCAACACTGAATCATTATGTTTAATTTGATCCTCTTTGTGCCATTTTATTGTGAATGTTTTAACAGAAACTGCCAATCTACGATGCTTGAATGTTTATTGATCTCTTGTGCACTTTTTTTATTCCTTGCTTCTTGCTTGTTTTAGTGATTTAGAGCAGGCGATTGTTGCATGTCTAAGATAAACCTCGTCGAATGTAGCAGTGCTGTCCGATGTGAGTAGCTCAGCGACACTGTATTAGTACTGAGGTTGTTTAACCTGTAGACTCTTGTGATCAAGACAATCTTATCGGAAATCTTGCTTTTATTCTCGACTTGACTGCTCTTGTTGTTCTGTCATTTAATCAGCAGGTTGCACTGTACGTTTTACAACATACTGCAGAATAAACCACAGCATGAAAACTTTTGAAACCATGCCCTCTGCTCTTTCACGCTTTAAATATCATAGTCTGATTATGAGAAACTGTTATTAGTACCAACAGAGGCATATGGACAATAACACTATCCAGTGTTATTGGTGATCCAGTGATCAAAATCCAGTGCAATATGTTTCATTATTTTAGTGCCTTAAATTTTCATATAAAGCGCACAATGTTAGTGTTTCGAATGACCTTGTTCTCAGTCCTAAAATTCTGATCTGCATGCTCAAAAACACACTGTAAGGCAAAAGTTTAGAAGCAGCTTTTGTATGACCATATTTAATAAGGAATGTTAGCAGATCCTGCCAAAATACACTAACTGGCCACTTTATTAAGAACACCACACTGGTTAAGACCCCATTTTATGCTCATATTTTCACAGTAAAAGTATGCTTTTTTTTTTTTTTAAACCATATTTTACAAGTGGCAGTTCTGGAACTGACTGCAGGCTACTTTACACATTGCCACACACAATTTGTCAGCTTTCCTCCACCTACCATACCAATTGCACCAGTATGGTAGGTGTACCTTATATTTTGGCCACAGGGTGGCCCTATTGTAAAATCAGTCATCCAAACAGTTGATTGCATTTACCACTTGGTTTTTTAGGTGTAGTCTCACAATATTTACCATTCTCAAACACCATCTTTGATTCTCTGAACATTTATTGTCTTGCATTTCAAAACGGTCAAACCTAAAGTTACATTAAATAACACAACGAGATTGGAGTTTGTCTACAAACGTTCCATACAAAGCGGTTAAGAGGATCTCCATACAAAGCATTCGAGATAAACATCAAAATGAAAAAAGTGCAGTTGCAAACAAAGCTGTTACTGTAGAGTACAAAAAAAACTACGCTTACTCTATGATTATCAAGATCAGCATGTTCTATTTGATCAAGTTGATGTGATCAGTCAGCTTTTTTACAATGCAGGTAATAGCATACAGAAAACGGATATAATGAACTATCCAAGACATCTAACTTTGCAATAACCATGGTTTGGATCGGTTTAATACTGCCAACTTCTGATATGTGCTTCGGATATATTACTATAACTGCATCATGCACATTAAATCAGTACATTACATACAAACTGTCAATTGTCATATAGATAGGGTAAGTGGTTTAGTATAAATAAAACAGTAATAATTATTATAGTGTAACATCACAAATGTAGTAACTAGTAAACAAAGATGAGTTACAGTTAACTTAATATGGAAACACTAATTACAATATGAAGTTTCACAACTTCCATCCATTCTCTGTACCGCTTATCCTACACAGGGTCGTGGGGTAACCTGGGGCCTATCCCGGGGACTCAGGGAACAGAGCAGGGGACACCTTGGACGGGGTGCTAGCCCATCGCAGGGCACAATTGCAGACGCTCACACACCCATTCACACACTATGGACAATTTGGAAATGCCAATCAGCCTACAACCCATGTCTTTGGACTGGGGGAGAAAACTGGAGTACCCGGAGGAAACCCTCAAAGCACGGGGAGAACATGCAAACTCCACACACGCAGGGAGGAGGTGGGACAATTTGTGTAGTCATATTTACTAACTAAATAGAATGATTTCAGAAAAAAAAAATGTGGTCTTAAATGCCATAACTGTTTCATAACTCTACTCTAGTTAAGAATACTTACTAATGTAGTAATTTCTTATGTAGCCCAAAAGGTACTGGGAGTCTGTCACCCAAAATCTTGACTGAATGTAACTGCCTCAAATCATCATACCCAGTTCTTCAGTAGTATGACGCAGAGTTGTTGGTGTGGTTTGGAACACAGCATAACTTACTGTCAGGGGTATCTTGTATAAATGTCAGCAGAGCTAAGCCTGCCCTCTTACAAGGATCTAATGTATAATTTTGGGAATTGACATCAGATTATTTGCTTTACACAAATGTCTCAAGGTAGATGATTTTGGACTTGAATGGTATGACCGAATGGTATGAAGAAGCAAGGCTGGGGCTGATTACAGTCTAGCCCAGACTGTAGATTCATGTAGCCTATCAGCAACAGTCGTGTCTGGTGATTACACACTGGCTAGATTTGATCTCCATTTGGGCTATTTTTTTAGCCTTCACTTCACTGAGCCATCCATAACGTCATCAGCAATGACTGAGACGGCATATGCAAAATATACACTCCTGGGGGAAAAAAAAGTGCCACCCAAAATGGCAAAATGTTAAGCTTCTAATGGTCTTAACAACAAATCATTGGTCAGGAAATGAGCAAGAATTAAACAAATAGATAACGGGAGTTAGTATGGGAAGCTTTTCCCTTTGATTTCTTTAAATGTTTAAGCCTTTTGGTCCTTGATGGGCTGCGTCATGTGTGGCAGATAACCAAATAATGACTAAACATTTAAGAAAAAAAAAAAAAACATCCCAGAAGATATTTTTGGAAAATATTTTTGTACACCCAGACATGTGTCAGTTTGAATTTTACATCAAACATTTTAATCATTATCATGATTTTATCTCTGCGTACAAGAAGACTATATAAGTGAATTTCTCTGCTTCTAGCTTTTCCCCAGACAAACAGTTCACTGCAGCAAAAGTAAACCAGCAAGTGGAGGCACAGGAGCTCTCAGGAGAGCATTTGTTTCATTCTTGCTCATTTCTTTCCAATGATTTGTTATTAAGACCATTAAAAGCTTCATATTTGCCAGGAGTGTTTTCACAAGTGTAATGAACATGAATGAGGTGGATTATTTATCCATCATCCTTTTTCCTCCCAGAATATCCTGAAAGAGAAACTGAAAATCTGAAAATAGATAGACAAAGCTCTCCAAATTACACAAAAGAACAGATGACAGAACTGCAAGTTTAGTGTTTGTTTTTGGGTTTTTTTTTTTTGTTTAAATGAAATTTTCTTTTGCTGCAGCACTGCATGAACCCGATCAGTCATTACTGACTTCAAACACTTAGAGCACTTAAAGAAATAATATGTGTCGTATGTGTATGTGTGTAATAGTTTGCCCCACATCATTCTTATTAGCCTTAATAGTTTCATTGTTGAGCTACTGCCAGATTGTAGATTTTATCCTGCCATCTAATATTGTGACCAGCCATCACTGCTTGTTTGTGATGTGTTTGGTATCATTCCTCCACCTTGACCCCACTTTCAAATATCTGAAGGCCAAACTGTTATTCAGATGATATTTCTGCTTTAAACAGAAATTTGTCACTACTGACTATTCCTGCTATTACAATTTGTTTAAGCAAGTACATGAAGACTTGGGCGTAGGTTTTATGGAAAAAAATTTTGGGTGAGATTACACCTGTAGATTATTCCCTGATGGAATACCTGTTTTGCCTATTTGAAAAAGGTACTTTCCAACAGTGAGACAACCCTTTATTAATCATTTTATTTAGCCATAAGTATGGCTTTACAACACACTGTGGTAAAGATAGGTAGCTCCATGTTGTAATGAATGTTTCCATAATCAGGACATTGTAACTGATCTTTATTTACACTGTTTTTTATGTGGTAATAAGAGCTATGTGAAATAAAGTGTGACTAATATACCATTTAATATCAGATATGCTGAAGTGACTGTACTGTAAACCACAGGGAACTGACTTATTTTCACTTAGAATACTAAATGCAGTCTGTACACAGAGAAATTGCCTTTGTTTCAACTCCATCATTCATTAAAAGGTAGACTCCAGAGTTTTTCAACCTAATACCTACCCACTGCATCTGTAGTAGTTACCACAGAAAAGAAAATTTACCCTTGTACTGTACTCAAGGGCAGCTGTTGAATCCCATCTATAACTGCTGGTGCAATATTCTACCTATGTCCATGAGGATTTCCTCTGTGTACTCCAGTTTCCTTCCACCTAAAAACATGCCCGTAGGTGGACTGGCTACTCTAAATCACATGAGTTTCTAGGAAACTTCTTTTCTTTCTTTTCATAGTACAAGGACAAATGCCAAAATTCTCATCTGTGTTAATTAAATTACACACTAGAGATGTAGTGGATTGAAATTAGGTTGAATAATTGATGGAGTTTTTCTTTAAAAGTAGCAAAAATGCACACATCACAGGCATCCACTCCTTAGTCTTAAACAGGTTCTGTCTGCTCTACCTTCATTTTGGCATTACGATAAAAAAAAAAAAATCAAACAGAATGAGGTTTAACTGCTTGTTTCAAATGCAAGCCCTGTGAAGTGCAATTTTTACAGTACATATGTGCGAGACCTGTCTGTGGAGTTGGCGAGAACCTTAACTATGACACTGAAAACAAAGAACATTGAAAAACATCTCATTTGTAGTGAGGCCATTCCGACAAGCGATTAAAGAGCAAGGCCATTTGGCTGCAACTTCACCATGTTAAAACACACTGCGCTAAAGTACTGCTTCCAAAAGTGTATTAGATGCATCCATACAAAAGAAAATAGGATATGCGTGTACTGTAATAGCCAGTTGAAATACATTATGCATTAAGATCCTATGAAATACTGCTATCCTGTTGAGTTCTAACAGTGCAACACTTACTGAAGACGAAATTTGGCAGGTTTTCAATACGTTTCTTCGCAGCTAAGGATAGTTACTAGCTTAGCGCCCGGAACGAAATACTCTTCAATTAGCGCGGCTAAAATTTTTACTGACGCCTCTCTGTGCTTGCACTATTAAAGAATCAACCCACGCCACTTTTATTGAACATGAACGTGCTGTTGCTGGTGCAGATAAATAAAAGACCATACAAGCCAAAGACAATCACTTTAAATATTCAGCAGGTAGTTGGAAAAAAGCTCCAAGTATTCTGTGCCCTGATGGAATACCTTACTTTTCTAACAAATTTTTCTCTTTCCCTTTATTCTCCTCCTGATTAGAGGTGGGTATCCTCCTCTTGATTGTCTTCCTCCTCTTTGCCCGACTTGTTTGGCATCCCCTGCCAAGCTCCAGTGCCTGCTGGCACGCCATTGGTGCTGTGCTGCTTCTCCTGTGGCTCCGGTTGGCCATCACTCGTCACGTCCAGCGTGGGGTTGTCATGGCAGCCGTTCTCCACGAAATGCAGCTCCTCACCACGTGACTTGCGATAACACAAAGAAATGAACAGTTAGCAGACCACTCTTACATAAATAAGAGATATGAAAAGTTCTTGTCCATCTGTATGAGCTTGCCAGTCCCACTGAAGGAGATGTGGCCTCTGTGCCTGTTAGTCTCAATAAAGAAAGCATGGCATCTGTTAGTACCAGTAAAGGAGGTGTGGTGTATGTCCATATCTGTCGCAGTGAAAGGGGAATGGAGTTTTGTGTCTGTCTGTCACTGTCAGTTGTAATAAAGAAGCTGTGGCTTCTGAGCCTGTACATCCCTGTAAGGAGGCATGGCCTCTGTGCCTGTCAGTACCATTGAAAGAGACATAGCCTATGTGCTTATTATTCCTACTGGAAAAGGTGTATGCCGCTGTGCCTGTCAATTTCAGTAAAGGAGTGGGCTTATGTCTATATCTGTCCCAGTCAAAGGGGCAGGGTCTCTGTGCCTGTTTGTCCCAGTGAAGGAAACGTGGCCTCTGTGCCTGTCAGTACCAATGAAGGAGGCACGTGCCTGACGTTTGGTGGATTTGGGTACGTCATCCTTACTGTGTACTTAGCCTTTGAGGCATTCTGCATTTGATATTTTTATTTTAATATACTTCTTAATATTATGCAGTTCATCATTCCACCATTTCTTAATTGAATCATTTGAAACTTAGAAAAACCTGGTTTTATATTATTGTGAACAACATTGATTCCAGACAGTTTGGCAATTAGGGTTCTGAGTATCCACTTACCATGCTCTTCATTTTGGGAAGGCGGCGCTGCCAGCAGATGTAGATGAGCCCAGATGCAATGATGATCACACACACTGAGCCAATGATCACCAGCACGACAAACAGTTTGCCGTAATCGCTGCGTGTCTGGCTGGGTCTGGAGTGGCACGTGCTCACGCTGGAGAAGTTCTGAATTCCAATCTGAAATATGACTTCCATTAATTGCCAGGATCTAATCACAGAAACCCATTATGTGAAAAGAGCAATCAGCAGATACAGATACAGGTTGGATGCTTATACCTCGTTTAATCCTCTCCGTACTTCTCCCAGCATTGACAGCACATCTTTAGTAGGAATGACACCTAAGGAGATAAAATAAAGAATGCTATATTACAGTTTTAACTGCTATTAATGGCCATGTATCACTTCCCTGTTCACTTTTTCAAAATGCTTCACACAAAATGCATTATAATTCCTGCATTCATTTTTCACTCAAGCTCTACCAAGAGCAAAACTATCTATTTCTGCAGTCCAATTTGCACATGTATGCAGAAACTCTCTTTCAAAATTGATTAAACTCAAATTCAAAACCAAATAGGTTGCAGGTTGCTAAATAACAAATATGGAACTGCAATCAAAACATCTGCAAAAATATACTAACAAAATTATAATTCCTGTAGAGACAAAGAGGCAAAAGAACGTGGAGTATTTTATAGCAGAGGTGTACCATCCTCTCCATACATGCAGCAATATCATCTAACTGACTCTTGTAAAACGAATTTTATAAAACTGTTCTAAAATTTGAGTGGAACCGCTGTAAAACCCTCGATATACACACACTTGTGACATCATCACATCACAATAAATGAATTCTATATTAATGCACCAAGGTTTAAACTAATAATACTGTTACACTTAAGCCATTGCTATGTCCATAGAATACCCTAATCTTTGCCGGTTATGTTGCTTAGCAACCAAAGCTTACTGTTAACAGACTGCACTGCATGGAAGAAGAATTGTTTATAGGGAAGGTTATTAATAATTAATTAAATTATTTATTGAACACAAAGCAATATGCTACTTGAGGGTGTACATTACAGTGATTTTATCATGGGGAAGGGGGTTTTATGCACTTCACTTGGGTAAGGGGGTTTTATGCCTAAGGACACCCTTACCTGTTATAAACGTATATATGTATATTATAAATGTATGCCCTTGAGTGGAATTTTGCCCTTGAGTGGAATTATGCCCAACTCATGCCCATGAGTGGCTTATTGCTTTAACAAATCAAGTTTAATTGCTGTAAAAGGACTGTGCTTTAGAAAAGAAAGCATGCGTTTGTGATTGAATAGGATGTGGCGAGTCCATTCATCAGTCCTAAGCTTTTTTCCACATGGAGATGAAACGTCTATGATCATCTTCCACACAATCAGATTAATATAATTAAAGATGCATTAGGATAGCAAAGAATATTTTTCCTGGTGTAGAGAAAAGAAAGCGTGATGTGTAATGATGAAAAAATGGTCAAATGAGAGCTCAAGTGCAGAGATTTAATTGTAATTATTACACTGTACTGTAAGTAACCAATAATAATTATAATTATTAAACTGCATTGCTACATTTGTGTAGTACAACAAAAATTCACTGCTTCAAATGTTTAGAGTTCTGCATCTACTATCTACTATAATATGACCTGTCATTGAACTCAAAGTATTCTTCTTCATAGAAGACTGGCAGTTAAAGGAAACGTCGACCCTGAAACTTAAATGTGTTTGTATTGAAATATTTGTGATGTGCTTAGTGATTTTGGTGCTGTATTGTCATTACTCCTGTGAGAAATTAGCACAGTGCACTAATGTCACAGGGGGACATTGCTAGCACAGGAACAAATAGGAGAAACATTTTCTCAGACAAGGGATAATGGCCAGGTTTCACTGTTAGGCTTGAAAAATAGAAGAGCAAGAGCTTTTTTTCTCTCACCATTTTTCATTAACATTCAATGCCATACTAATGAGAAATCCAGTTTAGAAATAGTGGAGACGTTGGTGCGAACATTGGACTCAAAGTTCCAGAATGCAATGCAGCTAAATGACGCAACTGCAGTTACGGACTCGGCTAGTCAGCGATCTAGGAGATGACGAGCATGATGGTGTTAATGGTGGGATTAGCATCAAAGTGTACATTTAGTGTACAAGTGAAAATACCAACATGGTAGAGAAAGAAGTTTAAAAAAAAAAAAAAAAAAAAAAAGTTAAACACAAAGAAAAAAAAAACCTTAAAACAAATCCTGGACAGCACTGAAGATAACATATTAATCGTAAAGACTAAAATGCAAGTAGTACATGGTGGATTTAACAGAATGAGTGTTTTCAGACATGTTTCCATTAACGTAATTAAGGCATATTTTAAAATGAACAGCTGTGCCAAGCTGCGGCTTCTGCAGGAAGACGTGTGAAGAATTTTTAAAAGTGTATCAGGTAATGACTTGCTTCTGAGCAAGTATGAAATACCAGAAAAAAAAAGATATAGAAAAATATACAGTATGTCTTCTTCTGTCTGACTTACAAATGTTTATTGTTTTTTATAAATACAAGTAGATAATGACAGCGATGTGGTACTGTGGTAACTTCACGATGCTTAAGCAGAATAACCAGACATAAGTGACTCATCTGTGTTACCACAGTGCACTTCATTTTTATCAAGACCAATCTGTAGAACATTATGTATAGAACATGGGAAGTAGGGAATTGTACACACATGATGGCCTTTTACGAAGGCTAATAATAAACGTTGATATGGTGAAGTATAATCGTTGATATGGTGAAGTTTTCTGTAAGGAGACATTTAATTATTATGGAAGGAGTCCCTGTCACAGGAAAGTCTTCAGGACAGAGGTATTTGCGCTTTCAGGCATGGTGTGATTTTTGTCTTATTAACTTCATGAGAGAGAAAAAAAGAGCCTGGTAAGGGAACGAGTGTTTATACAGTAGCTGCTATAATGTAAGTGACAACAAAGTGATATTCCACAACATTAAATGTAACTATAAATGGGTACAAATATGACGTCCTGTTCATTACTAAATTAAAAATTGTAATTGTTAACAAACTGCCAAGGTATAATAGGAATAAAATATAGTCTTGATTCATAGCTGTCTTGATTATTTGAAATTAAATGGGTACTGCAAATACAGGCATTGGTTTTATATGTGCGTGGATGGGATAATACAAATATACAGTACTTGACATATAATTTGGATCATGATTCATTAGCGTCTGTGCTGATCTAATTAAAAGTATAAAAAGCAGGCATGTGTGTGTTACCCTGCTCATTGGCAAGCGTCATGAGAAGCTGGTGTTCCTGTTTGGTGGGTTTGCTAAGCGAGATGAGCCACGAGCCCTGTGGACTGTTCATCTTCCTGGAGAAAGTGCTCTCCAGCATCTCCAGCAGCCTGTCGCCATTCTCCACACGAAATTTATCCTGCAACACAAACGCACACACACACATTAAACCAACAGTTATCTGTCATCCATTTTTAACACAGAAGGGCTATTCAGAGAGGGAGAAGTTTGCATTTACAGTGATAATTGCACCTAGTTGGGTTTTTTACAATTCAAATTATGGACCAAATTATCAAAGTATTCTTTATCTAAAATAGAAATGGAAAATGGAGAGTGGAGAGCCATCATGTCTGTTTTTGGGATGGATAGTATTTGAATACTTGCAAATCACAGGAATGATGCAACAAGACAATGCAAAAAGGATGTACTGTTAATGAACATTTATTTAATGTTTTTCTTAATCTTGGTTTTTTATCAAAAACATTTTACATTTATTGGTCCAGTAGTGAATGATAGAGTGTAAATCCTTCTAGACATGGAGCCATAATTTTTTCTTTGTTTTGTACTAGCATTTTAGGCAGTAACTGTGACCTGATTAGTCCATTCAATTCAATTTTATTTGTATAGCGCTTTAAACAATGGCCATTGTCACAAAGCAGCTTTATAGATATATATAAATTCAGGATATAAATTTTAAATTTATTCATTTATCCCTAATAATCCCAAAACTGTTCGTGGCAAATTGTAGTCCTAAGCTGTCATAGCAAAACAGTTTGTATCAATTGCAGTCCAAATCCATCTTCATGGTTTCTAAGTGGTACCATCCACAGCAATCTCATGTCACAGTCTCAGTCACAGTAGCACTGAGGGCAGGAACTTTGGTCTGAATGGTGTGGTCCATTTGTTACCAATTGTTGTGTCCAATTACTTACTCAATTATGAGAAGAACTGTCTTCTTTTTTCTTTTTCTTCTTCTTCTTCTTCTTCTTCTTTCGGCTTTTCCCTTCAGGGGTCGCCACAGCGTATCATCACTCTCCACCTATCCCTATCTTCTGCATCCTCAACACTTGCACCCACTAGCTTCATATCCTCATTTATTAC
>CM075022.1:13602897-13643899 GCA_037576675.1 Pangasius sanitwongsei | reverse complement strand
TAGTGAGACAACAAGGAGCGCTTAAAATTGTGTGTCTATATATATATCTATATATATATATATATATACACACACACACACACACACACACACACACACATACATTCAGAAGCCTCTCTGATTCACTGTCATAAGGTAAGCCTGTGGTTTTCATACTCCTAAATAAGACGCCCCAAAAAGGCTAAGGATTCAAAAACCCCAGCAAAGATAACAGATCTATGTTCAACATGATAAAATTATTTTGCTAGAAAGAGAAATCTCTTGTATATGGAAATATCAAATTTGAAAAGGACAAGACAGAAACTTACACAATCGTAATCCTCTGACATGTTGAGGATGACATAGCCTTTTCCTGCCAGATCACTCCAGTCAACACAAATTACCTAGAAAGAAAAAAGACAGGATTGAATGAAAGGTGACAGATGGGAGATAGATGTGTCACTGGAAGTGATATCTCCCAATTTCTGCTATGATTAGTTACATAAAATAGTGAATAATTTAGAATAATTAACACCATTCATTACGGACAGGCAAGATGATCAAAACATTAAAATGTCAAGAAATGTCAGGAGAAATTGCACAAACGTGCCTCATTAAATCCATTCAGCCAGTGCTCAGAAATTTCTCTCTTTACTTTTAAATTGGTTGTGTTTCAGATAACATACAGTATAACTGGGGAAAAGTACATAGGATTGGTCTTTTCTTTTAGTGCCTTCTATTAATATGAAAACTTTTGCTCATTTTAAAAAGGAACGAAATTGCATCAAAAGTTATCTGAACCTTAAACAAGTCAGCTACTCACAGACAATTGCTACAAGATCATGTGATATTCTGTTTTCTGGTTAAGACTATTATTGTTTATATTTTTATTTTTATATTATACTATATTAATATCATCATCCTGGTGCTATTTGTAACATCTTATATCTGGTTCAGTATCACAGCACTGCTGAATCTTTCATATACCACTTGTTTCTTTAAGTAATTGCATGTTTTTTTATTTAATTAAAACACGATTTTTCCTCTAATAATAATTTTACTTATTTAGTCTGTCCATCTGTTTATATACCCATGCTATCTATCTATCTATCTATCTATCCATCCATCCATCCATCCATCCATCCATCCATCCATCCATCCACCCACCCATCCATCCATGCATCCATCCACTCAACAAACCCATCGACCCAGCCCCCCACCCAAACATTTTCCACCTATCTACCCACCCATACAACCACCTTTTGTTCCATCCATCCATTCATCTATCTACCTGCACTGCTTCTTGGGAACCATGCAGGTCTGTCTCTGACAGATAATCAGTGCCTCCATGACGAAGCTCAGACTCCTCTGACTCCTCCTCCTCCTCCCCTGCTTCATGCCAGGCTGTCTCAGTGAAGGCCACAACAGGAGTGTCCGAATCTGCTGAAGAAGGTGGCTTCCAAACATCTACCTCCTGTCCATCTACCTCTGTTGGGAACACCACAATCTCCTCATTTTCCTCCTGTTCCTCCGAGTCGTCCTGGTGGGAATCATCATGCTCTAAGGGCACTTGGCTAGAGAACACCCCTATTTCTGGAATGGTAGGTGCCTGGGTGAGGATGTTCTCTCTTACATCATCAAAGTCCTCCTCAGGGCTGTCAGCACCAGCTGTGGCCTCAGGCAGGGGGCTGTTCGGTCCAAAGAACCCAGCCATGGACTCAGTGATGGAAGATTGTGTGTCTATGACGGAGGAGTGTATGAGTGGAGCGGCAGCTGTGGTAGACACTGGAGAGGAAGAATGAACTGGAAAACCACTGGCCTCAAACTCCCTATGCCACTGTTCTGGGTCCGAAGCTTTAACCACAGGGAGGAAGAAAGGCGAGGAGGAATTAGACTTCTTGGGAGCCTGGCGAAGGGTGAGAGACGAAGGACGAGTGGAGGATGGATTATAACCTGAGAGAGGACATGGGGAAAACGAGTTGTCTATATTGTGTTCATATACATGTCAGGCAACTGTCATTCATGCTGTGCCATTGTATTCTATAAAAAAAAACTGAAGAACAGAGATTAGAATGGAGAATAAGAAAGGAAATAAATAAGAATGGATGGCTGAATGGATGGATGGACAAGGAGATACTATACTATACTATACTTTTTATTCCCCCTTCCACATTCCGTTGCTATATTTCACAATTTTATCATGTAGTTGATGTTGTTTAGACATGCAGTGCAGTGAGTCACAGCAGTATAAATTTTCCGCAATAAAGCAAACCAGCTTCCATAAACCAAGCCTGTATGTTCACAGTTATCTAGCCGACAGCGTGCTGAAGTAAACAAATTATGATGCGAAGAGCTGTTTACTGACAGGTTAGCAAGGTGCAGAAAGAAAGAAAGAAAGAAAGAAAGAAAGAAAGAGATGGAAAGGGGAGATAAGAGAAAAGAAGAAAAATAGGCAGAGACCGGTCAAAGAAGAAAAAGAGAGAATGAGAATAAGAAAGGAAGTAAATAAGGATGGACGGACGGATAGACAAAAAGATACTGTATACTGTACTGTACTATACTTTTTAATTCCCCCTCCACATTGCTATATTTCACAATTTTATCATGTAGTGGACGTTGTTTAGAAACGTTTGGAGTGCAGTGAGTCACAGCAGTATAAATTTCTCAAACAAGCGAAAACACAAACAAACAAACCAACAAAAGATGGAAAGGGGAGATAAGAGAAAAGAAGAAAAATAGACAGAGAAGAAGAAAAAGAGAGAAGGAGAATAAGAAAGGAAGAAAAAGAGAGAATCCATAAACGAATCCTTAACACTACAGCTAATGCCTTAATTCACTTTCTTACAGGAAATATATTCAAACAAATGTCTTTCTTGGACAAACCATTTTAGCACAACAAGAAAAGTACCAAGGCAAAGTGGTAGCTGTCAGCGCAATTTGTTCACACTGACACAGACAAAGCCCAGACCCAGAAGGTGTGGGGAACAAACCTGTTTGCGCACACACACACACACACACACACACACACACACACGCCTCAACAAAGCTGTGCCCACGTGCCTGCGTAAACCACCATGCCTGCTAATAACTTAGCAATTAACTAATTGGAGCACTATTGTTAGATACAGTGGAGCTAATCACATTACCTCAGACCACATAACATAGCGGTGTCTATACATAATGGCATTGTAGCAGTTTGGCAAGTTAATTGTGAATTGTCTTTAACAGTGGTTTAGCCTTCTAAGGTCTTACTATGAAAATATTTTATATCTACATTACCACTATACTTTCTATCACAGGCATGCATTTCAAAATAGGTGTGCACAGATAGCTTATTCTACGTATTTAGGACAACACCAGCGCCGGCTGGAATAAATGGGTTATCAAGGCTAAGCCCTCCCTATCTTTTAAGTAAAAAAAATACATAAAAATACAGTATGCCTTAAATTCTGGCATACTCATCATCTTGGATTGTGGATTATATTTTCATTTTGTGAAACCAAGAACAACAGCACCACCAACAGTCAAAAGAAAAAAAAACACACAAAATGGTATGAAATAAAGGCTGGGGCTGATTTCTTTCTAGCCCAGATTGTAGATTCATATAGCCTATCAGTGACAGTCCTGTAAAATGTTTAAACTTAATAAAAGCCACCCCTAGTTTCATGTTCACTGGAGCGAATTTATTTAAGCCTGCTTCGCTGATTCATCCATAACATCAGCAAGGATTGAGAAAGAACATGTGAAATACAATAGTGGGTATAATAAACATGAACTAGGTGGATTACTTTCTCAATCACTGATTTTCCAAAATGTCTTTGGAGAACCCAGAAGTAAATAGCATACAGCACAAAGTACAAATTACACAAATGGGCAAACAGAACGATAAGTTTTATGCCCAAGATGAGACCCCGTGCTATATGGATCAACTGTAATGGTTTCCTAACACAGACGATGACTTACTGATAGGTAGCTGCTTTTCTTTTAGCTCTCCCATTCAATATTGTGACCAGCCATCACTGGATAACACTATCGACTAGCACAGATGTATGTGTGGTAATATTATAATATTTTCTATGTTATTATGATTATGATGTTGAATGATTCAAAACATTAACAACACGCAGCAGCACGACTCACACCAAATGTTAACAATGCAGGGATAAATTCAAGAAAATGGAAGATGCTGTTTCATTGTAGCACAGGATCAGAAGATCTTAAACTTGAAAACAGGAAGCATAACTGTTCTCCAGTCAGACGCCAAATGGTCAAATAGTAAGGGTCAGAGAAGTGTGTCAGTGCTGAATAAGAAAATCTGGCCCTGTTTTCAAATCTATTTGATGATGGTAGGTGTTTAGAGATGTAACTACAAATTTACAACAACACTGTTGAATAGAAAATAAAACAAAGTGAGATGAGTTAATGCAGGTGCTTCAGCATAATTAGCATCATGACAGTGTTTTCATGTAGCAATGCGACACAAAGAACAACGCCAAATCTCCATTCACCACCCATTATGGAAAATCTGGTGGACAGATTTGCCTTCATTTTCTCACACTTTCTTCATCTCACACACACACACACACACACACACACCAGGTTTATACTGGAAAGAAATTTGACAGAATGAGTGCCTCAGTGGAAACCAACTTTACAGAGAAAGTTTTTTTTTTTTTTTTTTTTTTTTTTTTTTTTTTTTTTAAAAAGAGGCATTCAATCCCACACGTCTTGGCAAGCCTTGGTAATTTAGCCGTGTTCAATCTTTCATCCTTACTGCCACACCACAGGACCACAACTATGTCAAGTATAAGAGCAAACAGCAATACTGTTTAAACTGTTTAAACAGTAAAAATCTTTCTCAGAGATTAGTGAGGGAGGGGAAAATTATCATCACTCTCTAAAGGCTAGCAGGAAGTAGAACAATCGTAATTTTAAAGTGCAAAAAGCATTTTAGCACACATTTTCGCGAGGCTAATTGTCGTTTTGACATTCAGGCAATATTCTGGGATGGGGACAGTCAGCTCAAGATGGAGCTTTGTCAGATGAATGACAGTTATGAGACCACTTATGCTAATACTGATGAGTCATGCTACAATATGACACACTTCTCTAGCTCCATACAGGAATGGTCTGGAAATGCCTTATGTGGCTTACCTAAGAACCGATTTCAGAATATGAAAGATATACATTTTTTCTCTGTTTTCAGTAGGGAAAGAGGAATTATACTAATCTAATCCATCCATCCATCCATTTTCTGTACTGCCTTTCCTACACAGGGTCACAGGGAGCCTACCCCTGGGGACTCAAGGCACAAGGCAGGGAACACCCTGGACAGGGTGCCAAACCATCGCAGGGCACAATTGCAGATGTTCACACACCCATTCACACACTATGGACAATTTGGAAATGCCAATCAGCCTACAACGCATGTCTTTGGAGTGGGGGAGGAAACCGGAGTACCTAGAGGAAACCCCCAAAGCACGGGGAGAACATGCAAACTCTGCACACACAGGGCGGAGGTGGGAATTGAAACCCCAGCCCTGGAGGTGCGAGGCAAACATGCTAACCACTAATTTATATTGTAAATTCCATGATTGGGATGCCATTTATGTCCAACTAATATTACAAGTACAAATATGTGTATAAAGTAAAAGGTATTTTAAACATAGATAACGTATCCTTCACAATAACCTATGTGCAGGTTTCAGATAGCAACTTAAAACAGCATTTTTGCCTATCCTAACCAACTATAACTATTTACATTAAAACAATCATATTTTATCATATCAAACACTTCAAAATTCATATTATTTTTGCATTCATTTGTGAATACATTTAACATCTCATGCTTCTGCATGAGTCACCCATTATAGGTTATGAAAAATGTACATTTCTATACATGTCCCACAAATGTCCCATGACATTCACTCAACCCCATTACTTAAACATATTCACACCTATTCCCTGAAATACTTGGAATATTCTACAACTTTCATGTTCAACAGCATCATCTGAATTTCCTAAAGGTCATGCGAAGACAAAAGCCATGAGAAGAAAAAAAAGTTCTCTCCTTCTTTTTTAAATTTTTTCCCCAAGTTTCAATGATATTGTGATATTGACTGGTGAGGCCACTTTGAAAGTTCATCCCTGTAACCCAAATCATAGATTGAAAGTGATTAAGAAAATGAATTTAGAGTAATCATTAGAAAGTCCTTAATTCCCTCATATGTATCATTAGCATGGATGCTAGTTAGCATGGATGCTAGTGTGTGTTTGCTAATTCTGTGCTAAATAACTCAGTCCTATTGCTTTCAATGCTGTTACTCATTTAAGAGTGAAAAGCAGCCACTGTAAGCCAAAGAATGCTGTAAAAAATGAGATATTATTGCATAAGTTGGGTTAAAAGATTTTTTGTATGGCTAAGTGCATGTTTTCTTAGTTTCAATGTTATAATTGTTTAATATTGTGTAATTTTTAAGAGTTATGAGTGTTAAATGGCACCCCAGTGGAGGAATCAGATGTTAACATAATTATACAATGAAAAAGTTGTGGTGGAAGGCAGAGCTTTCTAAATACCTTGACCATGAATCACACTCATTCAATTTAAAACACTAATGAAACTATTGCTTTGATTCAAGCTTTACATACCTATCAAAGAATCTGCATCCAGACTGGAGTTGAGATCTGCTTGAACATCCCACTTCCGCAATGCCAGAGGACCCTTATTCTCTTCACTGTCCTCACTGAAGAACCCAGAACTCTCCTGGGAACTTTCTACCAAAGCAGGCATGGCAGGATTTTCTGCATCCCGAAGGACACCATCATGTTCTTCCAGACCAACAGAAACATCCAGGATGGGTTGAGATGAAGCAGAGCTGGACAGAGGTGTTGGACTGCCATTAAGAACTTTAGAAATTGCGATGAGCACAAGAGAGGAGCCTGAAGAGGAAAGTGAAGATATGATGTTAGGATAATGAAGAAAAAACCCCACAGCAATCCTGAAGATTAACACATTCTAGAGGACCTCTAGATGTAAGCAAACAGTCAGTAGAAGACTGTAACAGTCCTGCAACAGTGATGTAATTAAGAGCTAGATAACATCTTATATACCAATATTTATGAACATTTGTAATTGCTTTCTTTGTAGTAGCTGTTGACTGTGCAGTGATATTTGTGTAAGAATACTAAATACACCTAAAGTTAGGGTAGAAAAGAGCATGTTCCCCTTCTATAAAGGCATTCAAAGATCTTTTATCACTAGTCAGCTGCTTGAAGAGGAATTTGTATTCATAACTGAATTATAGCTGTGACAAATGAAAGTAAGGACACATCTATACCAACAAGTGTCAAGAGCCTAACCTACCCAGCAACAATTCTAGCCCCAGCTGGCCCCTGATCACAGATGGCTCTGTATCAGCTTAACTCGCCATTTGAGACAGATCACTTCTCACTTATAGTACAGGGTCACTAGGGGATTAGAGTTAGCATTAGCATTAGCAAATTAAAGGTGGAAGTTGGGGTACAGGCCACAGCTGCTCCTCTGTTTTGAGCCACCAGAACTGAGATATAGGTTTAGCCCACTAAGAATGTCCAAACCTCCAGATGGCTTTTATATCAAATAAAACTGCAGTGAGCTAAATAATAGCATGGATGTTTTAAGGAGCTGAGGTAGTAATCAATCACAGACATGGAAATTTTACTCCTGTCTACCTAATTTAGTAACAGTTAACTAGATAACTGGTTGGCTAGCTATCTATGCTTATGTTACCTACAGGACAATCTAGTACAATTGTACAGCAGCAGTGAGAAATGTCATTAAATGCAACATGATAACTAAACTATTATCCTGATTTTGGAGAGCTGATGTCTCCTATTTGTAATCCAAGTCAATTAGAGGATTTTGTAATACAGCCAAACATAACATCAGATTTAAAAAAAAAAAAAAAAAAAAAAAAAAAAAAGCATACCTAGGGTAGGAGGATTTGCACTGCTAAATGGCCTCAATGCATGTGAATTTGCATGGTGCCCTATGATGGACTGGCTTCCCATCCAGTATGTACTCCTGCTTCATGCCCAGTGGTCTTTGCATAAGTTTCCGAATCCTATATGACCCTGACCAGGACAAAGCAGCTACTTAAGATGAATGAATGAAAATTTTAAACAATTTGTTTCAACATAGATTAATTTTAATATAAAATTATCAGAATGGATATTAATGTCAATTCAGCATGTACATGCCAAATGCCAAAATCCTTGTGGAGAATTTCTATTTATGAACTCAGGGTTGTCTTTTTAATGCATTCCTCCAAAAAATGATGAAGGCAACATCACAAAGGTGGTGTCACTTTTTTGGTCAGGTATGGAGGGACAGATATACCACTTTAACAAACTCCATGTCCCAGCATTCCACACAGACAGCTCCAACCTTGGCAGCATTTATGACACCATGCTGTATTCCTGAAGTCTGGGGAAGCGTATCTTGTGATATCAGTGACCTCTGGAACAAAAACTTTACATCAAGGCCAAGAAGTGCCAGTTTCACCACTCAACTGTCTCCTTCCCTTGTTACATGTCGTCATCTGTGGGAGTACGCATGGAGAAGCATAAGGTCCAGTCAGTGTTGGAGTGGCCAAACCATCTGAGAGCTACAGAGACTTCTTGGCCTCACACATTACCACTTTTGCTTCTTCAAGCAATTCAGCACTGTGGTTGTAACTCTCACCTGATTCCACAAAGGGGTTCCATGACAACTAACCAGGTCACCTGGTGCAGGAGAGAACCTCACCTAATTAGTGCAGACATTCCCTCAGCTCTGTCACCAAGAACAATCACTACCCTTGTCTTGGAGGTGTATGTTTTTGAGTATGGGCTGTACTCACACTGGGAGCCCAGCTAAGCTTTGCCCCAATGCTTACTTGTTTTAAAAGCTCTGTAGTGCTGAGAGAAATTACCATGTGGGTAAGCTGGTTCTTCTTACTCTTTAGCTGGCCCTCACGGAGAGAGGTCAATGGATAGTGGGGGCCCTCCATCCCTTTGTTGTATGCACAGAACTTGGATTACATCTGGAAGGCCCAATGTCTTTGACAGTCTTCCTGCCAAGAGTGGAGGGCATTGTTCACCTATTTCTTATTTACTATATTCTAAAAACCCCAAATACAAGTACTCTATTGCCAATCACTGGACCCATCTGCTTGGTTGTTTCACCAGAGAAGGGTGATGCAGCCTCATAATCTGATGTTATCATTTGAAATAATCATGTTCTATGGTGGCATAATTTCAAGTTTTCTAAAGGATGTTCCCTCTTCTAGGTCTGATCTGTGTAGCAAACTGCAGAGGCTCTCTTCCAGCATGTCTTCCATTGACTTTGGCCCCCTGAAGACAGAGAAACCGAGGTGGAGGAGTCCAACAGGCAGGTGGAGAAACTGAAACAGGAGCTTGGGCAGTATCTCTACAGTTATTGGAGAGACCGTAATGGTGACTGGTGTAGACTTCTTTCCCTTATTCACACCCCGTCTGGCCTCAGTCCATTTCAGTGCTACCAAGGCTACCAACCAACACTATTGCCTTGGAACCCGACTCAAGGAGAGGGACCAGTGGTTGACAAATGGTTTAGATGCAGTGGAATGGTAAGAGAATCATCACACATTCAGTTGGAGAGGGCTCTCGATGACAGAGGACCCAGGCCAATCAGCACCACAGGGTACTGCCATGAGAGTATGTTATCCACCCAAAATCTTCTGCTGTGACTTCCATCCAAAAACAAGCACCACCATGATATTCAAGATAATTCAATGTATAGTCAGGGTGAAATATAGACTTCAGTTACCCATCTCAGTTCTGTGTGTCTCTCTCCCTAGGTCTGTGGTTCCAGGCCCAATGCAAGATGCTGTCCCCTTGGAAATGCCACCATCACCTCTCAGAGTTTACAGAGCCTATGCCATGCGAGACCCCTTGTACTCCCGGAAGAGAGGAGGACAGTTCCAGTATTTAGTGGAGTGGGAGGCTTACTGTCCAGGAGAGTGCTCTTGGATCCTTTCTGGGGTGTTCTGGACCCCTTCCTAGAGGCAGAGTTCCACTGCTGCTGCTAATCACCCAGCACCACATAGGCTAGTTTGGCCATTTACTCATGGTCCTGTCACTGCAGGAGTGGCTCCTAGGAGGGGGGCATGCGGTAACAAACTCAGCAAGCCATGCTGACAGCTCCATTCTTGGTGTCTTGTGCTAGTGCACTGTCTTGACCAGAATACTAACACCTGCAGCTTGTTTCCTAGTCAATCGAGGATGCTATGTCAGGTTCAAGAACTCGCTCTTTCCCCAGCATTGCACCTCCCGTGAGTTCTTGTGCCACCATTTTCCTAGTCATGCATTCCTAGTCTTTCTAATCTTTCTGTGAAGAATTATCTAAGCCCTTTAAGTTCTAATCTGTACCTGTTCCCAAGTTAGTTCTGAAGTTTAGCTGCAGATTGTTATAGCCAGTTCTCAACTGTGTGTTTGTTTCTGGGTTTGATATGTGCTGATTCCTTCCCACCCTATTTTACATTTATACATTATGACTTGTAAACACCTTTGCTGGTGTCTAAGTCTTGTCTCATTATAACCATTTTACAACACCACTGGAACTCATTAGTATGTCTTTTCTCCTAGAAATAAAAGCGCTACATTCCCCCCATGTAATATATGCATGAGCTATCCTTAATTATGGTCAGATTGTTAAGGTGACAGCATATACAACTTTAACTTTTGGCTTGCTGGATAATTTTTCTTCCCAAACATGGCTTTTAATACAATACATTTACACATTTCCTTTCTCTACTCCTTTTATATCTGATTTCATCATAAATTTAAAAATACATACTTTGCTCTTAGGCATCATGACACGTCTTACTTGCCAGTATCCTGCCCTAGTTTTCAAACAACCACTCATGACCTGTCTGGACCTTGTTCGCTAACAATTCATGGCTTCCAGAGCTGTAAAATCTAATTTTTAAGTCCTTCTTGCTTTTCTGTCATGTCTACGTTGTTGGGCTCTACATTAATTAAAAAGTATATGCTGATTCCCCCTGACCTCGATAGGTTATATGTCTGCATCACAGTGTCTGTCTGACTTTGCAGCAGTGTGTAGGTGGCACTCTGGAGACTAAGCATACAGGCTTGTACAGTATCCAGAGTTGCTGAGTAACCAGTAAGACGATACAACAGTGCTGCAGTAAAGAGATCTGAGACATTCCTTTTCAGTGTTTTTATTATATTACTACAGGGATTGAGACCCATTTCACTTCATTTGGAGAGTAAAAAATAACCTAACCAACACTAGATCAATTGTATTGTAATATAATTAGTGAAGTTACAGAAATATACACCTCCTTATACCTCCTAAGGAATGGAGTTGAAAAATGTGGCTGATCCCTGTGCTGAATTTTACCTGGGCTATAGGTGTACATTTTTATCACCATTAGCTTGCAATATTTCTCAAAATTTTATTTACACCTGTGGTTCTCAAAATTATTCATTCCTCTTTTCCACTCTAATCTGAGCAAAGTCTTGCTTTATCTTGATTTATGATCTTTTACCAACCCTAAGACTTATTACACAGTAACTATGCAATGCAAAATGACTACACTAAAATATCATTCTAAGGGTATGGAGAGGCCATCCACAGTTTATCTATTATCTGTTCATCCAGTTGCACCAAACTTTACATTTGTTTTTACTAACCAGGATGTTATTTATGTCATAGTTTAATACCAACCTTAATTTTATAATCAATTCAGATTAGTTTAAACTCCAATTAAAATGTCAGTGATGGATTAATTTTGATATTGTAGCCGAGGTGTTCAAATATTTAATTAGATGTATTACAGTAAATTGCATATTTTAGATGTATTGCAGAAAAAAGAGATTTTGAAAATAAAGTTATTATGCTATTTTAAAGTTAAACAGGGATTAAAAAGTAACAACTGACCCCAAAATGAATATATTTACTATTTGCTTTTTAGATTGGTGAATCTACTTTGGTGTAACCCACCCCAGGGTGTTAAAAATATATTATCTTTCAGGCATGATTTTACCTGCCACCACACCAAGTTTCTACACAACCATTTCTGGCCTCTATCTTTTATCTATCTTTTACAATGTCCTTGTGCACAATGTTCCAGAGCTAGCTCCCTGAGGTTTTCTGTTGTGGAAACACCATAGTCTGAAAAATCTCAGCTCTTCTATATTTCAAAGCTTCATTTCAAAGATGGGAGACCACCTGTACTAGGATTGTAGTGTCTAGCGAATAGGAAGTGGTATGCATAATGAAGCTCTTTGAGGTCA
Organism: Pangasius sanitwongsei; assembly: GCA_037576675.1. Classification (NCBI taxonomy): domain Eukaryota; kingdom Metazoa; phylum Chordata; class Actinopteri; order Siluriformes; family Pangasiidae; genus Pangasius; species Pangasius sanitwongsei. The sequence goes on along the minus strand of CM075022.1, from coordinate 13,631,602 downwards.
GTTGAATATATGAAAGTCAGAAGAAGGAAGCCGAATTAAATTTTTAGGATTACTTGATTAAAGTAATATTAAACTGGAAGGAGAATTTTTATCATGAAAAAAAATCCTTTCCACTGGCATTCTTTCAAACTTATTCTGTCTCTCACACAAATAAAGCCTATCATTATTTATTGACCACCGCTGTAGTTAAGTGAAGATCAATAAATGACTATTTATTCAATAATTGCATGATGAACATCATGCAATTATTATTGATTGAAGCACATAATAAAGTGCTTTCTTTACATCAGTCTTAATACCAAATAGGAAAAAAAAAGTAAATCAGTTAGTTTTAATCTGGATTTGATGAAAGCCAGGTTCTCAGAACCAGATTAAGCCAAAAGCCGCTGATTTTCCATCAAATGTTTAGCATAAGATTAAGCTTGATCCCGAGTCCAAGATCCTAGCTCAGGGGATTTTCTATAAAGAAGCTCACACTAGCACACAGTCCCCTTTCTTTTTGTAATCCGTGTCCATGTTTGCATGAATGAAAGTGGCACATGCAGTGGAGCCTTTTAGAAGTTGGCTTTAGTTTCATGCCAGTCACAACATGTCTGCTCTACACCTGTTTCTTCTGAAAGACAGCTGAGACAATTTTACATAGCACTCATGCATCAAGGGTGAAGGTATGCTTTTGAATAGGGTCAAATGTGCATTCTGCATCTGTGACATATCTTCATACTGTCTGTAGAGTTTATTACACTAAGCTGCTCTGGATATATTGATAACATTGAAAGTAGCATAATTTAGAATTTACATGTACATTACCAAGTGAGTTTATTGAGTCAAGATGCGGTTTAAGGGCTTTGCTTTCACAACCATCCAACCAGGAGTACAGAGCCTTAACCATTAAGCCACCACTTTAGGCATGTCATCATCAGGTTGTTTTTTTGGTGGTTGGCTAAGTAAAATAATGCAATTCATATTTTGGTGAAAAAGATCGTTTATACAAATTTTCTCCCAACACAAATGCAGTTGATCGGCTAAGACATGATTAGTGTCCAATGTTTGCTTCTTAGGTTTTGTGTTAGAGCTATAAGGCTAATGTAACTAATAAGCAATTACAATCTTACACAAAATATTTAAATATCTGCCTTAAACTATGTAGACTTGCTGATAAGATTTAGGTCACAGTATGATTTACTGTAACCTATAAAAATAAATTGTGTAACTAAATGTGGTAACATTATGAGGCATCACTGTTGTCTTTACCACAACTAGGCCCCACCTCCCAATGTTTGATATTGTACCTGAAAGCTGTAATGTGGATATTTCAACATGATATTTTATTTAAAAAAGAAAAAAAAAAAACATGAATACTAGCTTGACAATGCCATTTGACTTCGAAAATAAGTTTTGGCTTAACACTATGTTTCCCTCTCAGATTTAAGGGTACTAAACTGTACCATTCCTTGTCGCTGGAATGGTAGACCATTGGTATCTTTAGTTTATATTTTACCTAGAAAAGTATATATATAAAGTATACCTTTAAAGCATTATTCTAAAAGGTAATTACAGTTCAAATGTGCACCTTAAATCTTTGTTTAAATTTACACTATCCATGGTTCCAGTTGCTGAGGGTGTTGGGTTAGTGGGAAACTATATAAATTTTCTTTTTTGCATAATCAATCATTTAAGAATCAATCTCTTTGGACTAGAAAACATCCCATGACACGTTTCATTTTGCAAACCTTTAGAAGAAGCTAGCCCTTTTGTGACAAATACAGCTGACCATTTAACAAAAAACAAACAAACAAAAACAAAAACGAGTCTTCACTTCAAGCTGCTTCATTGGGACACTTGTCTATTCTCAATCTTAAATCAGTTACTACTCAGTTACCTCTATATGCTGGGTGTCTCCCATTTTGGACCCAAATTACTTTGTCTCAACACAAAACTGCTGATTGCATCTGACCTGAATTGGTTGTCTGCCTGCACCACGATCTCAGGCTGACTTTGCAGCTCTGTGTAGGTGGAGGATGGAGATTTATAGTCTCTGGTCCAGGCTATGAGCTTTCTGCAGTGGCCATAAACATTAAAGAAGGAATAAAGTAGTGTACAAGGCTACGGGATGGCTTGCACCTCTTGGTAGCAAGCCACAGAAACCTCTACCAGGCTTAAATTGGTTAGATTGAAGGTTTTTTTTGTTTGTTTGTTTTTTTTACTGGATAGAGCTGTCAAATATTATTCACAATTACACTCCAATACATATATGCGTAGGTTATATAAGTGAATATATATATTAAAAAAAAAAAAGACAAACACATAGTCTGCTTTTCCTGCTAGTGAACAGAATAAAGATGACTCATATCTGACTGAGGGGAAGATATGCAGCAAAGCATTGCACACAGACAGAGAGACAGACATTTCAGATATTTCAGTTTTGTGTTTTACCAACAGTCCGATTGTTGTGTTGGAGTGTTGGCCAGAGCAGGCAAAACACAGCATGGCTTTTGACCAATGCAGTCTGTGATGAATGATGGCCAAGTCTTTGGCCACAAAAACAAATCTGAGGCTTTTTATTTTTCATCTCAGAGTAATAATCTCAAACACTTTCCAAACAAAACATACTAAACTGTACCTTGTCACTGGGGTGGTGCACTCAAGAGGTGCCAAAAAGAAGGACTTAAGCTACCTTAAGCTAAATAACAGGAACAATGTTGCAACTCCACCTTTTTTTTTTTTTGACAGTACACTCTCAAAAAAAAAAAAAAAATAAGCATATTAATCTGTACCTGCTTGGATGGCACACTCAAGGGAACAGCTATTGTGCCTTTAGTAGGCCTACGTATGGTATCTTTCATCAAGAAAGGTGCATGTCATGCTTGTTTAAAGGTTTACTCTAAAATGAAATACTGTCCATTTAAGTATCTTAAATTATTTTAAACGTATACTTATATCCACATTTCCAGGTAATTGATACATATTAAAAGTTACAAAAGATGTACCATTAATGATACCACCTCAGAGAGCTACAGTTTAGTACTATATATTCCTAAGAGTGTAGGATGTATAAATAAAATATCATCCATGTGAATAAATTCATTGGAAGCAGGTTGTGTGGCTGTATAAAATGTATAAAATCAAAATTTCTTTGCACATTCATGATACTGATTTGGATATAACTGTATATTGACTATGAAAACTAAAAGGTCCATATCCTGCATTTTGGGGGCACATAAAAACAAATTCATATTAAGAAAGATATTAGGCAAGCATAATGATCTGTATAGGACTAAGCAAATGACAGTAGTGAAAAGACATGTAAAACTATGATCTTACCTATGATGAGGTGATGAAGAGGAGTACCAGGCATGCTTGCAGATTCAACCCTGGATGCACAAGCAGAGATTTGGATAGATTTAGAAAGAAATCCTTTGCTACTGACTAAGCTGTGCTTTGGTACTATCCTAATGCACTAAAAGCACAGCAGTGAGGGGCATGCTGTGCATCTGAAGGAGCTGGCAGGATGAAGATTAACGGAGCATCTGCAGCATCTCAGAGCTGTTCGCTGTCTCAGTGACCTCGATGTGTGAAAGCATGACTACGCAAAGATGTCAGCACAAAAAGCCTCGCATTTTCACCCTGAAGGAAATGCAGGATGACTTCAGAGCTTGCGGCTGCTGTGACTGGGTTCACACTGGATTCTGGATGGTTCGCCCCTCCTACGACGCTCTCTCTACTGTTGTGAGAAGTGAGCATGAGTAGTGCTGGCCAAAGCTTTGAACTACTCGAGTTAAAAGAATCGACTCTCCAAACGAACCGACACTTTCGCATTTTTTTTTTCTTCCATTGTGTCCTTATTTGTAGATCGCTGTAAAAGAAGTAAAAGATAATACGGTTGTATGGTATGTTATTTGTGATTAAACTTGATTATTAACTCTCAGTGTTCATTTTTAGAGGCATGAATCAGATGAATCAAAAGTTCACTCGCGTTCATTCAAACCGCTTTGTCCGAAAGAATCGATTCAGTGAAGTGAATCGTAATGTTAATCAATATTGAGGAAGCTTCACGAGGCCGCATTGCACTTCATGGGGATGTACTTAAAAACTCCTAACTGCTACTTACAGTGAATATATACACCCATCAGCAATAACATTAAAACTACCTGCCTAAGAGTGTGTAGGTCCACCTTGTAGCACCAAAACAGCTCTGATCTGTTGAGGCATGGACTCCACAAGACCTCTGAAGGTGTGCTGTGGTATCTGACACCAAGACATTAGCAGCAGATCCTTTAAGTCCTGTAAGTTGTAAGGTGGAGCCTCCATGGATCGGATTTGTTTGTCCAGCACGTCCCACAGATGCTCGATCAGATTGAGATCTGGGGAATTTGGAGGCCAAATCAACACCTTGAACTCTTCATCATTTTCCTCGAACCATTCCTGAACAATTTTTGCAGTGTGGCAGGGCGCATTATCCTGCTGAAAGAGGCCACTGCCATTAGGGAATACCGTTGCCATGAAGGGGTGTACTTGGTCTGCAACAATGTTTAGGTAGGTGGTACATGTCAAAGTAACATCCACATGAATACCAGGACCCAAGGTTTCCCAGAAGAACATTGCCCAGAGCATCACACTACCTCAGCCGGCTTGCCTTCTTCCCATAGTGCATCCTGGTGCCATCTCTTCCCCAGGTAAGTGACGCACAAGCACCGGGCTGTCCACATGATGTAAAAGAAAACGTGATTCATCAGCCCAGGCCACCTTCTTCCATTGCTCCATAGTCCAGTTCTGATGCTCACGTTCCCTTTGTAGGAGTTTTCGGCAGTGGACAGGGGTCAGCATGGGCGCTCTGACCGGTTTACGGCTACGCAGCCCCTTATACAGCAAGCTGTGATGCACTGTGTGTTCTAAAGAATGAACTTTTTCAGCAGTTTGTGCTACAGTAGCTGTTCTGTGGGATCTATATATCTTTTTATAGCAACAAACAAAAAACTAAGAAAAGATTTAGGAGTAAAAAAAAAAAGAAGAAAAATTACAATAACCTGGTTGCATAAGTGTGCACACCCCTTAACTAATAACTTATTAAAACACCTTTTGCTTGTAATACAACACCCAGTCCATTTGGGTAAGAGGCTAAAAACTTCACCCATCATGATTTGGCAATTTTATTCCACTCTTCCTTGCAAATATGCTCCAAGAGCTATCATATTATGCAGGGATCTCCTGCACACAGCCCTCTTCAAGTCTTTCCACAGGTTTGAGAAAGGACTTAGATCTGGGCTCTTCCATGGTTCATGCTTTGTAAGCTCTTTGCACACTATGGCTTCAGTAGTCTGTTGAAACAAAGAGGATGTTGAGAAAATCCTCAGGAACAGCTGGTCTTTATTTGGTGTTAATCAGAATAATTTCATTCATGACAGCTGTATGATAATTACTTTTGAACATGAGTTTGAATGTGATTGGTTCATTCTGAGCACAGTCACATGCCTCTTTATAAAATGATGTGCACACTTACGCAAACAGGTTATTCTAGGTTGTTTTTTTTTTATTTTTCTTTCCTAGAACATTTCTAGTTGTTTTTCACTTGATTTATGTTGGTTGCTATATAACATTAAAGGCGGAAAAAGATCTGATAAGATTTATCTTTTTTTTTTTTTTTTAACCTCACAAAAGCTATTTTAACATAGGTGTATAGACTTTTTATATCCACTGTATTTATTCTATGTTGTTTATATTGAGGAGACCTCGGATGATTGCACCAGTTTAACCTTTCTTTAGTTTCTTAAAAATCCTAACACCTAGGCCAACCAAAAGTGTTATTTGTATTTTGCTACTATACTTGAGTATCATTTTGGGGAATTTTACTTTGAGTGTTTTGAATGTTATTGAAAGAGGGGGAAAAAAACCTGCTTTTTACTGCTTATCTCTCTTATCACATCTAACTGGACTATATATAAATCAAATCGGCTCCCGCAAATTTTATTAGCACTTTTTTTTTTTTTATTTTCTTTTTATTTAAAGCATCCAAATACTTCACTGTAGAAAAAATATCAATAAGCATTACAGTTAGTCATCTGCAGTGACCTACTTAATTTCATCACTTCAAAACATGCACTTTTTAATACTTGCATACATTTAAAAGTAACAACTTTTTGACATTCACTTGTGTAATCTCTCAGTACTTCTTCCATCCCTGGAAAAGAGGAAACTACACACTAACCATTAAAACAGCTTATTTGCTAATATATCAAGCAATAACAGAAGTAATATAACATTTCTTCAAACAAAACAGTTATTGCAATGACCTTATTCTGTTTTTCCCTAATCCGTGACATTATTGTACCAATAATTGTGGGCATGTGTGTGAATTGTTTGTCTCAGTTGGAATCACAGGTGAGATGCGTGTCTTGGATCATTTGCCATACAAGCACTGAACTCATGGCTCTTTCAAAAAGTCTGCATATATGCAAGTCATTAATGTTCATGATCCATGTCACAAATGTGCTTGGTTTTCTGCAGGGGTTTCTTTTGTTTTCCCATGGACACATACAGATCTTGATCTTAAACCTTGTGTTACAACTCTCAGTCTTGACAAAATCCTCACATTATGCTAAATCAGGGTTCGCTAACTTGGAGACTGCAGTGTGAATGCAGACCCTGCAGTGTTTGAGCAGATAGAAACCGAGAACTTGAAAAAACTCTGGCCATAGTTCAGTCACACTTTTTTTTGGCCAATAATGTGATCTTGGACTACTCCTAAATGCCCATCATATTTTTAGATATGTGCATGCCCCCAGGTTTTCAGCAGAGTTCAGATTTGCAGATCTAGATAGCCATTGGTGAAAACAGATTATGATCAACAATGTGTGTTGATGTGCAGGCATTCTTGGGGAGAGCATTCCATCATTAAGAAGCAGGTTATTTATGAACTGCACTGACAGCAATTAAACTGTCAGATTTTGATCCAAGTCTGATCATTTGTGAAAGCAAGAGCAAAATGTTCTAGCACAAGGTTCTGGAAAGATTCAAATAGCATATACTGTGCTATAAATGTATATTCTGTGATAGCAGATCACAGCACAATTTACTCTAAGTAATTTAAGGGTCAGTAAACATTTTATTTGACAGTTTTTTTTTAGAACATGGTACACATCTTTTCACAATATCCAATTCTACACATCCAGAACATTTCTGCATTTGACAATAGAAAAAATATTCATACCACCTGTCTTACAACAAGAAAAAGTAAACGAGACCACGATCAATGTGTGGCTTTTCTCTGAATGATCAAATGACTCTGTCCATAGCAGATCTCATCCATTTCCACACCAAGTGGTGATACAGAAAAATATTTACACGTCCACAAGATTCTCGAACACAGTCCATATGCGGCACATGGCTCAGAACTGCTGCATGATCAGCTTCTTCTTTGCATCATGGGAGAACTTGTTGGAGAGGAACATGTCACTGTCATAAAACGCAGACAAGCTGTGGATGTTGATCTGTCGAGCCTATAAAGGAGAGAGGGAATGCATCACTTAGTAAAGATAATGACTTCACATATTGCAACATGAATAAACGTAGCTTAAACACTAATCAAGGTGTGTATCAAATTTTTAGTGATATTAAAATACAAAAACAGGGGGGGGACAAATGACTACTCCGGGCACCTAGATCTCATGGTAGGGTTAACATGCGAGGGGGGAGTTAAATGTAACGTGAAGACCGAACACCTTATCTTACAACCAAATCACTGGCCAATGATTTGTTGACTTTTTGTCAAGGGCACAATGTCTGAAATTTAACTATTAAACAAATTAAACTTTGTTAGAACAGAATAATCACATACCCATTCACTTCTATATTAATGCACTTAACTAGCTAGCAAATACAGGATACCGGGGAGCTTTCACTTGCCCACTGGGTTAGCTAATAAACATAGGATTTGTCCACCCATGAAAACATGTCAAAATCACCCATACAAAGAAAAATTGCCTTTGTATTCTACAACATGGTCACACTGATATATTCCGTATTATTCAATGCGTGACATATGGCAGTAGAATCCTGTCAGTTACCTTGTCCACCAGGTCTTTCTCTGGGATCTCGATGACGTCCTGCTGCACTCCGTAGCGGTTGCGCTGGTAGGACACCTGCTCGGCCACCAGTTGCTTCAGGATAAACAGCAGCAGCTCATTGTTGTCTCGCCTGAAAGCCAGGTAGCGTGCAAACGTCTGGAGGAGAACAGACACCCATCAGTAAAACCCAAAACAAATAAAAGGGAGGAAGGGTATAATTTTGAATTATGAATAATGGCATCAGTAAACTAAGAATCCGTGCTTATGACTTGTGTTCATATATTTAGAATTCCCACCGAATTAAAGAACTTTGAGTGATTGGCACAAGGACTACATTTAATTCAGTTATATAAAATGGCTACTGCCTTCTTTTGCAGTCCACAATTCTCAAAAAGAATTTTCAAGTACTTAAAGCACCTTGGGCAAACTGTGCTTTAATCATTTAACCTCTAATGCCAAACTGCTTTTATTGACTGCACATTATGCCAGTGCTGAACAGGTGAAAAAGCCCAAAGGCAATGTACTGACATGCATTTAAATGCAAGAGTGCTGACTTCACCATGCTGATCAGACAAACACCAGGATAGAAATGCAAGTGCTCCTACCCTGACATGTTTGTGGCCCAAGGTTAATCACAGCAGCAAAAGTCACTTCTCATTAAAATTTAAACTGAGATTTTGTTCCCATAGTCAACTGAAGGCAGATTTTTGTGGTAGATTTAACGCACATGAAATCAGCCTTTTTTAATCAGCCTTTTTACAAGCCTCATTCGAATGTCATTTTGGTTCAAATTAAATTGGATTTCTGGGCAAATCACTGAAATGGGATTTCAAGTGTTATTCTGTTATCTCCTTTTTAGCTTTTTTTTTTTTTTTTTATATATAAAAGTCAGTTATTTATTTGGTCATAAATCAGATTTGCCAAAATGCAAGTCCGAGTTGAACAAATCTCTGCACCTTTCTCATGCTCCTCATCACACTGAACTTCTGTGTGTCGATAAAGCTCTCAAGCATGACGCGTATAGCCATGTTGACATCATCTTCCTGTACGTAGTCACGGAGGTGCATACGTGCATGAGCCTCTGCCATTCGGATCATCGATTCAATGTGACGGACTGTAATCGGGATGCTGCCCGTAGCCTGTCAGAGAGAAATATAAAACTATGTTAACCACAGCACATCAAAGGCAAACCAACGATATTGAGAAAAAGATCACTGAGGATGTTTTAACAAGTCACCAACTTGGGTATCTAATCAATTCATAAACAGGAGTGGAACCGACTGTGGGACTCAGCTGAAATCGATTATTAGTCAGGGAGCCAATATTATAATCTAACAGTTTATCCTGAGTTTTCTTTTCCATAGGCTATGTTATGACTTCATGACCTTTGCTTTTTACTGCTGATCATAATTTATTTCATCCAAAAAATGAAAAATTGGGCTCTTGTATACACTACTAAAATTTTAAGAGACCTTCACTATGTTTTTGAAGGTGAGAAAATGTTAAGAATAAGATAACGTTAATAATGTTAAAATAAGATCTCATAACCTTCTCTTAATTAGCCAAGGTAAGCGTACCTAAACAGTCTCCACAATTCTGCCAATAAGCCATCACTTTTCTAATTTAGATAGATGGATATAAATGAACACACATTTTAAATGGTGCACCACAACACCATAGTGTTCAATTCACAACAGTGAACTGAAAGCTATTTAGAATGTAAAATCAAGTTAAACATCAGAAACTGGAAGATACTGCAGGTAAAATTGTTTTCGTTTAAGAATTTTTTTTTTATTTTATTTATTTTTTTTTTTTAAGAAAAATAAGGTATTGACTCTTGACAACTGTAATGAATTTTACAGTGCAGCTCTGTTAATGCCTGTTCTGTCTGAGATAGAGTAAAATTACAGATGTAATATTTAAATGCATTTTGAAAAGAACCCTGCTGGAAGAAAGTCATTCTTCTAACCATGGATTCCTTGCGGAGGTCGCTGTAGATGCGTGCCACCTTGTCCTGGTCCATCTGGTTCAGTTTGGGGTGCACGCGCTCCTTGGCATAGATGATATACTTCCTGAGCAGCTCTTGAGGAATGGGCGGCACATCTGATGAGTTGGGCAGCACCATTTCCTCCAGGCTGGCCATGCCCCCTTCCTTATTGCTGGGGTGATGCTTTATGTGGCTGCCCACCACGAAGCGTGCAAGCATCTCATCCTTTGGAGACAGAATGGAGAAAAGAAAACAATTAATATTCCAGCGGCTACAGGTAACTATGGGAAGAACAGAAAGTTGCGCTGACTCACCTGCACAGGATCCACAGTGTCTCTTACAACACACAAGATGTCAAAACGAGACACGATGGGCTCTGTCAGGTCCACATTCTCAGAAAATGTGAGGGACGGATCATATCGGCCACCTTACAGAGAAAGAGAACATAGGAAACAGTGCTCACATACAGCCTGCAGGAAATACTGTATATACACTCACCAAACACTTTACTAGGAACACCTGTACACCTACTCATTCATACAATTCATCTAAATCAGCCAATCGTGTGGCAGCAGTGCAATGCATAGCACCATGCAGATACAAGCCTGAAGCTTCAGGTAATGTTCACAATGATCTCAGTGATTTTGACTGAGGCAGTTATAGGCTGGTTTAATTATTTCTATAACTGCTGCATCTCCTATAGAGACTGTTGCATTTTCACACTCAACGGTCTCTAGAGTTTATTCAGAATGGTGCAATAAAGAATAAACATCCAGTGAGCGGCAGTTCTTCGGACAGAAACACCTTGCTGATGAGAGACGACAACAGAGAATGCTACAGTAACTCAACCACTCACAATTGTGGTGATCAGAAAAGCATGTCAGAACACGTCGAACCTTGAGGCAGAAGGGCTAAAACAGCAGAGGACCATGTCAGGTTGCCCCCTCCACCGCCTCATTATGAATAATTTAATGTGAAAGCACTCAGCAGGATGTGCGAAAATATGATTCATTATATGTAAATAAGAAAGCGACTGGCTGAAGCGCAAATTTGTCTTATACGTATTTTGAGCAAATAAAACAATCACAATTTTAACAATAATCAAAAATCAGATAACATGAAGGACTAAGGGTGTTTTATGGTCCCTTATTAGAACACTCCCGCAGTGACTGGCCATACATGATGTAAAAAGGGGAACACTTTCTACTATTCTGTGTATTAACAGTCCTTTCCCCTATGAACAGCTTAGAACTTCCTACTGTTCTGGAAAAAAAAAAAAAACTTTTTTTTTTCAGGCTTTCGGCAGTTCAATTGAAGTGCTTCTCGGAAGCACACAAGCCAGTCTTTTAATCTTCTGGAAGAAGTCCTAAACGCAGAGATAAAGCTAAACTGGATTAGTGATACAACCCTCACTCCTTGCATAAAACTCTGGTACGCACCGATTGGGTTAGCAGCAGCGATTACAGTGCAGCGGGCCTGCAGGGATGTGACAATGCCAGCTTTGGAGATGGAGATACTCTGCTGCTCCATCGCTTCATGGATACTAGTCCTGTCCTGATCGTTCATCTGTGTAACAAGCGAACAGCACAGTGAGAGAATTATAAGGACTTTAATAGTAAAATGATACCAACAAGATCAGGGCCTACTCACTGAAATACTCTTAGAAGTCTTCCTCAATTTTTTTTTAAATCTGGGGTTAAAGTGTGTTATAAAAATTCTCTCTTAGTGAGGAAGAATAGGAGTTATTCCTAAGAGTAAATTTTAAGCATGAGGTACAACATTTCAATCACTGTAAATTGATCAACCACAATCCAATTTCAACCCAGCAGGTTTTTATGAGCTCTGTATATCGTAATTAATTAATCACCTAATCTTTATAAACACAGAAGATTGTGGGTGCATGTCTTTTCACAATGCTGCTACTTTCACCAATCTTAACAGTTTATGACAGCTCAGAAGCACTAACAGAAACACTTGCTCATTTAACAGTACTCTTGAGAATAAAGAATATTTAGAAAAAAAGAAACTGGACTTTCTTATACAATATAATATAGAAATCAAGACTCCTGTTTAATCCATTTAAGGGTCTCACCTTATCAAACTCATCAATAAGACAGACTCCTCGGTCTGCTAGGACCAAAGCCCCAGCCTCTAACGTCCACTCACGGGTGACCGGGTGTCTCTGGACGTAGGCTGTGAGACCCACCGCTGAGGCACCCTGTCCCGTCGTGAACACTGCCCGGCTCGCCACCTTCTCCACATACTTCAGGAATTGGGACTTGGCTGTGCCTGGATCCCCACACATCAGCACGTTGATGTCACCACGTACTTTATGCTTCCCTCCTACAGACAAAGCCATTCAAGTGTGAGAAAGTAAAGATAAACTAAAACAAATACTACATACAGCCACAAAGCCAGATGGTATTAGAAGATATACATATGGGGGAAAATAACGACTGAAGAGACAGACATGATCACCTACTGGCTTCAGAAATTCACATATAAAAGATGTGCAGGTTGAAAAAACCTGAACCCTGCATGTAGGCCTCTGTTTTGCACAGCAGAAAATGATTTGCACCACAAATCCCTCTGGAGATGTGTTTGAAGGTGCAGCAGCAAATTTTACTTGAGTAAACTTGATTCAAAAGCATGTTATAAACTCCCTCATTGCCCTAAAAATTTTTTTTTTTTTTTTTTACCTATATAGGATTGATAAAATCTGTTGGTGACAGAACTTCTGAATAATGCGAGCTAAATTAGGTCTGGTATCTGAAATCCAGGTTTACAGGTTAACCCTAACCGCCGGGTGCTATAAATAACTCACCTGGATTCTTCGACTCGCCACCAAACAGCGCAAGAGCCAGACCTCTCTTGATATCTTCATGGCCGTAGATAGAGGGTCCAATGCTGGCGAATATCTGCAGAAATAAAAAAAAATAACCCAGTTAAGAGCAGGACTGAAAAACTTCACTGACCTGGTCCATTATACAGTGCAGGAAGGAGGCACACCAGTCAGGCTAACTAGACATTTTAATTCATGTTCTGTTTGCTCACCCTCTCCCCAATGCGCTCGTCCTTGGACAGAGCCACAATGGCCTTCACGTCCTCATCAGTGAGCTCTGCCACGGCCACTCGCTCATCTTTCCGCACGATGTGATTGGCCAGGATTACAGTGGCAAAAACAGGAAAGCCGTTGGCCATGTTCAGAGAGCCATCGTAGTTGTTGTGGTAGATGCCTGTCAGCTCCTAACAATATACGCAAACAAATCCCAGCAAATTCACATTAAATAAGCACCTTGCCATTTTCAAAATATTCTTTCCGTATTGTAAACTACGTACCCAACACTTATTTCAATGTACATTGACTACCACAAAATAACTGTTAGTAAGATGATATTACCAGTTACCAAGCAAATGCTGATCAAGCTAACTGGTCGCTTCTTATTCGATTATCATTTTTGCTAAACAGCCATTTAATGCAAACAAAAATAAACAAATTCACCACGACTGTTGGACTCACAATTTCATCTCCAGGCTTGCAGCTGTCTACCAGGTCAGCCAGAAGGATGGCGTCTTTGGACCGGGGCAGACGGCCAGCCGCTACTTTTCCAGGACTCTCCTGGATGGTGATGCGCTGGTAGTTCTGATACACTGTCTGTGGAAAGAACGCTCACTTAACCTAGTGTTTAAGAGAACGGCCCAGGCAGCAATTGAAAAATTTAAGAGAAGACCAGATAAATGTAGCTAGCAACAGGAAATAACATTATTCAACGCATTACAACACTCTCCTGAATATCCTACATATATGGTGATTCAAACTCAGTAATAATAATAATAATAATAATAATAATAATGGGAGATTAACTCTGAGATGCCACACAATCCATTTACAGCGAGGACAATCATCATTCAAAACTTTAAGTACATACCTGCTCCATGTTGATTTCAAACGGACCAAGAGACTGACATTCTGGACAGGAGCCTGGCTTCACTTCCTGGTTCTGTGATTGGAAAAAGGGGCCCAGGATGAAGTTACACTTGTTACAGTTGTATTTGACCATGCCGAGCTGGGGCAGCACTCCCGTACAGCTGGTTACCACACCACTGGTGCGGATCAGCTGGTTCAGATGCAGCTGCCTACAAAATGCACAGAGAAAAGAAAAATTATACAATCTGTATGTTGTATTAAGGGACAAAGCTTTAAAAATAGCATCTTTTTGTCTAATCTTTTAGATTACAGAATTTGTAAACAGAAGACCAAACCAGACAAAAATCACGCATCCTACACTTTTTCCCTCATTAAGAAATCCAGGTTCTATGGAAATTCTAATTAGACAGGATCAAACCCTAGAACACTTTTGCATGTAGTAACTCAGATGTTCTGCTGAGATTCTCACCTTCCTGTTTGAATGCTACCACAAAGACAGTTTTGACTAGTCTGTACACGCAAATTAATGCCCCCAAAAAGGCATTATACCATGCAACATGCAAAAGCAGCCATGTACTTTTACGAATCTGTACCTGAGCGAGCGCAGCTCCTCCACTAGAGGCAGGTTGCCAATACGCACATGGATCTCATGGGCTATGCGATCATATTTGGGGTACATGGCGAGCACCACCTCTTTCGCAGCTTCATCAAAGATCTTCAGCATCTCAGCAGGTGCCTCAGGGAGAAAGTAAGCCAGTACATGCTCTCTGGACGCCAGCTCCTCATAGTTCACCAACAAGCTCTCTTTGTTTTCTAGAAGTGAATAAAAACTGTAATTAATGGCACAAAGTACTGGAAAAAAAAAAAAGCGCCACAATTTACGTTAGAGGTAATACTGAAACAGCATAATTTCACTAAAGATTAAGCTATACTTCCCAAAGCCAGTACCAGGCCTGTTAGATCTCACTGTTTGAATTGTCATAAAATTGACTTATTCAAAGGGGGAAAACATTTATTTAAATTTGAAGAGGAAAAAGAAAAAAAACAAAACAAAAGCATTAACAAGTTCCCTCTCATCACACAACAGCTACCACCCAGGCAGGGTCAGGGCTTCCTCCAAGACATACAAAGGCAACCACAGCATTTTTCAAACTGCTGCTCATACTTCATCACAGGGAAGCTGAATATACTCTGAAGCATGAACTGCCCTCTTCTGCATACACAGATGGCAGTGATCTGTTCTGATCAGCTGGGCTATGCTATTCTCCCCACCCACACAACAGGGCCAATTTTGCTTTCTTGGATTCCCGGTCCCAAATTGCCTTGTGATAAACAAAACCTGAATTGCCATAAATAATGCTGTCACCTGATAAAAATAAAATGCACCACCACAATAATTTACCTTTGCACATGTCGCTGATCCTCTCCTTGAACACATTGTGGCCGTGCTCATCCACATGTGTGCGCAGAAAGTTCTTGAAGCGGTGATAGATCTCCAGGCGTGGGGCAGCCATGGATACCCACTCCCGCACTGAATGACCCTTCATATCCTCCAGGTTCTCAATACTCTCAATCATCTCCTCATCCTCGCCTTCAGCACCAGCTCCTTCTGCAGCGCGCTCCGCCAGGCGCCGTCGCCTCTTTGATGGCCGCTCATCGTCCTCATCTTCACTGTCTGGATGAAGAAAATATAAACATGTTTGGAATGAGTTTAGGGGAGTTCACATGTACGTTCCAAAGACAAAAGACCGAAAGTCTATAAACAAACCAAACAGCACTTTTATTAAAAGATGCAGTCTTAATTAGAGATATGCATTTATATACAAAGTGATGGTACGTCGTACTAGCAGGAGAGTTATGATAGTTTTGAACTGTACAACTTTTACTGCATTTTGCTCAATTTGTCTGTGTTTTTCCATCACTGTAGGTTTCTAAGCCACAGTTAACTAGCTGGTGATACAGCTTCAGCCAAGCATATAGTGCCCCAGACTCTGACTCTGAAATGATCGTTTGTCATCTGGGCAATCGCTGTACATCAGTTCCTGCTCTTAAGGCTGATGTAGTTCAGCAACATTTCCCATTTCGGGAAAGATTTACATTTTGTTGTATAATCAATCTGCCTTTGACTTCTAATTAAACACACTACAATACTGCTGTGTCACTCTGAGACAGCTCCAAAACAACCCATTTTGAATTTTTGGCTTATTTTAAATGCACCCTCTATACATTAGACTGTTATGCACGTACCAGAACATGCTACATATTCCAAACATGCAAATACATTAGAAAATAAACTCACTTTTCTCTACGTCTCTAAACACAACTCACCATAGAGCAGTCCCCTTGGCATGCGGCCCATGCCCATTCTTTTGTCCCTGTCGCTCATGGCTGCCTCGGCACGAGCACGAGCTCCAGGAGACAGTTCACTCACATCCTCATCATCCAGACCTTCGGCCTCATAGCGATCCAATTCAGGAATAGCCCGGTAGTCCCTGCAGATGACAAAGGGCAAAACGTTAGCACAATAAGGAATGGCAAAACAAAAAAAATGCTCTGCAATACATTTTATAACATCATGAAATGTGCTATAGATAATGTAATGCATAGACATATATCAATATGAAATAATATTGAAACAACTTCTTCCTTCATTTCTGTGCAGTATACACCAATCACACATGCTAAAACATAAATATGAAAGCAAAGTGACATTTGTTACCCCTCCAGCTGGTTCCCGAACAGCTCCTCTCCATCTTCCTCTCCATCTTCAGGCCCATTGTCCCCCAGCAGTCCCTCAGACTCGTCTTCGAAGGGAGGCAGGTCTCTGCCTGGGCTGGAGGTCAGATCACCACGCCGTGAGCCGCGACTCGGGCTCGTGGCCATGTTGAAAGACTCTGAGGAATCCTGGGGAAAGGAAACAGAAAAGGATGCCTAAGTGCAGGATGCCTTGTGGCCAGGGACCCCTTTAGCTGTAAAATAAATTCCACAGACCCACTGATTTTATCATCAAAATTGAAATGCACACAATAATGCGTTGTCTACTTACTGGAGACAGAGTCTTTAAGAACTCTCAATCAACAGAACACATTAAGTCCAAGTTGACTTCATTAATATGCCTGTGTTTGAGTTATTGAGGTTTGGATTGAACTCATTCAATTCAAGAGACTTATTTACCATAGCAAAAGATTTTCAATTGGCAACACAAACTATCAGAATTAGTTCATGTTATAAATCTCTACTTTCTTCTTATTAGAGTCTTGTGCTCTGTGGCACCTTCATAATTTCACTCTCCTGATATTTAGATTTACCAAAAGATATTCTGTGATGTTTTTACTGTATTGTTCCGAGACGCATGTCTATGTGAAAACGTATTATTTAGCCACATGATAACAAGGATGTTTGATACTGAATCGATTCCTTAGAGCGAACTTGTTTAAAGGAACCGAGCAGTGCGAGTTATGATTCAGTAGTGAAGCGTGGCATACAGAAATTTGATTTAACGACAGGCTGGATTTTTACATCAAAATAGCAGTCCACAAGGTGTCTGAATACGGAAGTCTATGTGAAAGCTGGTACAAATAAAATGTATCATCATCGTGCTAACAATAACAATGCTAGCTGCGACTCACTTTACTGAATCGATTCCTCAGAGCGAACCCGTTTAAAGGAACCGAGCAGTGAGCGTTATGATTCAGTAATGAAGCGTGGTTTACAGAAAAATGTAATGTAACATCGAGCCACATTTTTAACCAAATACAATAAACCACAAGGCGTTTGAATGTATTCTTATGGGTAATACAGAATTTATATTAATACACTTCCAAATTAATACTGTTAACTACTAATATATAGACAGAGTAATAGAGTAACTTTTTACACTATCATGCAATTACAACTTAAACACTGGATTTATGGCAAGGTCAGCTTGTTCATGCTAAACTTTAGTTAGTTAGATAGATAGTTACTTAGTATGCACGTCTCATGAAATCCTAACAAAGACCTCACTACTTCCCAAACACTAACAACCATGCCCACACAGTGTACTAGAAAAACACAGAAACTGAACACACTCTAAATAAGGCACTTTATTGCTCAAATGGTTTAAACTCTCTCTCTTAAGGCTCTCTCTGCCTTCAGTTAAACACAAAGCATCTCCTTCACAAGGCGAGGAAACCAGGCCACAAACTTAAACACCAAAACTAGCTGAATATATTTAAAATAATTCAGCTCATTACATGCACATTTTCTCGACCCCTAGAAACTTCATGTCTGCCTACTTTTATATTATTTACTCAACACGTGCTGTCATATTAATATTTTTTTCACTCACCGCCATTATACCGCGTAGTGCTCAAGTCTCTTCACTTCAGACTACTGTTTCTTTTTTCCCCCGGCGAGACAAAGTTTTCGCGCGAAATCAGACACGTGACCAAAAAGCCCGCGAAATGTCATGAATATGGATTAAGCGCGAGGCCTTCTGGCTGTTGATTGGTCCGCGCGCTCACAACGTCCCGGGATCGGAATCCGAGCTGACTTCAAGATGGCGCTGCAGAGCAGGTCTGAATAAGGCAGAAAGTGAAAGCAGGCTGCAGTACTATTGTGCAAGAAGTACAATTTACAGTTGTCCCTCTGATATTATATTTACAAACACGAATGTAAAGGTGTAATAAATTTAAACACAGGTAAAATGTCTTTCTAAAGTGCATTTATAAAACCTTTACATTAGCTAAGCATTGGAAAAGCCTGCCACAGGCCAATATGCCTACACTTTACTATGAAACATACCAAAAAATAGTATTATTTTTGCATTATTGTATGAGTCCATTTAACATCTCATGCTTGAAACATCCTTTTCCAAGAGCCACCCATTAAAAGTTATGAAATATGTACATAACAATTGTGTTCCACAACATTCACTCAACCCTGTTACCTGAACACATTCACCCCTATGAAAGATTTGGAATATTCCACAAGTCACATGTTCAACAGGAAGTTGCGTCATCTGAATTTACTGAAGATCATGGGAAGATGATCATGAGTTCTCTCTCTTTTTTCCTTTATTTTCATTGATATTGTGATATTGACTGGTGAGTTCCCTTAGGTACGACTCTATTACCCAAATTATAGATTAAAAGGAAATTGTTAAATGAGCCCTTAATGTCCTCATGCCATTAGCACAGATGCTATGTCTGTGTTTTTTTTGTTGTTGTTTTTTTAAATGTTGCCCTAGTTACATTTTTTAAAATTACAAGGGCTAAATGGCACCCCAAACATGGAATCACCCATATGACAAAACATCATATCATAGTGCTTGAATCAATGTATAGGTATTTTGATATCTACAGCAAAAATAGTAGGGCTATATTTAAAAAACCTAATCTTAAAACCTAGTCATTTGAAAATGGAAAGTTTTACCACAGTAATGAAGATTCTCAAAGAAAACCTTATTGCAATGTCACTGATCACAATATTGATACCATATCATATTGCCAAGCCCTGTGTGAAGTCTGTAGATTACAAGAAATGCAACAAGACATAATTCATGTTTAACATTTTAATTCTTTACTCATCAGTGCATGATTCCATGATACAGCTCCTACAGTACTCTGTAAAATCTGAGGTCGCTTCTGTTACAAACGATGGCCCCTTAAGTGCACGCTACAATCTAGACAAATTCATCATGTACCTTTGAAAATAATATACAGCACTGGCATAGATAAGGCAAACGCCGTGTAAGTCAGAATAGTGTTGTACAGAGTAGACCTGTTAATCTGAGCCTCCAGTCTTTTCTCAGTCTGGTCCAGGCCTTGGATGATGCTCTCTGTTTCACACACTAAAAGTGGCGTATCTTTTGTCTGAATGAATGATTTTTCCGCAGGACGATCTGAGACGGATTTCTTTACGGCCTGAAGCTCAGTCGCCATCTTCCCTAAATTCTGTCTGATCTGCTCCATTTGTGGCTTGAGATCTTCCACGAGTGACTGAGCTCTCTGGCTGTGCAGAAGCATCTCTTTAATGGCTTCTTCTGACATGCTGGGTTTTGATGGTGATATTGCAGATTGGGCCGCTAAGGGTACAGATATAGTTTTTTCATCTGCTCTGTTAGTAATGGCTAACTTAAGCGTGTCTATGAGGCCTTGGAGTTCCTCTTGCTGGCTCTTGTGAGAAATGGCTTGAACTTTAATAGCTTCTTGTAGGCTCACTGGTCCCTTCTGAGCCTCCAGAAGCAAGCTTTTCAGCTCCTGAAGGCGCACCCTGTTGATGTAAGTGGACCCCATGACACCAATAATGGCGCCCAGTACCGAGCCAATGATGGACCAGTTCTTGGTGCGTTCGGCCCGCTCGCGCTCTTTCTCGTGACTCTCGCGCACGCCAGCGGAGAATAGGGCAAATTTTTCCCGCTCTCCTTCCTCTGCATTTTCGTAAGCTGTTCTGAGGCGCCTTTCTTCCTGTTCGTATAAAAGAAGAATCAATGAGTACATGTACTAAATATATTTATCATCTAACTTATTATCAACACCTAGATGCCTTGATTCTCACCCCACCTGAAGTAACTTGTGTTCAAGCGTTGCTAATTCAAGATAATGTGCCTCCTCTCTCGACACTCGATCCAGGCGATCTCTAACCTCCTTAAGCCTCATCTGAAGAGCCTCCAAACTCTCATGAGCCTCACGAACCATTCCCCTGGCCACCATGAAAGCCTTCTCAGCCTGATCACAAAACATCAAAACTTCCACTGTCAGTCAGGATTGTTGAAACGAGAGCTTATTACGGATATCAATAGATAAAAAACATACCTCTGTAACCTTGGACTGAGCGTCTCGAACCTCATTAAGGCCGACAAACTCTTCATACTTTTCCCACCAGTAATTGGCAGTAGCTGCCACAGTTTTCAAAGTATTCTGTCCCCATTGCTTCCCAAGCTCGGCCATGTTCTTCAAGGCCGCCGAAGTCTGCTCCTGAGCAGCCACGGATTTATCTGGTGGACTTTTTTGAGAACAGAAGGTTCTGTTGATGGAGAAGCCATTGCACTGGATTCTGCCAGAGATTTGGAGGCGGTAGAAGCAAGTGCCATTCCTCCTTTGTAGTACACAGCTCCATCTGTAGCTCATTGAACTTTCCTTTACTAAGCACACATATCAAACCTGCAACCTGGAGTACGAAGGAACACTGTAAGCTGTTAAACAGATCTAGTCTTAACAGTCTTATTGTTTCTGTACACACATATATAACCAGACTAACCTCTTTATAAACAAAAATAACATACAATTTGACATAGCTGCCAATATGACTATCTAAATTAGGTTATGACATTCAATGCTATGCAGGCATGTTATTACATTCAAACATATTTAAAATTGTTCACTGATGCTCTTATATGTATATGTCATTTTCAATACCTCACCTAGTATCTAAACATTAGCTACTTAGATAATTAGGCCCAAATTTATTTATCTAAGAACACTATATACAAATATTACATACCAAATATTGGCTTTTATTCCGTCAGCTGCCGTCTATTAAAACTGAGCCTAAATAATGTTTTAAAAGTGCTATATATATAGATAGACAGATGAATAGGTAGCTATACAAAAGTCATGCTATCGTAAATGACAGATAACGTTTAGTTCAGGCACATGTTAAGCCTTCTACATCCGGGTTAAACAGCATCAGATGGGGTCCTCAGACTCAACTTCGTCTCGCACCCGTATTCCGTGTACTACAAGCCAGTTGTTGCGGAGTAGGCGGGGTTTTTTCGTAATACGGGTGGAGAAAAGTGCCGCCGTTCTGAGTGAAGCGTTGCTGCGTCTTACACTCGCACGCGCCCGTTTATAAGCAACATATCCAAAATGTCTGGAAGAGAAGGTAAAGATCTTAAATATGTATATTATTATAAACTGAATTAGATAAAGCAAGGTAGTGGGCGTGTTAGTTTGTAGAATTAGGTAGTTAAATGATGCGCGAATTCGCCGTTCTGTTTCAAATATTTCAGGACTAACGTTACGCTAATGTTAACTGTAATGTAGCCACGCTAGCTAACTGTTAACTTATAACATTAACCGAGGAATACTTTAACGAATATTTATCAAACACTGTCAAAATTAGTTGTTCAGTGTCATTCAGCTAGCTCTCTAGTTGTTTTTGTCGAGTTTTTTAGCTCTGTAAAATGTATAATATAATGTACTTAATGCATGTCAGTGGTTGAATACCAATTTATCAGTGCTCCCTTTATAAGTGCACTACGTAGGATTTAAAATAATGGTGTATACACCCTATATAGTGCACTGGCTCATAGGAAGCCATTTGAGATTCAGCCTTGCAACAGTTGGATAATGTTTTTTAGCTAATAAGGAGAGAATGATTCTGCAGCATGGACATGTTCTGTAGCAGAGAAGCCTGTGCTTAATTCCAGACATGAGCCAGTGATTCATGGCTTTCAGTAGATTAACCTACAGCAACTGGTTCAATCCTCTGTGTCCTTTCAGATTATAATAATTCATTTCCCTTCACTCACACTGCATGGTTTGCTGATGTGCACTTTTGTAATGGATTACAGTCTGACTGTGTATGTATTTGCATACACAGGAGGTAAGAAGAAACCCCTCAAGGCTCCTAAGAAACAATCCAAGGAGATGGATGAGGTGAGTTTATCTGAGTTGCAGCTGAGCTTGTAGAAAAAGGGAAAAAAAAAAAGTGAGGCCATTGTAAACCAAATTACGCATTCATCACAGGTGATAAACTAGAGCAGGTTTGACCTCCCGCTATGTTTGTGTCCCTCCTCACACACAGGATGAAGTTGCTTTCAAGCAGAAGCAGAAGGAGGAGCAGAAAGCTATGGAGGCGTTGAAAGCCAAAGCAGCAGGAAAAGGACCCTTAGGTACGAGATGTTTGATTTGTAACTCTATGTTCACACTAGCAAGCAAAAAAGGCACCAGACGGGCATCTATTTGCTATGTACCCGCGTGATACAGAGTTACAATTACAATTGCAAGTGACATTCGAATTGAGAGTTTTCTTATTATGCAAATTAGGTAATAATATATAAATAAATAAAATAATAAATGATATCTCGGATCAGTCAGTGTGGTCCGACGTTTCTTCAGTTCCCCACTCAAAGCTACCTGCAATTACACACACAAAAGTGAAAGAAAACTTAAAACTGTGGTTAAACTTATCCTGTCATATACAATCTCCCATTAAATGTGTATACAGAATACGTTACAAAGTAAAATAAACCACGAAAGATGTAGCAGAGATCGTTGGTGCCTCTGGCTTTTACATGGCTAGTAGAGTTACCTTGATCTGCGCATCTGCCGGGCTTAGCATGTAACATGTAAATCAAATTTAAATACATTTTTAAACAAAAGCGGTGTATATAAAACATACAGTGGGCTGCATTTTGTTTACTACTGCTTCTGAACAACCGCTACAAGAACGACTTGTCACTTGCTAGTGAAAATAAAAAATAAATAAATAACAGGAGCCACCTGTACTTGGGGTTCTACTTATAATTAATAATAATTAGCCAGAATGGGGTCAAGTCTAAACACAAGCCACATGTGAACTAGACCTAGTACAAATCCTCTGAATCCTAATCAGAAGGTTTGTGTGAACAGAAGCCAATATATTTCCTGGAAGGACACCCTCACACCTTTTAAAGTGGTTGGTTTAAAGAACTAGCAGAGTCTGACGTCAAAGAATAGAAATAACAGGAGAAATATCAGGAAATGAGTGCAGTTACTGAGTGAATCACCTGTAAGACAGGCGGTCTACACAATCTAAGCCCAATAATAAGCTGATTCCAAAAAGTTTTGTTATTCAACAAAGAAAAGTGTAATTGTTGATGTGGTGAAGTTTTAATAAAACGTTTAACATGAAGTGTATGGAAGGAGTCTACAGTGTCAGCACTTTATAGCAGTCAGTTTACTTTTTAAAGCTGCTGTAATAAGTGATAACCAGAACTAACTTGTTTTGCTGATATTCCACAACAGTAAATGTAACTATAAATGTGTTAAAGTATGTTGTGTCAATCTTTACTAAATTATAAATTGGAAATTGCTGTGAAATAATAGGAATAAATCGCTTTAGAGTGTGTGTTTGTTTGAAAATAATCACATTCATACTCCAGTTCTCGTGACATGCCAACCTGTAGTTGATTCTTTTCCTATAACAGCACGTGCTGTTGTTTTATTCCTTACGTATCGTAAACTTTTTACCTTAGCTAATTAGGTTTCCGGACAATCAAACAGTGAGACTGGATGAACACATCCAGCACGGCCTCATGACGCTTGTGCAGGGCCTCGGCCAACCTGGAGAACGGCTGGGCAAATGAAATCATAATAAGATATTGATTATCTTTGTACAGTGTTAATGGACATAATCTTAAAAGTTATTGTATTAATTCCTTATTGCTTGTCATTTAAAAAGCAACTACTGAAGTGTGTGTGTGTGTGTGTGTGTATAGGTACATATACATATGCAGTTTTGTCCAGCACAACTGGCTGAATTTCCTGCTCTAAGACTCCAGTAAAACCTGGTCATTTACTTTATTTGGCAAAATGAAACACTTGGTACAAAAATAGATCTCTGCATCCGTTCAGCCATACCTGATACCTGAAATACTCTCAGAAAAGAATGTTGTGATATTTATTTATATCATATTGCACAGCTGTAGTTACATATTTACTGAAACGGATTGACCTGGATAAATAGCTGACTGAAGTTGAATGAATGAATAAAGTGGTGCTGGAGTTGTGTGTCACCATGTTATAGCTGGTAATTCGCTCAGTGAGATAAATGAAGTTGACCTCTAGATGGCAGTACTTAAGTGTGTCATGTCAGTAGTGAACGTTGCACATTTCATGCAAACACACTGAGCTGTGACAACAAATGAGTAAGGTTGTTTTGCCAGCAGTTAATCATCTTATCTGGTCTCTGCTATGCCCTTCACAGGTGGTGGTGGAATCAAGAAGTCTGGGAAGAAATGAATTGGAATTGTTAGTTACCTGTATTTGGGAACTGTTATGTGAAAACGCCGTTCGATTCTACTTTGGGGCCACAAATGCAAATGTACACAAACTAGCATTTTTAATACCCACCTGTGAGGATAAGAGGAGAAACACACACAACGTTTTGTATGTATTTTGTGTGGCATCACACATTCTGTTTATTGGGTAAACAAAAGTACAACACAAACACACAAGATATATCTCCGATTTTAAAATGTACATTTTAATTTCAGACATTTCAGCCATGCATTTATTTTCAGAAAATCGGTTCCCTTTTTCCAGGTCCTCTGCCAGCGTTTTCTTTCTCCCGTTGTCGTCTATTTCTTTGGTGTGGCAGAGCCTAAAGCAAGAAAGGTTTTTGTTTTTTTGGTAGTTTGACTGTTATGTATTGTGTATTAGATCACAGTTGGCAATGAGGATGTACAAAATAAAGAGGTAAAATAAAGAACTATGCTGCTTACTTTGACCACCGGTGTTGCTTTCTTTCAGTTCTACCTCCACTGGATAGTGATCACTCACCTTAGGTGCCTGTAAAAGTGTTCATTAATGCCCAAGGATAAACTCTTTGTACTGTATGATCATAGTAGTGCAGCTGGTGATGAGCAGCCTTGCTTAAGGGCTCAAGAAGACCATAAATTAAATGACTGCAACTTGCTCACTCGCTACTGAAATGGTAGGATTGTACGTGGATTCATTCCTCCAGGAAGTTTTGGAACTGCTCCACACACACACACATTATAGTGATACCACCTGGGATTGAAATGGATGTAACTGGGATTTTTGCCATTTGATATACACAATATGTCTAAAATATGACTGTGCATTTAACATTTGGTTATTGTGACAAACCAAACCAACAAAGCAAGAATTTCTTTGACCCATTGTGGGTCAATACATGGTGGAACCACCTTTGGCTGCAACTATAGCTGCAAGTCTCTAGAGCAGGTCTATGTCGCTATCAGCTTTATACATCTGGATCTTGATTTTTGCTCAAGCACTGTCAGATTGGATGGAGCCCATTGGTGAGCAGAAATGTTTCAACTTACATGCTTTCTTTAACTTCAATATTATGGGTTATTGTGTGTAGATTCGTGACATAAAATCCCAATGAATTCCATTTTATGCAAGGCACTGTCACTGTCATATCCTCAGTATGCATATAAAAACACACAGCAGTTAAGGATTCCTTGACCAAATAACTCTCACATGTCATTGTCTCTCCCTCCTTGTATAGGTCTGTATACAAGTCACTTTGTATGTGTACAATTACTGACTCTAACCCGTCTTTTTGTCAGCCGCCTCCACCTTATCAAATAGAAAAGGGCCACCCCGACCAGATATTGTGACATCAATGCCTCTTCGATCGTACATCCTTTAGCTCATGACCTGGAAATGCATGGTCCTGTGGTGGTCCCTTACCACTGAGAGATGGGCTAGAAGAGGGGCTGATAAATTGTGCACAGCAACAGATGGGTTGCAGTCCATAATTATAGACCTACCAAGTACAGCTATTTGATGAAATGGCAACTCAGATGAATACAGTGTGTAAATAAATTACTTTAAAAGCCACAGAATCAAAGGAACTGTGCTTACGGCAGCTTCAGTCAGTCCATATTCCTGTTGGAAGTTAAATGGCTTGGCAGAGTTTGGCACAACGGCATCAAGCATTCTCTGTCCATACACCACTATCCTAATGGAAATAGAGATGCATAAATGTCTGGCTGATTATGGCATGCCATATTTAAATGCAACTTTAATTCAATGTACAGATCAATAGAAAATAAAGGACGAGGACAACTCCAATATTGCAGTTGTACGATAGACCTACGTGACACACGGGGGCTTGCCACGCCAATGTTTTTTTTCTTTCTATTTGTTTTGGCATAATACAAAGTGAAAGAAAACTTTTCTCCATTCACATAAGAGATGTGCATGGTGATATAAAGTACTCCATCATGTTCTAGCAATTAAGTTATTGAATAATAAACCAAGGTTTAGTATTATGTATACCCAATCTTCAAAAATGACTATATATGTATATATACGGTCACTGAGATCACATTTTTCCCCATTCTGATGTCTGATGTGAACATTAACTGAAACCGTTGACCTAACAGCTTCAGTTAATGTTCACATCAGAGATCAGAATGGGGAAAAATGTGATCTCAGTGACTGTGGCATGGTTGTTGTGCTATTATCATGTTTTTTTTATGCAAGGTTTTTTGCTATATTGCCCTGGAACGTTTGCCCAGACAAACTGTTGTAAATATTTCAGTATCTGCTGATCTCCTGGAAAGTTTACCCACAGCAGTCTAGAGCTCACACAAAATGGTGTGAAAAACAAAAAACATCGAGTGTTAGAGGTCAGAGGAGAATTGCCACACTGGTTTGAGCTAATGGGAAGGTTACAGTAACACAAATAACCACTCTTTACCACCGTGGTGAGCAGAAAAACATCTAAACTGCACAACACATTAAACCGCGGGGTGGATGGGCTACAACAGCAGAAGAGCACATTGAGTTCCACTCCTGTCAGGAAAGAACAGGGATCTGAGACTATACTGGACGCAAGCTCACAAACTGGGCAGGTGAATCGTTTTTCCACTATCCACAGTTCAATGCTCTACTTAATTTGGTAAATCAATTGAATATAATCCAGTGATGCATTACTCGGATATGTATATGTGGAAGGTGTGGTCTCTGCCATGTTTTTTTTTATTTATTTTTTTTTATGAAACTTCAAAGAGGGTACAAACCTTCCAGGGCAATATAGCAAAAAAAAAAAAATAATAATAATAATTGTTAATTCTTAATTAATCTGAAGAGATCATAACATATAAGATAATATAACAGATAATAGCTCAAACAATACTCAGATTCATTCATTATCTCTCTATGTATATTTCTGTATCACAACAAATCAATCAGATCTGGACAAACCTGTCATAAGTGTGGTCATTCTTTGGGCTCGTGGTGGTGTCCACCTTATCCTCAATCAGCCAGTGGAAGTTTTTATCTGTGTAGATCCTCATTGCCTTCATCTCTTTTTTAGACACATAACTGCCATCCGCATTGAAGTCACCCAAGATCATGATATTCTGTGTATAACAACAAAATAAGCAATTCTTATATCTTGTCCATAAATCATGTAGTAAATTATTTTTACTTTCTTTTGACAATCCTTAATGTACGGCAACATTTAAACATGGGAAGTTTTAATGTGATACTCTTGTTTGATGCAAATGCTGCTTTATTATTTATCTATTATCTATTAAGGTCAAACTTTTAAAGTTGCATGTTTCAATTACTTTAATTACTTCATTTTATTTAATTCAGTCCCATAGGTTTCATTTAATTAGCTTATGTTTATTTTATATTAAGCAGAGTTTTGTTGCACTTAATTCATCTGGATAGGTATACAGTATATTTCTCATTACATGTATTTCAGTTCATTGTTTAAATGATAAATTTTAAATAATAAATAAAGTATAAATTCATAATCATTTGCTCATTCAAGCTGACTTTGACTTACATCAGTCTTCCATTTCTTCCTGACAGCCATACACACGTCGTACAGCTCGTCTATTTCTTTCTCTGAGTCTTCAGGCTTTGTGTGGACAGGCACCAGAACCAGGTCCTCCACCACTTACACACACACACACACACACACACACACACACACACACACACACACACACACACACACACACACACACACACA
>CM075022.1:13546264-13602797 GCA_037576675.1 Pangasius sanitwongsei | reverse complement strand
ACACACACACACACACACACACACACACACACACACACACACACACACACACACACACACACACACACACACACTAGAAATAAACAGATTGTAGCACAAAGCAACACAAGCTTTTAAACTAAGGAAATTGTCATTATAAGGTGACCGAGTCACTGGTCAGATCACATGGTACATGAGATATAACAGTAAAATACAATTACATCATTAAAGGGGCTGATCACATGACAAAACTCAGCACATTGTGTTGTATTCCTTGCTATGCCATTTTAAAGGTTATTATTAATAGACATCTTAAGCAGTATGGCAGTTTCATTCATGCATTTTATGAATCCTCTACATGGCCATAAGTATGTGGACTTCTGACCATCACATCTATATGTCATTCCAAAACCATGCGCATTCTTCTGGGAAGGCTTTCCACTAGATTTTGGAGTGTGGCTGTGGGGATTTTTGCTCATTCAGCAACAAGAGCATTAGTGAGGTGGGACACTGATGTCAGGTGAGGAGGCATTCCAGGTCATCCCAAAGGTGTTCAGTAGGGTTGAGGTCAGGGCTCTGTGCAGGCCACCTGAGTTCTTCTACACCAACTTTGGCAAACCATGTCTTCCTGGACCTCGCTTTATACACAGGGGCATTGTCATGCTGGAACATGTTGGGGTCCTTTAGTCCCACTGAAGGGAAACTGTTATGCCACAGCATACAAAGATATTATATACAATTGTGTGCTTCCAACTTTGCGGCAACAGTTTGGGGAAGAAGAACATATGGCTCTGGTGGTCAGGTGTCCAAAATCTTGTGGCCATATAGTATAGTTATTTGGGTAATTTTTCTTCTTCTTATTTTCTCCAGCTGTCTCACTGGAACACTTGATCTAATATTAAATACTTATGAATATATGGATTTCAGACTTTTAAAAAGAGGCAACTAGCAACATGAAATGTTTGATAAAAGGCTCATAACGACGCATTCCAATCTCTCAGTATATAAAGGGAAAATCCACCCTGAAGAAGTTGCATATTAATCATTATGTTACTGCAATGTGATCTTCAGTGGTGTCCAAGATTTATTTTGTCATAATCTTCTGAGTTTACTTTTTCAGTTCAAACTTTTTTCCATCGAAATGTTGCTCTAGTTGGAGGTCAAAAATTTTGAGTTACGAGCTTCAGTCAAATTGGTGCCTGCTTCATCTGTACCTAAAGAGAACGATGCGGCAGCGCTTTAGTCCTTTGGTCTGTCCAGCTCGCTCACCTCCTCATCTGTACACTTTGCTCAAACAGATCAGTTTCCAAAGCTTCAACTTTCATTAATTAATTAACTTAATACCACCATCAGCTTCATCGTGCTTATCATCTTGCCAGGTCGTCATTGTAAATGAGAACTGGTTCTCAATTGACTTACCTGGTTAAATAAAGGTTATTATCTCATAGATCGCTACCTAGCTGAGCCGAGTGTCTGCTGTCACTGAGGGTGACTGTGTCATATAGATACCTTCTAGAACTTTGATGCCAGCATTTGCATTGATGTATTTCCTACACTGGATTTCTCATTAATTGAATGTTGCTTAAAAAACGATGAGAAAAAACCTTGCTGTTTTTGGAGTTATGAGTGAAACCTGATCACTGTCCCTTTTGTTTTGCTACCAGTGATGTCAATGCTAACCTCTCACTCAGAGCGTGCTTTAAGGCTACACAGGAAGCCCGGCTTCTCCTAAAATTTCCTTAAAATGCAAACATGAAATGTTTACCAAAATGTCTATATTATTCATCAATCTTGGTGGAAATATCTCACTGCAATATCGTCCTGTTTGTTCATTAAACCCAAACTCTTTTCGGTGATCAGCGCAGCCTGCAGGAAAATCTCCTTTGAAGCCCTGACACAGAGCTAATACACAAAACGAAGTCTGTGCGTCAATTAGCATCTGTTAGGTGTTCGTGGACTCGTTAATGGGACGAAACAGGCTTTTAATGTGTCATTTTGAGTCCCGTCTGGACAAACGGCTTTACTGGGAGTTTAAAGAAAAGGGGTGGAACTTTGTAACCAGCTGCCAATCGGTAAATCAGGATTGAACATGACTGACATGTCAAACATATCCGTGCCAGTTAGAATCACTTGTAGCCTGCAGTAGGTGTAATTTGTAAATGTTGTAAATAAACTATATAAAAGTATACAGTTGTGTTTGTTTATTTGCATTTATTTCTGAAATGTGTTGTTTATAAGTCTAGCTAGTTTGCTGCCACAAGACAGAAACCATTAACACACCTGTTGATTAAGTCCTACCTGTGTTACGAGAAGAGAAACGCAGGATGTAAGGTTCTCTATCAAAGGCGTCCTCGTCTCCAGGTTGATTGTCCTCATATTGATAAGTGCCAATCACTTCCACCACAGATTTCCTGTTAATTACAGTACAACCTCGAATTGAATTTACAGAGTTTTACAATTGCTAAGAAGTATTAGTCACTACCAAGTTCACTTTTCCAAAGCTCACCACACAGTTAGCACAAGTGGACCAGCTGCTTTATGTGGACCAGAAGGTAACTAAATTTTTTATTATTTTGACACCTATATCTACAGTCTTCATTTTTCACTCATTTTCTACCACTGGCAGTACTTTGTATCTCTACAGCTTAATTCACAAATATTTACGTACTTTGTGGCAAAACCGATTACATTAAAGTTCAAAACCAAATGCATAGGAGGCTGATAGCAGATAGCTAAGTGAGAAACAGTATTTCTAACATTGTATTTTTGTATACTCTGGAAAATTACCATAAGATTTTGTTTCTGTTTAATCTGTAAAAAAAAAATAAAAAAAAAATAGGTAGTTTCTTCCTAAACAGTAAATATTTATTTATTATTTATTGTATAGTCATTGTTGAGTCATTTTTCACTGTCTAGATCAACCAAATAATAATAATAATAATAATAAGTAATTACAATACAAAAAAAAAAACTACAGAACAAATAATTGCTAAAATAGTT
This sequence comes from Pangasius sanitwongsei, assembly GCA_037576675.1. Taxonomy (NCBI): domain Eukaryota; kingdom Metazoa; phylum Chordata; class Actinopteri; order Siluriformes; family Pangasiidae; genus Pangasius; species Pangasius sanitwongsei. The sequence continues at coordinate 13,599,818 of CM075022.1, read as the reverse complement.
GATTGATGCCAACAGTTGTTAGTGTATCTTAGGTATTTTGAGAAGTGTTTGCACTATTTTGATTGTTTTTGAGTATTATTGAGTATAAAATTTCTGTAGAGAGGTAAAAACTGCTTTCTAACATTCTGTAAAAAAAAAAAAAAAAAAAAGTGCTAAAAAATCTGAAAGTGAAAGTTATTCATTTGATTTTTACAAATCTTCATTGTATCATCTGAAACTGAGTTGGGGTTTGGAACGGAGCAGATGTATAATGTATATCTGAATATACATTATGGGTATGTCATTCTGAAATTTCAAACATTCAATCACACAGCCAAAGTGAATTTATCTGAAAACTCGCTTGCAGAAAAATACAGTGATACAGTTTCAAAGTTCTAACATTCACACTTGAATTTTTGCATTTAAATGAAAATTTCTAATGATTCTAATAACTCTAATGATTCTTTAATTATTCTATCTCCATATCCAGCCATTTGAATTGATCATTGCAGCTACATAGCTAATAAATAAGCGAATCTTACATCTAACACCTTAGCATCATGCAAAGTAAACGCTTAATCGTCACACGTTTTAAATACAGACTTCCTCTCCAATTTTACGAAACTGTTTTCATACAAACGTCTTAATTAAACCAAATGATATCTTTTGGTGCTTGTATATGCTTCTGTATGTGATGATTTAAGCAGATAGTTTTGCATGATGCTAACCTGGTAGCTATAAATTTCCCTGTTAGAAACATTAGACTCCTAGCTTTAAAACAAATCCAACTCAATTCGGCTGTGGTGTATCCTAGTCACATTAAAGGACGCAAACATCGGACACCAACTGTATTTGGATTCAAATTGTGAAATCGTCTTCATTTTTTTTGGTCAAAATCATTTGTAAAATATGTATCGTGTTCCCCTTAAAACACGTTTACCTGTAAAGGAACAGAAACTGCTCCTTGTACGTGGTCCTCCCCAGTCGTACACTGAGCTTCATGCTGTAAGGGTGCTGTGGGTTGGCCCTGCCAAAACAAGGTTCCTTCAAATCTAACCCTCGGTTTAAGAACAATGTTAGCTATCTGTGAAACGTTAACATTTTTTTAACCTAGCTTACTCATTTAGTTCTTCGAGGAAGGTGTCGACTGCTTTTCCACTGGCATCCACCACCTCCAGGATGACAACTATGTCATAGCGCGACACTATCTGAAACACAAACATCACGCAAATATGCATACACAGGCTGTGCGATGTTTGGGAAAGCATCAGATGTTCTTCTCAGTATAGACAACACATGATACTGTCTGTGAAATGTGTCTACCTTAATAAGTGCTTTCCTGACAGCACGGTCTGACAATTTTCTCTTTCCAAATTTCTGAACGTTGAAAGCGGCAATCTTCATGATTCCTGCTTGACAAAAATAAGTGTATAATTTATATTTTGCAATGTTTGCAGGATTTATGAAGATGCCCAAAAGGCTCTTAGGTGTTTTCACATTCGCACATCAATTTTTATCAAGTTTCATTTCACTGCAAGCTATAGAAACATTATTTTGTCCAAAAAAAAAAAAAAAAAAGTGCTAAATTTATATAAGGAAATTCTGAAGAAGCAGCACAGTTTATACACATGGAACAAAGTAACCTGGGATGGTGCTGTAATTATTACCTGTAATTAAAAAGTGTCCATTTTTCCACCTCCCCCATCGTATTTATTTACTTGTGTATGCGCTTAATTAATGTTTTATGTAATTAATAAATATTTGTATTCTTTTATATATCCTTTAATCCTTTTTTTATTCTCTCTTATTCTTGTATTTATTTATTTATTTTTGTATGTTTTATTCTTATGCTAATAATAATAGATTATACAGTATGTGCCTGGTTCCAACATCTTCAACACAGAAATGAAAAATGCCACAAAAGCTAAAAGTCAAAGTGTAAATAAATGTATATATAATTTATTTTTTCCAGTTATTCCATTGTTTTTTCATTTATTTATAATATTAAATATAATTAATAAAGAAATAAATAAAGCCAAATGTAATAATACATAGGTGAATAATTTAGCAGATCCTGTCTTTCACACTACAGTCTGGATTTTTAAACTTGATTGATTTAATAATTCATATTTAGATGATAGTTTTGCTGTCAGTTTATGTACTGAGTGTCAGCAAACAGCAAAGGTAACACCTGCTGCTTGTGGTTTTGGGAAAAACAGCAGAGAGGGCTGAGGGTCATCAGGTCTTATCTTTCTTTTTTTTTTTTTTTTTTTTTAAGTGGAATATTTAAAAAATATTCACTTTAATAAATTCCTTTGATCCAAGGCTTCATTTATTTTCATTGTACCCTTACACATAGAGTATCGCACACATTTCACATGTGATTATGTGAGTAATATGCGAAAGTGCACCATGTGAAAAAAAAAAAAATCATGTGAAATATTAAATGAATCATGGGATAAAATCACGTGAAAATAAATGAATCATGAATCATGTGTAAATGAAATCACACGTGAAAATAAATACCTTACGTGTAAATAAATGAATGATGTGGAAAATCACATATGAAAATAAATAAATCATGTAAAAGATTATGTGGGAAAATAAATGAGTCATATGTAAATCAACGAATTATGTGGAAAAAATCACAAGTTAACATAAATGAATTATGTGGAAAAATCTAATGTAAAAATAAACAAATCATGTGTACAAATATTATGTGAAAATAAATGAATCAAGTGTAAATAAATGACTTGTGTAAAAAAAAAAAATCATGTGAAATACGAATCGTGTAAATAATGTGGAAAAATCAGATGTGAAATATGAAACGTGTAAATAAATAATGTGAAAATAACGAATCGTGTAAATAAATAACTCGTGTAAAAAATCACGTGAAAATAAATGAATCATGAAAATAAATGAATCATGAAAAACAAATCATGTGGAAATAAATGACTCGTGAAAAAAATCACGTGAAAATAAACGAATCATATGTAACTAAATGAATCCTGTAAAACGTGTGAAACCTTTCATGTGAGGTGTCTAACACAGCACGTGTCATTTACATGCGATTATTCACAGGCAAATGTTGTGTGATTTTGTAAACTAAAATGACAAAATGGTTTCTTAATGCATCCCCTTAAGATGCTTTTAACCCACTGCAAAAAAAAAAAACAAAAACATGCGACTGGAATCTTTTGTCTAATAAACATTAGACATTCTAACACACATACCAGACATGTTTAAAAAAGGAGACAGAAGGAGACAAAAAGAATGCAATCAGTGTGTATCAGGTTAATGCTTTTGCAAGCTAACACATGCAGCTGCTTTTCTTAACAGCACTATGGTCTCAGAGGGATTTGGGGAAGAAAACACACCTACGGCTACGGGCAGAAAAACGAGTTGAACTGTGACCAGGGTGATACTCAGCCTACAGCCATGAGCAGAGTATATTTATACTTCATCGGCAATATTTTACATTTCCACTATAGACCAATTTCACAAGATAAATAAAGCTCTACACATCTGATCCAGCATTTGAGTAGTAAAATTTGAATTACTTAATTCATCAACTGGATACACTGGGTGACAGTTTTAACACACAATGACAGACTAAGATTTCTGTTTACAAGGATTATATGTGGAATTTGTTATACAAGATGTCAGGATTTCTAGACTGACTTGTAGTGATTAAGCGGATGTTTTGCCTCTTACAGCACAATGAGACTTGATACAGCAAACGTCACTCAGTAAAAAAAAAAAAGGTTTTTTTTTAGACAAGCAAGTTATGCAAGTTGAACCTAAAGTCAGGTTGGACCTGATCGTAGCGCCTTTAGGTGGCTAGAAAACACATTTAACTAGAAATGTGCTTTTTCTATTGGACCTATATTAAGAAAATAGAAGCTACTTTTGTAGCTTGGTTCCTAAAAAACGTTTCCATATAGGTCGAAATTGTGCTTTTATGTTCCACTGCAGTGATGTTAAATGTAATGTGCTGGACAATAAAAAATGTAGAAAATGAGTTTTTTTTCCCCAGTAACCATTATGTAGTCTTTCTCAGTAATCACTAGCAGGTGACAGATGGTGCCTTGGGAAAAAAAAACAAACAAAACTCTTAACAAGAAAGCAGAATCACATAAGTTCCTATTAAAACAATAAAATGTGAGCATGCAGTACTGAGAGTAATTAATCTTTAAAAGCATTGCTCTTTCACACCTTCAGGCTCCAGTATGCTAGAATAATTGCATCAAGGTTGAGCCCTTGATTAACGGCCCATAATATTTACATCATTACCCACAATAGTTACATACAATACATACTGTTATATAGACTGTTATAAAAATAACATAGGACTTGTATATTCATATTATACCTGTGTTCAGGTTTAAAATATAACAAGCTGAGAAATAACTAAAAGACTTTGAATACTCCGGGTTTTTGTCCTTCAATTCCAAATGGCAGAAATGCCCAAAAACATGCTCAGTGAATTCAAACTATTTTAAAAATGAGCTCACCTTGGTTGTTCTGACCTAAAGCAGAAAGAATACATGGAAATACACAAGATTACAGGCACAAGTAAACTGGAGACATCACTTACTTCCAGTGACCAAAGCCAAAATCCACAGGAAACCGTATAAAGGCACAACTGAGACACAACTTATAGCGGCATCCTTCCATCTGATTAGCCAAGGGTGTGTGGCTTAGTATGTGCTTGGCCCAGCCCCAAGCATGAGCACAGATTGAGGAAACAGGACAGCCTGAGGAAACAGCCATACTGAGATAACAAAAAGTATGGGAAGTTTTTATTAAGTTGCACAGTTAAAATCCTTACTATGGATAAAAGTTTTTTATGTGCATTGTAGATCAGTAGTATCAGATTGGCAGTCCTTTCCTCATTCCTCATTAACCTCATTAAGATTTAACAAGAACGACATGACTACATCTTGCATTGGTGAATGCGAAGTTCACCAAAAAAAAAAAAAAAAGAAAAAAGAAAGACACAATTTCCCTCTTACCCTATATGTAGTCGATCACCCAAGACATGTTTAGTGTCTTAGTGTTTGCTACTTTAGTTTTGCACTACAGCTACAAAGCTAATGTTGGTAACTGCCAATAGAAGTCTATCTCATTCACAATCCTTTCACCAAATTCAAGCCAAAATCTTCTTATGCTTCCGTCAAACATTGTTAATCTAGGAACTTACATCGTTTCAATACAGTTTAACATATTATACAGTATGTCTATATTTAATTAATGATACAAATCCATACTAAAGAAAAAACTGATTCCATTCGTCCAACATGGCTGCCCCTATAATGGTACAGCAAACAAACCCAGTGAACATTTTCTTACTCTTTATTAGACTGTGTTCTAAACCACCTCTGCAAGTCCACATGAAACTACTAAAGAACTGAACGAGGCAGGTATTTACAGAAAAGAGTTTTCATGAAAAGACAGACTTGTGACTACATGACTAAAATTAGCTTAATAAAAATGAATTTTATTTATTGATGTGGTTAATCATATTGGATGCTGTACTTTTGTAAGTTCTACATACATCTATACACTGCCTTGCATAAGTTTTCACCCCCACATGTGATTTCTGATGGATTTCTGATTGCACCAGAACTAATTTAGGGATTTCACAGTAACAGTAATCACTTTTTTATTTGCAAACAATTTTGCAAACTGTATTGATTCCCATCCCTCATTTCAATATTATGGGCTATTTTATGTGTGTGTGTGTGTGTGTGTGTGCACATTTATGCAAGCCACTGTATTTTATGTCCCATTTTGTTATACTAATAATAAGAGGGAAAAAGACACTGCATGTGTTGAACTCCCTTTAACTCTTTTTTTTACATTTACATTTATTCATTTGGCAGATGCTTTTATATAACGTGAGAGAGAATCCAGTTGAAGCAACTAGAGCCCTTTCCTCATTCAGTTGCCTCCCGCGAGAACTGTGGTTCTCTGTGAACTCACAAAATTTCAGTCACAGACATAGAACCTTAACTACTGATTCACCAGTGCCAATCAATTTTGGCACTTTTTTCTCCTCATGAATGAATTATCCTTGATTCAGTCTAACTGAACCAAAGATACACATGTATCATGTAAACTTCCAAGCTAACTGGTTCACAAATACAACTCAGAGAAGTGTGTGGATTCCTCCAGTGTGTCAAATGTAACTTCTTACCTGTGCTGTAACGCTGTTGGCAATAAAATAACAATAGAAATAATCACACAACATTAATTAAATAAAAAAGATTTATACTACATTAGGCTTTGCAATAATTTCACATGTATAAACTAATAAGTGGCATGCAAAGTCTGGGCAAGTTGGAACATGTTTGAGTGGGAAGTTGTTATTGTTTTTATAGTGTTTTTTTATAGTGTTTATAGTATAAAAATGAACATGGAACAATCTTATTGTAATCTATTGTTATTATTATTATTATTATTAATAATAATAATAATAATAATAATAATAATCTTTATTTATATAGCACTTCCATTTTGAGTCCAAAATCTCAAAGTGCTTTGCATAAAGTTTAAATATTAGACAAAGAATAAAACAATCCACAGTCACAGTCACAAACAATACATTTCGGGATATAAGAACATAAAATTAAAAAAACAAACAAACAAACAAAAAAACGTTTTTCTCTAAATAGAGAAATTTCTGCGGTCATACTTTATGAACAAGATAAAACACACACACACACACACACAAAAAAAAATTTGTCCTACAAAAATAAGCATGCTAAAAATAAAATAACTACATTTTGTATATAAACTGTAAGAGCAGGTGAAAAAAGCAGGACAAACATGAATCATAGTGTAGGTTAAAAAAAAAAGGTAAGCAACAATAAACTGGGATTATAATCAAAGTTGAAAAGCAGGCCTGAGTCGAAAAACTAGACTCAGACAAAGGAAAACAATTCTTCAAACTTAATACAAAAACGCACAATAAGAGACTTCACATTGAGACAAAGAAACAGCAGGGTGTAAATAGAAAAACTAATTAGTGAAAAAACACGAAACAGGTGCACACATTGAGGGAGCAAACCAATGACAGGGCTACATGGAAACACAAACAAAAGCACATGGATGACAATGAACATGCACAAACAGCACTTCGAACTGTGCCGCACGCAGAGAGAGGGAATCTATAACATCAACCCCATGACATACAAATATTTAAAATAAGACACAGTCCATATGAACTGTTCATATCTATTTCTATATCTATCTATAACTTCATTAAGCAAGCTAATTGCTGAAGGGACAAATGATTTATTGATCCTAGAGGGTGTTTGCAGGAGCAGGGTATACATTGTATGTAAAATGACTTAGTCACTAAACTAATTAAAGACATTATACTTAAAAAGACCAAACACCTCCTTCAGTAATCATCAGAGTATTTGTTTGGTCTTTTTAAGTATAATGTCTTTGATTAGTTTAGTGACTTATGTCATTTTACATACAATGTATACCCAGCACTTCAGTTTAACTGCAAACGTAAAAAAAAAATAATAATAAAAAAAAACATACAGATATGAAAATTCAATAAAATAAATCAACTTTAATTTTCAAACTACTTTTAATTTTACTCAAGTGAATCATTACTACAGTAGCAGTATTGTTACTCGAGTCAGTGTCTTTCCCTCACTCATTATTAGTATTATTCAGTTACTTTCTCAAGCTCATGATTCATTACTGAAAGATACAAAAGACATTTGACTTATTTATTTTAATTTGCTCAGTACATTGTTATTTTTATTTAATGTTCTTTTTATTTTAGCTGTACAACATCAGAATAATATTGGAAGCTGTTTTAAGAGGTTGACCTCAGATGCAATAATGACTTTGAATGACTCAAATTTTGCCAAAACCACTTTTATGTGTTTTACATGAGACAAACATAGTTTCCATAACAGTCCCCACCCACTGAGCACTTCAGTAAGCAACAGTATGCAAAGCGCAGCAAAAACATACCGACTGGGGCTCTAATCCAGGAAGTAAACACTCTGCTCTACTCCGTCTGTTTCACGCACACTGAGACCCGGCACATTAAGCACACAAAGCAAGACGCAAACAAAAAGGTAAGTGAGATTTCAGTCAGACTGAAATGTTAACCCCCAGGTCATTATTTATAATAAACTACATACTTCTGCATCTACTATGAATTATTCAGTAATTATAGTTACAGTGAAGCTAGTAGAGAATTTTAAAGGATTCAGTTTTGAAATTATTAATGATCTTTTACAGCTTTGTATATTGCTATATCTCTATATACATATATAGATAGATAGTATATATACATCTCTTAATTTAAGATTTAAGCTCTTGTTTTGTTAACAAGTTGCTAAAGTTCATGATAGCTTGGATTAATAATTAACCTTTTACCATTTCCTTTTATTTGAATGAATGTTAGTTGATCTTAGTTGTCCCAAATATCATTTTACTGCTGTTTAGAATTTGCCGAGATGGGAAACGCTTGGCTTTCATCTCAGACCAAGATGTGACACTGTGGTTAGAATTGCTCGAGTCACTCGCACGAAAGGCTGTTTCCTGAGAACATGCTTTTGTGGTTATGAAACAAATCTGTTGAAATTTACATTGTTAATGAAATACTTTATTAGAAATGTTGTCTGTGAGACTTTGCACAACAGTCCACATTTATGTTACTGTGAAGTGTGCTTTGTAATCCCAAAACTGCTGAATTCAAGCATTACTGTTACTTCGAATTACAGACTAGCAAAACTTTATGTTCTTTTCCTATAGACTAACACCATGAAGATTGCATCCTTTAATGTCAGGCGTCTTGGCTCGAGTAAGCTCTCAGATGAGAATATCGTAAAATACCTCATTAAGGTAATTACAGTAATGTCACTTTTATGACTGTTGTGTTCACAGACAGAGATGTAACAATGTTCTTTACATGATTACCTGTTAACATCACAATAGACAAAGTATATCCAGACTATAAGACACACCACTAAATTCAATTTAGAATTACAGGCAATATGCATTTTAAATTGGCAATATATAATTTTACATAAAAATCACAACCAAGAAAACCAGCCAAGTCAAATTTAACTCATGGTTTAACTTCAGTGGCTTACAAATTGCACACAGTAAATTATAAAAGGGCTTGGCTTGCTTGGTTAGTACTGCCTACACACAGTGTTGACAATTGAACCATCAGTTTTACAGTAGATATTTCAGTAAAGATTTCAACAGAAAGTCTCCGAATTGTACTGGAAGAACAATCTGCCAAACCAGCCCATTGTTGTAATTCCTAGAATAAAATGACTACCATAAAAAAAAACCCTAACAATGAGTCTAGTTTTAAAACATACTGACTGAAAATTCAAGGGATCATCTGTAACCCTCCACTCCTACACCTGAAACTAAGACGCTATTTTGTATGTCCATGTAGATTGTGTCTCGCTATAGCATCATTGTGATCCTTGAAGTAGTGGACAAGACAGGAAAGGCCATGGCTAAATTCCTGCGCAAGCTGAACAGCACAGGGTCTGTAAATCTGATCAACAATGCCCATATATTCTGCATATTAATGCCAAGAAAGATTGTCAAGCTTTTATTCATTATTCTCCAAACACTTTTTTTTTTGTTTGACAGCACTAACAAGAAGCATCCTTACCGTATGGAACTGAGTTCCAGCCTGGGCCGCTCACTTTACAAGGAGCAGTTTGCGTGTCTCTATAGGTGAATTTCTATGAGTAGCACAAATATTTAAAGAAATAGTTCAACCAAAAAACAGATTTACACAATTTCCCCCTTGCACATTTCCCCCTTCCTCCTTCAGCACTGAGCTGTTGTGTATATATACTGTATATGGGCAAAAGGATGTTGAAAATCTAAAACCAGTAGCAGCCATCTTGAAGCTTGAATGACTTCGTTAAAGCTAGAATATATAAGGGGCTTTCTGGTTTCAAAAAAATAATCATCATTATTTAGTTATGAAGAGAAAAACATTTTCAAAACGCAATATTCCTGAGCTTCTGTAACAGCAATTGACAGAAATTCATTCAATATCCAGTTCTACAGATGGCTACATCATCCCACCCGAAAGTAGTACAGACAAAGATTTCCAGTAGTTTCACACAGATTGGCAGGCATTATAACAGAAAAGTCCATTATTCCATTATTTGTTATCTACATTTAGTCTTAGCTCCAATACAAAACTAAAGAAACATGTCTTCATTGACTGAATACATTTGGGATTATTATTATTTTGAGAAAATTGTACATTTTGTTTTGACAGATTCACTTGCATTTTTGAATTAAATATAATACTACTATCGTGTTAACACTATGATGAAGATACCAGTTAGAACTTTCACACTTTGTTCTTGTATGACTGTGTATTCAGGATCTGTGATTCAGTGTTCAGTGATTTAGGGTAAATAATTATGATAATTCTGCGTTTCATGCATTAGACCGGACCAAGTCCAGCTGATTGACACATACCAGTATGAGGACAACCAGGAAGGAGACGAGGACGCCTTCTCACGAGAGCCCTTCATTCTGCATTTCCGCTTACCTGACAGAAGTAATTATTCACATTCATGTTAACTGAATCAATTAAATGCGCTTATGCAAATTTATTTATACTGTATATAATTTGGAAAGTTTAGCGCGGCAGTTAAGGCTCTGGCGCTAGTGACCGAAAGGCTGTGTTCAAATGCCAAAAGAGTCCTAAAAACCCTTGCAATTGGCAAATTAAATGTAAAATAATTAGAGTGAAAATTGAATATGAGAACATTTAAGAAATTTAAGTGATTATCATATAAAAGAAAAAGAATCTTATAGAATAGAAATGCAACTGTTGGAAAATGAAACCAATCATTCAGCCAAAAATTTACACAATTCAATTCAGTTTCCATTTTATTTATATAGTGCTTTTAACAATGGATATTGTCACAAAGCAGCTTTACAGAAATCCAGATATGGATTTAGATTTACCCATAATGAGTAAGCCAGAGGTGACAGCGGCAAGGAAAAACTCCCTGAGACCACATGAGGAAGAAACCAAATGCTCCATTTAACCCAAATATCACTGATTAACCACACAACATTTTATGTCCTTCATTAGATTTGCACAGGAGCTACAAGGGTTATGTAGATAACAACTGAGTCACGCTTATAGATACCAGTTTAACATTTTGTAAACTACATACCGACTGTACCTCCATTTAATTTCTGCAAACTATTACTTTAAAGGCTTTATCAAATTGATTAAGAAAAAGCTGTTCATAGTAGTAGATAAGCTAAATATAAGCAAAAAAAAAACACTTTCTGAATAATTGTGTCAATGATTGTGCCACTTATTAAAAAAAGTCAATGGTGATCGGGCATTCTCAGTACTTGCTCCTAAATTTTGGAATAATCTCGCCCTTTATATCCATTTGGCCCGATCAGTGGAGATTTTCAAGTCTCAGCTGAAAACATATCGTTATACTTTGGCATCTGAATTGGGGGAACCTCGAGTACTGGTGCTATTTGTTCTGTTACTGATTGCACGTTGTATATGCAGGTTTTGTCAGAGTTTATAATGTTGCTAATGTCTGTATGTCTGTTGGTGTCTGTCATTTTATTAATTTACAATTTCCTAATTGTGAAGCACTCTGGTCAACTTTGTTGTTTTTAAATATGCTATATAAATAAAATTGAGTTGAAATGAGTTGAGTTCAGAGGAACCATTTGGTGCATTCATTGCATTCTAAAATGACTTCAGGAATGTAAATATCTGCACAAAACATGTCCTAACTTGTTTGTGGTGTGTGTGTGTGTTTCTAGTGATAAATGACCTGGTACTGATCCCAGTCCACACAAAGCCCACAGACTCAGAGAAAGAAATAGACGAGCTGTATGATGTGTGCATGGCTGTCAGGAAGAAATGGGAGACTGATGTGAGTAAAATGCTCTAAATGCTGTCTTAAATGGAAAAGTGATCACTGAAACAGTTTAAAGCCATGCGAAACTTTGTTAAAATGTTTTTTTTTTTTTAATTATTAAACCCCTAAACAAGGGTGAAAATGGTCACTGTAGCATCTGTGCTGTTTTTGCTGTTATTGTGTCATTTAAGATAATAGCCAATCAGGTTACACAATGCAAGTGCAGGCCATGTACTGTAATTCACAAGAGAGTATTTGAAAGAGTGTGTGTGTGTGGATGTGCCATATCAAGCAATTATTATACAATAAAGGAAAAATGAGCTTTCAAATGACAACGCAGCAAAATAATCTTTGTTTTTATCAATTTTGAGTTTTAATCAGATTGCTTTTACTTGCTCATTGTTTGCAATCTTGAAAAAAACAGTTCAGTTAAATATCAAAATGAACTATTTCCACATTTCTTTTCTATTTTTCTTCCTTTTTACTTAATTACAACAGAATAGACAGAAAATTGAATTCTTTCTTGTATAGAAAATAATTATTGAACATTTTGGTTTATTACTAGACCAAATACTGAAATATTTTGTATCTGTCCTCTATTGACATTACATAAACATACAAAATAGACCCTGAACAAGACTTCTGTATCAGTGTCTGTATATCTGAATCCTGTAATTAAGACAAAATCATAAGCAGTTTATTATAAGTGTGTATTTGAGCCATTACAGGGTGTCTACAGTCTTCAGGAACCCAAATGGAATATAAAACATAAGCAAAATGAAGAAAAACAGTTAATGATACTGCTGATATTCCTGAAATGTCATGTCATGAACATGTATACGTGCCTTACAGAATATAATGATCCTGGGCGACTTTAATGCCGATGGTGCATACGTCTCCAAGAAGAAGATGAAGAACATTAGGATCCGTACTGACAGTGACTTTCACTGGCTGATAGGGGACGATGTGGACACCACAGCCAGCCTGTCCAATGACTATTCTTACGACAGGTGTCATACAATTTTATTCCAGCCTGTCATTAATCAGTGCTTATCATGTTTCTAAGGGCATTTTTGCATTAATCATACATCATTAAACTTGTTATATTAAAGTTAATAGCTGCTATTTGGAGGATGGGATTTGGAGGACAGCAGAACCTGCTTACCTTTGTGCTTCCTATAATCCTTTAATAACTGAACATTCCTTTAGGATTGTGGTGTTCAAGGACGAGACGTTCAAGGCAGTGGTGCTGAATTCAGCGAAACCCTTTAACTTCCATAAGGCCTTTAAGCTGTCGGAGGAAAAGGTAAGAGCATCAAAGAACATGGGATATCAGATCAAATAAGACACGTTCGAAACTTTTCTTCATTATAGTTTCAGCTTGGAATCAAACCGATCCTAAAAAGGAGCTAGTGTGCCCATGGCACTTTCTTCTGAACTAATCAAAACTACAGTGTGAACCCTCGCTTTCCACAAACAGCACATTTCAGAAAATTGAAGAAATCTGTAAACGACCATAAAAACATGATTACTACACCAAATAATCAAAATGTTATTTATTTCATTCATTTCATTTTAAATTTCAGTTATTGCCTACTGGTAGTCTTAGATATCACTCTGGCTGAATTCTGGAAAACAGAAAAAAAGAAAAGAGGAAACATTAGGTTTTTCCTCCAATAATATACTTTGACATTTATACTTTAAGAAAACAAATATATTTTACCAAAACATTGTGGGGATGTTTTTTATTTAGGCTACTCTCTAACCTTGCCTTGACCTTCTTTCTGCAAAGATCGTGGAAGCATTGCATAAGAAGCTATTTAACAATCGCAGTCAGTAAACTCAGGCAGTCTGCCTCAAAATGTCTAAACCCTTTGAAGCTAAATGCACTTTTCTCACAATCTGATTATGTTGGATAGGTAAAGTACGTGGCTTATATGGCGAAACGGACATTAACTTTAACAATTCAGTTTATAATCAAATATCAGCAGTCAAAATGTTTGCGATGCTCCTGTGCAGCCACATCATCGTCAAAACAGAGAAAAGGTTTTAAATGTTTTTGGGCTTTTTTAATTACCTAATATAAATATGTGGAATATGCTGATAATCACAGCATAACTCATTCCGCCCTGTCAATTTATATTTTTCCCCATAAGTAGATTAGGTATGTACACTCACCGTCCACTTTAATAGGAACACGTGTACACCTGCTCATTTATGCATTTCATATTTCTTCATTTTTTTTGTGCTTTTTCAGGCTGCTACATTTGCTACCAGAAAATTCTCTATAACTGTAACAAAACTGTTTTGTGTGTGTGTGTGTGGTATTCTGTTTATAGCAGGGTGCTTGCAAAGAAATGTTTGAGAACTTCCTATATTCTAATTGTTTCACTTTCATCACAGTTAAAAGCAGAACAAATTCCATATTTGAACAAGGACAGGCGAATCTATCTAATATTTATTTATTTTTTCTAATATCTAATATTTCTCATATTATAATGTTTCTATTACACTTTGAAAAACCAATACTTGTGTCTTCATTAGGCTCTGGAGATTAGTGATCATTACCCAGTGGAGGTGAGTCTGAAGAAGAAAACTGTAAAGAGACCCAGCAGCCATTCAAAGGAAGCGAAACGTAAAGCAAGCTAATTTGAAGGAACATATGAAGACTTATTCACAAACACACAACTGAAGAAACCATTATTAATTTTTCCACAGTAACAGGGACTCTCAAGAATGAAACATTATGAATAATGTCATGTATGATATAATGCTGCATTTAGCATATGGGACAGAATACAGACAAACTGTGAGATTCAGAGGCAGCTTTTTGTGCACAACAAATTAAGACACATTTCCTTATTCAATTAGTGATTAACTCTTAGGATGTTACTGTATATGTTTTTATTACTGTGTGTTGGAACAATGTCTATTATTCTATTGTTGCTTGTGCTGAGTAAGTGTGCTTATGTGATTAAGAATTTCAGTGATTTTAAAAAGTCTGATTGACAGACATGACAAATAAAACTGAATTTGAAATTGAAATTAATAGTTATTATACTACATAATGTGATCTCAGTGATTTGGTGTTTGAGTATTTCAGCTGTTGATCTCCTGGGATTTACACATATAGTCTCTAGAGTTTACACAGAATGATGCTAAAAGCAAAAAAAAAAAAAAAAAAAAAAAATCTAGTGAATGGTAGTCCTTCATGCAGAAAGGCCTTGTTGATGAGACAGGTCAGAAGAGAATGGCCAGACTTGTTTAAGCTGACAGGAAGTCTACAGTAACCCAAATACCCAGCAGAAGGCCATATCAGGTTCCAATAATATCAGCCAACAACAGGAATCTGAGGCTACAGTGGCCACAGCCTCACCGATACTGGACAGTTGAAGATTGGAAAAATGTCATCTGGTTTATTGGTGTGTTTTCAGCCTTTTGCAGCTCACATTGATGGAACAGAGATAAACATTTTACTTTACCTGACATGTAATATTTTGGGTCTTTGAGATATACCTAGAAAAAATAATTTAATGTAAATGAATAAGTTTACCGGACATTTTGTGGCCACTCACTGAAGATCCTTCAGTTACACTAGTGCATGTACACAGTATAATCTACACAAACTGTAATAAATATCCCTCATTTATATAAAAACACAGGCCTAGATATTTGAAACCTTAAACCTACATAACCTGGATTCATTCATTCATTCATTTATGGATTGAAAGTCCATTCATCCTGCTCATGGTGAATACGGAGCCAAGCCTGGGAACACTGGGCATGAGGCAGGAATACACCCTGAATGGGACGCTGGTCCATCACAGGGCACCACACACATTCACATACTCATTCACATCTAGGGGCAATTTAGCACAGCCAATGCATCTACAGGCCTGCTTCTGGGGGGTTGGATGAAACCAGAGAACTCAGAGGAAATCCACATAGACACAGGAAGAACATGAGAAACTCCACACTGACCGTATCCAGAGCTCAGGATCAAACCGGGTACCCATTGTGCCGAATCCCCCTCCCACAACAAATAACTAAATAATTAACTAAACTCTACAGGCAGATGTCCTATAATTAAGTTACTGGCCCCCTATTGGCAAGCATTTGTTTGCTGTCATTAGAAAGTAAGACTGTTCTTACCCACTGATCAGTTAATCTGTTAGCTGGTTGTTCAAATTTCAGACTTTTTTGTTAAAATATTGTTGCCAGTTCATTAAGTACACCAATGTAGTAACTATCATCAGACTAACTATCAGACTGGTATTCTGGTCACATCCCCATTTTGAATTTGCAACAATGATTCCTTGATACTCTGTATTACTTTCAAATTATGTTATACAGTATAATACTGTTCTATTAGAGCTCACTGGGGAGGGAGGGAGAGGGGGAGAGAGAGAGAGAGAGAGAGAGAGAGAGAGCAGGCAGGAGTGGGTGTGTGTAAACTATGTGGCGGATGTGGAGCGGAACTGGGTGAGTGTGTGCACTACCTGTTCCAGGGACAGAAGACTAGACTGCCAAGCACATTCATGTGCGCATGAGCGTCCAATGAAACAGGTTTTACAACATCTCTGTCACTCCACCCAAATCCTGGGATTTAAAAGGCCCACTCAGGTCAAGCTTGCTGCACTTCCACAGCATCTCCCATAGCATCCACAGATTGGCTCCATTCGTCCATTATTTCTTAACCATGAGTCTGAGGAGCAAGAGGATCAGTTCGAGCAGTTCTGTAAGGAGCAGTGGGAAGCTTGGCGGCTATGGTGGCTATAGCACTGGGTTTAGCACAATGTCTCTTGGAGCTTTGTCACCCAGCTTCAGCACCAGCAGCACCTACTTGGGCGCCCCTATAGCCAGCATCTCGGTCAACAAAAGCCTGCTGGCCCCCCTCAACCTGGAGATCGACCCCAACATCCAGATGGTGCGCACTCAGGAAAAAGAGCAGATGAAATCTCTTAACAACCGCTTTGCCTCCTTCATTGACAAGGTAAGACTCAGGCTATTGATCCAAGAGTAAAATGTGTCATTAAGGCAGTTACAGACATGTACTGTTTTCTGGAATTTGTACAAAAGGGTAGCAAGTAGGTACCCTAATGAAGTTTGGTCTACAAGTCTACAAGGTGGACAATACCTTTCTTTGCTTTATATCACCAACATTTCTACCGAAAGCAACACATGGTTTAAAGGGCTGCTTCACAAAGGTGGTATTGTGCATCAGGACTGCGACGCCAAAGTTGGAGTGAAATTGTTGACCCCATTCCTTTTTAAAAGGATACTTAATTCTAGACATCTAAGAAGCCCAAGTGTTCTCAGACAAGAGCGATTTGCTTGACACTATTGGAAAGCACATGAAAACGATAGTTGAGCTTTAGCACCACGGCCCTTTTCTCTAAAGCTGGACTGTAACCTGATAAAAAAAAAAAAAACAGGTCAGGCTTGGCCAAGTCACCTAAGACACCACTATCCCTGAGAGCATGAAGAGAACCTTTGTGTGCTTGGGGACAATGGCAACCCAATCCCATGGGCCCCCTGGACTGAAACAGAGACTTTTACTGATACTAGTTAGGGGCAAAGGGGGTCTCTAAGTACTGGCCTCAGATCAGTGTTCAACAAGAGCGAGATTAGGTTTGAAGAGAGGTGGCTGATCTATGTGCATGCCTTGTCCATCTAGCACTGCCACGCAAGTAACTGAGGGATAATGTTGCTCCATTAGTGTCACTAGTCTGGCACAACGGTCATAAATTAAACCAGTCTAGGCTTTTGATATGTGCAATGGACCAATGCACCAAAGGACCTTTAATTATCCCTTTAAAACCAAAAATTCCACAGAATCAAGCTTCTTTAGGAACACCAGACAAACATTAATAACAGATGATGTACACTACTACTAGTAAGATTGTCATATTGATGAAGCGTAAATTACAAGCCTATTGGTATGGTAAATAATTATGTGTATTTCATTTTAAAGTCTCAACCACCTACACCTAATGACCAATACAAAATGTAACCAGAGTTGGGAATCCATGCATCTTTGATCTATCTGGCACCATGCCGGACTTTATCTTTCAGTAAGGCTATAAGATACTACTGATAATAACAGGCCTCAGGGGAAACAATGAGTCTTTTTGTTTCAGCTGCATGGAGTAACATAGGAAGAAGAACTGTTTGGGTTTTTTTGTGGCTCGTTTTTGGATCACTTCCTAATTCTAGTACACATTCCTTCCAGAAACAAAATATGAACCTAGAGTCAAATCCCAAAAGGTTTCACCATATCTTCTTTGGTATTTATTTCCATCCACAGGTGAGGTTCCTGGAGCAGCAGAACAAAATGTTGGAGACCAAGTGGGAAGTTCTGCAGAGTCAGACCCCAGGCAGGTCTAACATTGAGCCCATGTTTGAGGCCTATATGGCCAACCTGCGCAGACAGCTTGATGTGGTCAACAACGACAAAATCAAGCTGGATGGAGAGCTGAGGAACATGCAGGGGCTGGTGGAAGACTTCAAGCACAAGTATGGTTCTCAAATAAAAATAACAGGAACTGGAAATGTGGGAGTATTAGGTTTGAAGTTGAGGTATAGAAATACTACTTGAAATGAAATAAAATACTGGTATTGGAATACTGGAATACTGAAGTGTAATCTATGGAAATCCATCCGACGATCTAAATTATATTAAGATTCTTTTAAACATATGAAACATATGAAAGATGTCCTAACAGTCTATGCAAAAAGATATTTCTCTTGTGTCTTGCATAACAGACTAGCTCTGTATCTACAGTAATCCCTTCCATTTCTGTTGGCTTTGACTCAGGTACGAGGAAGAGATCAACAAGAGAAACAACCTAGAGAATGACTTTGTGATTCTGAAAAAGGTTTGATTCCACTACTGTCTTTTCAGGGAACACATTAGGACAATAGAGGCTTTTATGCACTTTAGGTCTGATTCCACTACAGTGGGACACTGGGTAAATTAGGCATCAAGGGACAAGAGTAAACTCTACAGCCTGATCCAGCCAGCTTTTCCCCAAAGGATTCAACAAAAGAGGCACAGTAAAAAGGTCCCATAGATGAATATTTATAAAAGCTGAACCTATGAATATTATATCTTTTCGAACAAAACCCCGGGTGGGGTTAGAATGATATATCCAAGGGATGCCAAAAGAACACATATTGCCTCTGGTAATACAATGGTAATCCAATCCAAAATTATTCATTACTGCATGACAAGGATACACGTGACGCTTCTAGGACTGCACATTACAATGGCTAATATTTCCATGTCTGTAATGGCTAATGTTAAAAATCGTAAGACACGTTTAGACATAAGGTCAAAACAAACACAGATATGTTCAAATATTTTTAGTCTCCAATGCAAGTGATTTATATTACTAATGCAAAAAGCATTTAAATGATTCTGTCTCATTTAAAAACTAACATAGTGATTGCATTATTTTATTAGCCGTAAATGTGGCTGTAACTGAGAGTAGCTTTGGAGAGAAGCTGCTGAACTAGGTCACTTGTCTCTCAAATGCTGTAACACAAGTACCTGAGGGATCATGTTTCTTCATTAGTGTCACTAGCCTCCTACAACAGCCGACACTGTAGCTTTTAACATGTACGGCGGACCAATAAGTACCTTTAATTATCCCCTTAAAACCAATAATTACACAGAATTAAGTTTCGTCTTGAAGTAATAAGTGCACGTCCGTCATGAGGTACAACAAACAAAGCTCATATGGATGAATATACAGGCTTATTAGCAAAGAAAATGACATGGGTATTTGATTTCATAGCCTGTAGAACTACTTGTTCTCTACAAAATATAGATGTGGGAATGTATGTAGCTTTGGTCTTCCAGACACCACACCCAAACGTATAATGTATGTGATAAATGTTGCTTTTGATAATAAGAGCCCTCATGGGAAACAGCAAAAATACAAACTCCTTTCTGTCCAATTTGCTGAACTATCTACTGCTAAATGGCACCGAAATAGTTATTAATATCATCAAATTGGTCTTATTTACTGCCTCAGTTCTTAAATCAGTGGATTTCATCCAGTTTTTCAGCTCCGTACAGTCCACAGATTTGCTCTCTCCAACATGCTTTTGGGAATGCTGAACAGAAAGGGCTGCAGGTAGAAGAACATCTGATCTCACTTGTCTAATCAATTGGTATATGTCTTCAAATGATTGATAAGTTTTATCAGGTGTGCTCTTGCTTCATTGCAATGAAAGCCTGCAGGATAAAGGTTGAAACACTGGTAGTAGAGGTGTTCTGGGAGAGCAAAAGACCCTGAACACTGTATTAGGAACCACTGTATTTAATACATTTATCAGGTAATATTAAACCAATATTGGGCCACAGAAAGATATTGTGTCTTTAACCTGAAGACAGATCTACAGATTAATGAATTGTTTTTAGGATGTAGACTCTGCATACCTGGTGAAAGCCGATCTGGAAGACAAAGTGGGTGCTCTGACTGATGAGATCAACTTCCTCAAGACTATTTACGATGAGGTAACACCACTGCCTCCAGCTTGCTAATTAGGGTTATAAGTCTACATCCAGATTTCTGTACAGCTGCTTTGTAACAATGACTAATATTAAATGAGCTATACAATTAAAACACAATTGGACTGAATTGAATTGAAAAGTAAAGACCTTTGTCTGGATTATTTAATATGTCTAGAAAAAAATGTGCATAGATATAGAAGTTAGCACACCTGGAAGTAGGTAGCATAGGTAGGTTGTGAGAACAGTGCTTGCATTTTTTACTTGTTGATGCAGGAGCTACGTGAGATGCAGGCCAGCATCAAGGACACCTCCGTCGTAGTGCAGATGGACAACTCCCGCAACCTCAACATGGACCAGATTGTGGCTGAGGTCAAGGTCCAATATGAGGAGATTGCAGCCAAGAGCCGTGAAGAAGCTGAGGCCTGGTACAAGTCTAAGGTATGAAGATCTCCGAGTACTAGACTCTGTGAGAATTATGTGAATTCTGCTAGAATTATACACTATAAAATAAGACAAATGTCTCTTACTTATTCTTATACCACTACCAGTTGATGGTATTGGTATTGATGGTATTCCATTCATACAAAGTAAAGAATTTTAACATGATTATGCCACTTAATGTGCATTTATTGCTACATACACTGGAGACATCCAGCATGTGTTTGTGTTATTTCTCCAGTATGACCAGATGGCCAGCCAGGCCACACAGTACGGGAACGAGCTGAGGAACACCAAGGCTGAGATCGCTGAGCTCAACCGCATGATCAGCCGTCTGCAAAGCGAAATTGAGTCCATCAAGGCCCAGGTAAATATCACATGACACAATGACTACATTTACATGCACATCAAATTCCGTTTAAGGTCTATATTCGGGTTGCAGCCATATTCTGAATACGGTGTTTATATGCGTACAGGCATCGGAATATTTCTGTATACATGGTTGTTGTAAGTATGCCGATCTACACATGCGCTTTTCCTTTCCCGGTGTTATTTCCTGGGAGATTCAAGATGCCACCCTTGGTTAGAGAATATGCTCAGTGATTAGTTTTATTACTACTTTTTTCACACTAATTTAATTAGGACTCTAACACTTCTCACCAGGAAAAATGCCCGATAACACCGCCTCGAAATGGATAGGGTCGAGTAAGCTTCTCTTAAGATAAGCATCTGTTAGCACCTACAATTCCTTGCAGAATGAGCATGTGCATAAATCTCCTTTTAGTAGATTTTCTGAATAAGGTGTTTACATGCAACAAATTTCCGATTAAAACAGGCATATTCCAGAATTTGGAGAATCACAATACTGTCTTAATCTGAATCGGGCAATCGGATTGCAGTGTTTACATGACTCAATACTAATTAGAATATTGCCAAATTCCGATTAATATTGGAATATTGATGTGCATGGAAACATAATCACTGACACTTACCCAGAGCAGAAAATCTTGGATCTTCCATTGAAGAATTAATCCTTTCAAGTCTCTACAACAATTCTCACTTCATTCTCCATCAGCCTGATAAAGAAGTCCACTTCAACAGTTAACTTCACACTTAATTTCTCTTAAAATTTTTTTTAAATTTTTTTTATGATTAAACATTTTTAGGGGAAATCATCTAAAGCAGTAGTCTGGTCAAACACACACCATGCAGCACTGGCTTACCTGAAGAAAGGGCATTTCTAATTTCACTGGAAAACCTTTTTTGGCGAAATGCCACATCAAGAAATTTATTATTCAGTATAGGCAAAACTATGGTCTTTAGAACACATTTTGGTTTATTTTGTATTTGCAGGCTGTCCATCAAACAAGGTGGGGGTAGAGTATTGGTTATTCAGGGTATTTAAATATCACTACTGAACAATGGCAGCAGATGTGGGAACATAACTTTTTTAACCCTCCTCAATTCTGTAGATCTTGAATGTGAGAAGGGTGAAAAATAAATAAATAGATAAAAGGAATTTATTCATTCATCTTTAGTAACAGATTTATCCTGGTCAGGGTCGCAGGTGAACCAAAGCCAATGCTGGGAACACTGGGTGCGAGGCGGGAATATATCAGTCAATCTTAGGGCACTATGAACACACATGTTCACACACTCATTCACACCTAGCAGCAATTTAGCAAAGCCAATCCACCTACCAGCATGTTTTTGGGAAATGGGACGAAACCAGAGAACACTTTGAAATCATGGGGTGAACATGCACAGAAACGCCACACAGACAGTAACCTGAGCTCAGGATCAAACCAAGGACCCTGGCGGTGTAAGTTGCCAATGCTATACACTGTGCCAATATGCTACCCCATTAGCAGTTGCAAACTTTAAAAAGTGGACAACAGTTGTAAGACTTGTTCAAAATGTGAGTAGGTTTTGCCTCTCTCCGTTTGATATAAAAAAAAAAAATTCAAACTGGATAACGCCCTTGCTCCCAGCGCACTAACATGGAGAACCAGATCGCAGAGGCAGAGGAGCGTGGCGAGCTGACCGTGAAGGAAGCCAAAGCTCGCATCAGAGACCTGGAGGAGGCGCTGCAGAGAGCCAAGCAGGACATGGCACGCCAGCTGCGGGAGTACCAGGAGCTCATGAACGTCAAGCTGGCACTGGACATTGAGATTGCCACTTATAGGAAGCTGCTGGAGGGCGAGGAGGACAGGTGAGGGCCTGAGACGGCTCATGGAGATATTTCTATTTAGAGACGGGCACAGGTAACATTGCCACATCTGAAAAGTGTAATTGTATTTTTTTATTTTTTTTTTAAAGAATTGGACAGCAGGCTGTTGTCAACATTCAATCCATCCCCAGTTACAGTGAGTATCAAGCTTTACAAGTAGTATAAGTCATGTAGAGACTTGACTATTAAAAGAAGTAGATTTGGCAAAATTGAATTTTCCACAAATGGAAGGTGGAAAGAAGTGTTGGTTTCTGTCTACAGTTGCGAACAAATTTATAACTTTAGACACAGTTTAGACACACTCACCTCAAAAAACGCTGTTTGGCTCAGTAATGAGATTTCTACACAAACAGTAATAAGACTATAATATCTATGTACTTCAAAAAATTACATATTAAATGACCGACTGTGTTGCTTCAAGATGGTTAGTACCTGTGTCTTTAGCTCTGCAATGTCCTTTTGTCCATTTTTATAGATAACAGTGTGTCATACAGAGTCTGAAACCACATAAGCAAGTTGGTTTGAGATCACTAAAGATATTTTGAGGTGAGTGTGTTTGCATGATGCTAAACCCAAGGCAAAAGCTTCCCATACAAATTAGCAACAGTAGCCTTGCAGCTTTAGCACAAAGGGGGAAAACTGTGTATTTTTTTTTTTTTTTTTTTTGCATGAAACATAATTATGTCTTTTTTTTTCTTTTTTTTTTTTTTAAACCAGGCTCCAAAGGAATGAACAGCTACCAGCAGTTCAGCTCTCAATCCCCTAAACTACTGATCAAAACCACTGAGGTTAGAGACAACACCAGATTCAGCACACACTGAAGTGTCAGTATAAAATATGATATCAAATAGCTTAAAGAAACTGTTGTAAAACTAACTGTAGGTTCTTTTTATGTTAGACTTGTTACAAGAAACTATAGCTATATGCATTTTCTGTACCAGTAAAGATGTTATAAACTTGATATAATACTCTAGCAATTAAAGAATTATGAAAAACAACATAGTGACCCGCATCTTTTATGATATGCAAGTAAAATAAGTACGTACACCATTATTTTTTATTCATTCTTTCCACTGAATCTCTTAATGCTTAATTAAGAGATGTTTATTTACAAAATCACAACACCTTATTCACAATTGCAACTAAGCATTTGTTCATTTTGTGATATTAGGGCATTATTATGAACTTGTAATACTTGACATTGAAGAAACAGTTTTTAACTGATCTTTCACTTACCTAGGTCAATCATCCAAGACGTTTGGTGTCTAATTTTTTGTTAAAGTTCTGCATTTGAGCTAAGAGGCTAATGTACCTGGGTCATTCCTTATCCCGTCAACACACCCTGGATGAGACACCATTCACGCACACACGTACACACTCGTTCACACCTAGGGATAATTTAGAGTCGCCAACACATGTACCTCAGGGCCGAACCAGGGATCCTGGAGCTGTTAGGTGCCACTGAGCCACCCTCTGATATTAACTGCAAAAAATTATTTCAGACTGTTTTTTAAATGATTTCAGACAGTTATATATATATATTAACAAAAGAAAAAGTACATTATTTGTTTTTAACCCCAGTGTATACAGTATGTTTCTATTTGCTTTCCTATTCCATAAGAGTGGTTTACTTCAGAACTAGTGGAGTATTCCTTCTTGGGTGCTCTTTTTTTTTTTTTTGCCACTGTCATCACCCTGTGTCCATGACCTCACATGGTTACCCTATAAAAGTTCACTTTTAATGTTTTCTTGTGACAGTCTGCAACTTCCACTCTTACACATTCTAGTCTTTTCAGCAAAATTACACAGAAAATTATTAATTAATTAAATCCTTTTTACCACATTATTTTAACTGATACACTAGCTAATTCTGAGTCCATATTCACAGCCTTTTAGCTTCCACATGTCTCTGTTAGGCTGTGTTACTTTGCTGGCAGGATTTGCCTCCGCTTATCCACTTAGAGACAGAAGGCTCACTGCAAATCAATACATAGTTCTTCCGACTGATCAGCTTTATCCTATGATGAAACATATCGATCCTGATGGGAGTGGTGTCTTCCAGGATGACTCCGCCCAGGGCACAAGAGCTCTCTGAATGGTTGATGAGGATGAAAATGATATGAATTATACGCTATGGCCTTCACAGTCACCAGGTCTCAACCTAATTGAACACCTATGGGAGATTCTGGAGCGACGTGCTAGACAGCGCTCTCCATCGCCATCACCAAATTTTGGAAGAACAGTGTTCATACAGTGTTCCAGCACAGGTTCAGAGACTTGTAGAATCTGTACCAATGTGCTCTGAAGCTGTTCTAACAGCTCAGGGTGGTCCTCAACCTTACCAAGACACTTTATGCAGCTTTTTACTTTAATATGTTACCTGTCTATATTTGCCTTTCTCAGTTCCTGCTGGTGCAGGATCATGGCAAATTTCCTCATTTTCAACAAAACACACAAAAGCTCCTTGAGAGTAAGAGTTCCCCCTTGTGGAGAATCTTTCACCTGAAAAACATGAGTGAGTTACAACAGGGGATCTTAAACAGACAGGGATCCCTTTCACTATAATATAAATTCCACGCATCTGCTTCAGTACACAATTATTTTACAAGTATAATTCAAATATTTAAATATTAGGCTCATTATTTAAATGTATTGGAGCCATACAGCAGTTTTTCCCCCACTCACTGAACACATTTTATTATAATTATCATTACGTCCAAACATTACATTGTTTATAACCATTACTGACATTAGCCTGTATATATTTATTTATAACCTCAGAGTTGAGGTTGATGTTTGGATGCTTCACGGACCCTTGGAGGTCCCCAGTCCCACTATGAGAACCACTGAGTTACAAGACTTTACTAAAGTTCAATTTGTCAAGAGATAATCCAATTCAATTTTATTTGTATAGCACTTTTAACCATAGACATGTTCACAGCAGCTTTACAGAAATCCTGGTGTAGATTTGGATCCCTCATGAGCAAGAGGTTACAGTGGCAAAGAAAAACTCCCTGAGAAGACATGAGGAAGAAGCCTCGAGAGAAATCATACTCAAAAGGGAACGCAACCTCTTCTGGGTGACTAAATTGATTAAAAATTCTTACACTTCTACCACTGTGTACAATAAAGTCAAACAGTAGTAAGTGTATTTTATGGATGTTCAGTATGAACAGATTGTGATTAAGAGTCCTGGGATGAGAAGTGCACAGTACATATAATTACAGGAGGTACAAGTCTATAGCATCAAGGTGAGATTGTCCACTGAAGCAAGAATAAGTCTTGGGTATAAACAGGTTTTGGGAAGTGTTCATGTGAGACCATCCCCAAAAGAGTGCGTGCAATTCCTTTACTTTTCATTTAAAATGAGTCTACAATGACTCTTTAAAGTCTTGTATCTTGACACAATAGTAGTTTATGATAGGATTTTATAAGTTATGCACCAGAATGGAAGACATCATTTCTGCTAATTGAAAATTACAGCTTATTGCTTTCTCTCCTGGTCACTGCATCGTCGTCTCTTGAACAACAAAAGGCTCCGGTCCCACGATGTACTACCGAAACTCTGAACCAGCTCCATTCCACACTTCTTTTCTAAATGCTCTTTAGCGTGAGCTGCCATATCCCCACGGATCTCCAGAGTCTTAAAGTGGTCGAAGTCTCTGCGTCCGAGTTTTCGTAACCGCCGAGCAGCCGAGCGGTAACATTTCCACGGCTGTGCCTCCAGTAACAGGCACTCGCAGACAGAGGCAAGCCGTGAGAGGAAAGCTAATAAGGCAGCATCTCCGTGGTGCAGGTGAACCCACATCGTCACAGCAAAACAGGAACACAGGTGAAAGCGACTGCGTCCAAACTTCTCCAGATAGGAAGTAAGTTTACTGGGGCTCTCCTCCCTGGTGATATCAAGGGGAATGAACTGAACGTTTTGGGGGAATGGGTTAGAGTTTTGAGCCCGTAGAATTAAGTCCTGGTCCAGATCAAATCCAAGTAGGTAAATTCTTTTGGAAGAATCACTTCCGGGTGGCTGATCCTGAAGAAGATGCTTATACAGTGCAATAGATAAGTCCTGGTAAAGAGCAACAATGGAGCAAGGTGAAAAAGATCATCATGGCAGTTTGTAGTTTACTTCAACAGTGTATACAAGTAGCCTCTCATATATACACATTTTGTATATACATACACACACACACACACACACCTTATGTTGAAGATTTTTTTTTTTTTTTTTTACTCAAAAGCTCTTTAAGACAAGGCACTCTTTTTTTCAGATTTTTTTTGGACAAACTGCAGACATATCTTCTCTTGAACTGCACAAATACAAATATCAAAACTCAGCAGTAATATAAAACACTTTCACTGATTTTGTACACGTGTTTGTACACTTTCGTCATCTTGTAGATTGCTAAGTGTAATGATGCTGGCAGCGGTATAAGCATGAAAGTTAAAGCTTTGGAAGCTGATCTGTTTATGAGGAAGTGAGAGAGCTGGGCAGACTGAAGGACTAAAGCGCTGCTGCATCGCTCTCTTTAGGTAGAGATGGAGCATGGCCTAACTGGCACCACCATCAGCGGGCAAATGCATGGTGGTCGAACAGTATCATGGTGGGGAATGTAGGAGGCCGTTGACCACAGTGAAAATAGACAAACATGTTAATGAAAGTAAAAAAAAAAAAAAAAAGGTCTAGAAAAAGAAAATCAAGACACATAGTATGAGGATTGAGTTCTGTTTGCATTTTGTCTGGAAATTTGCATTCTCTGTAGAGCTTATTTGTGTCTGGTGATTTTTTTTCTTTTTCTTTTTTGGCTATTATTAGTAAACAGAAAGAGAGAAACACTTTGATTTTACTATGGTATTGAGTTAGCTGTTGAGGTTTGCTTTCTCACCCCGGAGTTGCAGCCCACATCCAGCATCAGCACCGCCTCTGCGTCACTGCCCGGCTGACAGCCCACATCCTCCAGCAGTGTGCTCGGGATCAGACTGAGACGATTCTCTGGAGGATTAAATGTGTAATAATTTATAAAATTTCCATATGGAGCTGCACCTGGATCCTCTTTCTCCTCAGCTGTTTCTGAACACGTGTGTTTATCGCCGGACACCTCCATTTTGGTCCGTCTTCAAAATAATTCCGTCGGTGTTGCTTAATGCTGCCTTCACGTGCTACCGGAACTGTACTATTTCCCGCTTCTGAAGCGGCAATTACGACTATGTCGTGTTCACTTGCTTTGTTGTCGGAAAGAACATGAAACATGAGACGCCAGGTTCATATATATATATATATGTATATTTCTTTTTTACTTTTATTTTGACACCATAACACATATTACTCAGCTGGCTTGCTGAAGTTAATGGAATTTTGGTCAAATACAAGCTATTTTCACGGCGTAAAAATGTACAACATGTACAGAATGGTTGCTGATGTAGTACATCAATGAATATGGGCAAAACAGCAAGCGCTAACAATTAGCCGCATTTAGAAAATGAACAAAACCTGTCACTCAGTACAAAAACTCTTCTCTCCTCCGCCATGTTGAAAGTTTTGGACTCCTTCCATCTCGGAAACTCGGGTATTAATACTATCTCCGAGTTTCCCAGTCGTAATTACGACTTGAGGGGTCATTCATGTGCAACTTCCTAGTGAGAAACTAATATTCACGATAATTCCGACAGCACGTGAAGGCTGCATAATGGCGTAAAAACGTTCCTGCTACTGGATTAGGCGTAAAATAACAATTAAAAGTGACATTAAATAAATTAACGGGACATCTCAGAGATTACAGTAGTTGCTTCCTTAATTTCTATAATGAAAGCTGGATAGTAGAGATAGTAGATAGTTAAAATATATGTACGAATATATAAAACGCGTTGGTGAAAATTGTCCCTTCTGGTTATCCGTAGTGTAATCAGGAAGTGGTGCAGGCGTAACTGGCTGACATTGAACTTTCATAAAGGTGGTGTTTTAGCCATCATTTGGAGTTAAATCGGATAAATAAAAAGGTGAGTGGTGTATCGGGATAATAATTTCTAGTTAGTTCTAGACACTTTGATAAAAAGAGTTCATTTAATGTTAATTAAATTAGGGCTCGTGCCTCAGATTCACACGTGCACACGTTTACTCTGTAAGACGCTTAACATAAAGCATTTGGTCGTAAATTCTTACATTTTTCCTGAAAACAGAGCTTTATGGACATCGATACGATAGTTTATCAAGAAAAAAATACAAACAATAGTATTGAAGATACTCTCGTTTTAATAGTTTGTCATGGATAAAATTTTTTGATGACTCAACCTGTACTAGTCTTGTGTTCATCCAATTACATGCTCCAACGTATATGTCCCGTCCCCGGGGGCGTGTCTTGCATTACAGTAGCTGTTTGTTAGCAGCAGACCTGGCTGTCTGTATGTTTGGCACACACACTATTTACTTTTCTGTCTATCTTTTGGTTGAGGAAAAAAAGTGTGAAGTTTATTCATTTCTAAGAGGATGGAGTTTGTGGTTCCGTGCTTTCCGTTTTTCTGTAGCACTTTTTGGAGGAATGTTTTACCTGCATGGCTCGCTTCCATGCAAGATGTCTGGCGTAACTACAAAAATACATGCCATCTCATCATGTAGGATATGATCCACATTAAAGTTGCGATGAGAAATCCTCCAGAGTTGAAAAAAGGCTCTCGCTAAACTCTTCTTCATATTTAGCAAGTTTTCAAATCTACTGACAAGTTTTTTTTTTTGTTTAGATTCAGGAGGGGTGTGGCTTGTCTCCAACATTGGCTGTTGTGTACATCAGTTAGGCATGCTGTCACTCTGATTTCCAGAAGCACATCAGGGCTCTCAAGCCGATTCATGGTGCCTGGTTATGCTTTAGAGTGTAGACATTAGATGGTAGATTAGATGGCGTAAAAACTGTGCCAAATCACGTGTGGACCAATGATCCGCTGAGAAGATCCCTAATGGGAGCAGAAGAAGAAGGAGAACAGCAACAATTATTATTTGGGCAGTTATCACCAAACATTAACTGGAAAACCTTTCCAGTTAATGTAAAGAAGCAGGCTGCACAGATCAAAATCTGGTCGCGGGTGTCGTGTGTGCTCCGAAGTACAGATTCTGCATACGTTAAAAAAAAAACCAAACTGATTACGTGATGTGCTAACAGCATAAAACAATGTTAATGGATTAGACGGAAAAATATGTCGAGTCTGTTCCGTTTCAGGCCAGTATCGACTGCTATACAGATTTTGGATCAGTACGTTCCTAACTTGAACTAAATATTCAGCAGGAAGGCAGGTCTCCAGGAACTTGGGCAACTGTAACTGAAGGTCTTTTTCTCTCCATTTTAGCGAGATCCCCATGCTGAGTACCAAGCGTCTAGCTGATGTGGGCTACCGCGTCTTCTCCGGGTCCATGATGCTGCTGACCCTGTACGGAGGCTACCTGTGCACCATGCGCGGCTACCGCTACATGCAGAGACAGAAGCAGCTCCAACTGGCTGCACAGAATCAGAACATTGACCCTGAGATAGTCAAGGACTGATCATCTGTTCATACAGGAATGGCTGGGTCTCATCTCCTCTTAGATGGAGGAGGTGATGGCCATGGTGATGAGATCTCAACCACTTTCATGTGTGGATGATGAATATATATCTAAATGCAGTGTAAAAATTTGTTATTTTTTGTTGTAATATATTAAATGGTGTACAAATTAAACCTCTCAGTGACCTTTTCCTTATTGAACAGTTAACCATGGAAGTGTTAATTGGAAGAAACAATTAAATGGTTTATCATAATGCCTGGTAATCATTTAAAAATGTCATCACCAACGTGTCCTTGCTTTTGTAGGGGGGGAAAAAAAAAATCACATTCCAGCCTCAAGAATTACTTAATTGATTATATACAAAGTACAAATTCCAACTAGTCTGCTTTAATCCTTGTACAGTTATGGAAGTTCAAGGTGGATTGCATATACACAGCTTTAAATAACATTGAATTGTTGGCTACTTTAAATCTTTCACACCAGACCGTTGATCACATCACATGAGGGGAGATACACACATTGAACATCAATGTACCAATATCCAACAGCAATAGTGCACTTTATTAACAGTGTTTGCCTGAAACCTGGCCGTTACTGAATTTCTACCTACTCATTCATGCTTTTTTAACTGAATTTACCTCAAATGTTCAGCTTTGTAAAATACAAAATTCTGAATAATTGTGAATTAGAAAAATGTAGCATGCACCTAGCTTTAAAATGTCAGCATAAATTAAACATATCAAATTTTCTTGACAAATGGCAAATGTAGTTGATCAGCTGAGACATGTTTGGTGTCCAATATCTCCTTTACTTTTGCACTGGTGCTAACAAGCAATGAACGTCTCTCACCCAAATTACTTTTCATAAATACACACTCAGCGTCCTAACTTGTGGTACAATACCTTCAGTTTTGCATGCGACTAGGGCTATGGAGTGGAATGATACCAAATTTCCTGTATCCAACATGGCTGCCTATAAAACATTAGTTTTCAGCTACACAGTTAAGGTTTAAATTTGTCTATAGCGTATACTACGTCACTCTGTGTCTTAAAGCAAGTTGGTGTGACGTTACTGACATACTTAAGTACCCCTGGCTGCAGAACCAAGCGTCCAGGGGGTGGAGTCGGACCTGATTCCAGCCGCTGCTACCTGGGTGGAGAAAAGTCGGTGTGTTTCGAGCAGCGTGTACAGGTGTGTTGTACAGCATCTCGGGAGGGTTAGGATTAAGATTTAGGATGATTGAAGGCATTGGACCTGGTTAAGCTCCACCCCATGGACTTTTGGTTCTGCCGTGAGGAGTATCTTCAAGAATCCGAGCATCAGTCCCAGTGGAAGTGGAACCAATAAAACAAATGGACACCGAACATTACTAAGCTGACTGACTGCCTGCATCTGTGCTGAGAGGACAGTTGTGTGAATTTAATATTTTGCCAAACCCTTAATTTAATCTTTTTGCACTGAGATGACAGTTCATGAAGTAAACCTAGAGTATCTGGTACTTACTACGCCGGCAACTGTGTATGATTTTTCACGACATAACGAAGTACCAAATCATCTCTCAGTGTGAAGCGATCGATTCATATTTTAATAAACTTATTTGGTCTCTAAATAAAAATCAAGCATAATGAAAAACAGGACAGGCAAAGACAAAACACGAGAAACCGAATGGTGAAATGTGTGTTAAAAAAAAAAAGAAAGAAAGAAAGACATCAAGTTCATCAGACATGGAGAAAGAATAAAAGTGGAAAGGGAAAGGACTTCCTCCCTGACTTCAGTAAAACATGAAGAATCAGGAAGAAAGTGGGCACACTTCCGCCTCTGAAACAAGATAATGCGGGAAAAAAAAAAAAATCAATCATTTAATATTGTTGTCTGTCTGTTTTCTCACACATGAAGCATCAGTGTCCATACAGCCAACATGAATCAGCACTTCATCATCATGGTCAACATTTAACACAATGTCAACTCAAAGTGTGTAAAAACTGGGGAATGTGTATATAGTGCTTCATTAACATATTTTACAGTTTGGTCAGGAAACGGACGAAGGAGTGGAATTAAGATGCTGCAGTAATAACAGTTCTTGGGAATGGCTTGTGATGTGTCGCCGTGTCACCAGCTCTCGGCTTTCCGGGTCCAGGGCTGGGAGCCGAAATGGCCGTTGGTGCCGTTTTCCCGTTTGGCTGAAGCCGTGAGGGTGGGAGTCGTTTCAGGCTCTTCCTCTGAGCTGCTTTCGATATCACTACGCACGTCTTTGGACACCTGGTATAAAGAGAACATTCGCAGTGGGTGATGGTTCTTGGTTGTCAATCATGCATGCATGAGTATATCAGATACAGTTTATTAAGACGTCATATAAAGTTTATCAGCGTTAATGTTTAGCGTGTGCTCGTTAAAACCAAGTTGCCACTTCATAAGCTACACATAATATGTAGGTATACAACTACAGTTGTTGACCAAGTTGACCAAAAGTTTGTGGACATTGCTGCTCCACTCTTCTGAGAAAGCTTTCCAATAGAAAGTAATATCAGGGACAGAAGAAACATATACAACTAAATAAACTAAAATATTCATGAAAAAAAGAGAATTTTTTTAATGAGTAAGTTAACAGAGTTTACAAGTTTATGGAGACTGGGCTAATTGATTATTATTTTTGAATTATTGTGTAATGTTATGATAATGTAACACCTGGGGACAGGAGAGATATGCATCAAATAAAATTTAAAAAAATATTCCATTTGTTTTAATGCATAAGCAAACAACTAAATGTAAAAGTTAAATATTTAAAAGCAGTCTAAAACTGTGCTTTCTAGTTAATAAGATTTTTTTCCATAGACGAAAAGACACCACATACAAGGGGAAAAAAAAAAAAAAAAACAAACAAAAAAAAAAACACCCATATGTGTACCTAATAAACCATCCACCTAAGTGTATTAGAGTTTCTAATAGCTACTTTGTTAGCTACGTTTTTCAAAAATAATCATTTTAAAAGGAGCAGTCTGTAATGCTAATGAATGGCTTTTAAGTCAAAGCTGAGCAGCTCTGGGGATGGAGCTAATTTCAAGAATGTAAACAGCGCAAAACTAACAAACTACAGAAATCCATCGCAAAATTCATCAGTCAATCAGTTTTTTAAAAAAATATCCTGCATGATTCCTACATTTTGCAAAGAAAACACTCCAAATTGCTCCTTTAAAAATGTGTTTTGGACAAAATCTTAATTTTCCTTCAACGCCCTTACAAACGTTGGGCTGAAAAATCACAGAACTAAAAGGAGAATGAGTGGAAGAGGAGGCACACTTACTGCTGAGGAATGAGAGAACGGGGTCTACGAGACGAGAACAGCGAGCGAGGTTAAAGCAGACAGAAAAGGCAGAGATCTCAATCAGGAAAGAGCGACAGAAAGACAGCAGCTGCCTTCCGCCCGAGAGGAGAGGGTGAAAGAGAGAAGCCAGTTCTGCAGTGGAGAAACAAGGAGGAGCAACAGGCGAAGGATGAGAGAGTGAAGGAAGGTACAGAGCACGGAAAAAAGAGAACGGAAACACCAGGTAGTGGAAGCTGGACTGCAAGGGTTAAATGCGAGCTACACCATTTTAATGTAGGGAATGTTACTTGCAGTCAAACTTATTTCGTTGCATCTAAATTGAACCTGGTTAGCATCGGCTGAGGTGTCTGAACAAGTCTAAGTCTACAGCTGTGATGAATTCTGGGCCTCCAGGACTGCAGGCCAGTTTATGCCCACGTCTCATTCTTGCTTTATTGGATGATGTCACATCAATATTCTCGATTTAGGACTGAAGACCCGCTGCTGTAATCATCAAGACTGTCCTGTGCTCATCTCAGGACTTTAAACATCCTTTCAACACACCTAGTACTGTTTGTCTTTATTCTTCTACACCTGTATACTGTCATGATTTATAATCCCACTATCCGGTGTCACCCGAAAGAGGTAGAGGTAAAGGTAAAGAGGTGGAAAAATTCCCTATTGTGTCTGGTTCCTCTCAAGGGTATGTCCTTGTGTTGTCTCAGGGAGTTTTTCCTTGCCTTCAGGTTTGCTCTAAATTTACATCTGGATTTCGTAAACCTGCTTCGTGACCATGTCTGTTGTTAAAAGCACTCTACAAACAAAACTGAACTGAATTAAATTGAGTTCTGTACCTCATGTCTAAACCTTTTTAATCAATACATGGAAAACATGGAAACAAAAATGACTCATTAGATGATGTTTGGATTTTGTAACCTGGCTCATACATTGGCTCATGCAGTGTTTACACATATGGTTTACAGTATGGCTATAAATGATTATTGCGACATTAGGCAATTCTGACACTGCAAAAGAAGGCAATATGCACGACTCTTTAACCCAAACACTAAACTGTGTCCTGTGTTATTGATCAATCACATCCTTCACATGATTCCGCCAACTGAACTAACTTTACAGTGCAAAACATGACATCTTGGCAAGTGAAAATCTCTTGAATATAGTCAAATTGATCTAGTATTTCCTATTACAAGATTACAATAAACCAACAACGTTTCTAGACATTTTATTTTTTAGCTCAAAATAGTCTTGTTCTTTTGGCAGACTTAAGCAATTACTTCCAGAAAGAAGCAAAAGGAATTGGCATTAGAGTAAAATTTACCCTGAAATGAGTAAAAGCATCTGAAAGCAGACTGAATAATCTAATATTTGATTTATAACGATCTCAGAATAAGAAATATTAGATAAATTTGCCCATATTCAAAACATTTGGCAGAATGACACAGACTTATTTTTTAACTGTTACATTATAGGTTCATGAGTGTCTGTAAATATTTTGTAATGCACATTGTAATCAAAATTGGTAGAAATACACGACTAATATTAACAATAATACACTACAGTTATATGGGATAATCATACGATATGTCCAAATCTACCTGAGCTTCTGTTGTGTGCTTGTGTTCAGATTCTGCTTTAAGTTGCAACTCTAAGTTGATTGACACAAAGAAGCAAACTGTGGACTCTAACAATGCCTAAGCTATTAAAATAATAATTAAAAAAATGTATTGCATGTAGTAATGTAAATGTACTTTCGGAACCACGCTTGGTTAAGGGCTACAAGCGATAATGATGTGTGAGCGCCCTCTAGAGGCCCGTAACAGTGGCTCACCTTTCCTCTCATGAGGGCTTTGAAGGCGATGCGTGCTATGAGGTAGGACCAGATGATGTGCAGCACCTGCAGCACCAGCAGCAGAATGTTAAAGAGCCACCATGAAGGGTACGGCCCGATGATCTCCCAGCTTTCAAACATAGTACTGTTTAGGATCCTGCATCACACACACACACACACATTACTGACCTCATTTTTACTTAATCAGACAATAAGTCAAAAGCGGCGTCTCTCATAATGGTCTTCGAGATTTTAGCTTTCATTTTTAATTCATGTCAACACACGTCCTGTCCAGGACACAGAGCGTAAAATATTAACAGTGTTTGCGTGATACTGATACCAAACTGTCAAACATACGGCCTGCAGGCTGAGACTGGCCTGATAAGGTTTCTAATCCGGCTCACCAAATAGGTTTTTAAATTTGTGTTCAAAATTTAATTCTTATGGATTTTTAAAATAATTTCAAAATTAAAATCTTATGGACTGTAATTGAAAGATTAAAAAAAAAAAAGAAAAGAAAAAAGATAAGCTCTTGTTATTCCACAAGCTGAAGATCTGAGGCTGTTTTACAGTAAAGGGGGTGGATATAGTTTCACAATAACAACTTTTACTTTTTTTTTTTTTAATTGTAAATAATTCTAACTATCAGGGGTAGAAAATAATTGAGTGACTGTACTTAACAAAAGTACTTACTAAAGTATTATTTTAGTGTATTTACACTACTTGAGTGTTACTGAAATCTACTTTGCAAGAAAAAAAAATAGATTTTACTTCTTACATTTTTATTTAGACCTTAAAAGTACTCGTTGCGTATTCTATTTCCGTTTCAGTTCAGCATCCAAATCATTTCAGTTTAAAGCATCAAATCAAGTTCATCAATGTAGAATAAATGATTCTTGATCTGCAGTGACCTTCTCATGCTACTCAGTGTAGTTAGCGCTATATATCCATCCGTGTGCCTCTGAACTGGACAATCCACCAGACTGCAGCGTGGAAGCTGAAGGTGAGCAGTAAAATGTTTTAGCATGCTGGAGTAAGCAAAGACTCGTATAAAACGAGGTGTCACCTTTGCCTCACTGGAAGGCATGGACTCTTTCTAATTTGGAAAAGCATCTTAAGCCAAGTTTCACTTTTGCTAACGTTTACTATATTTAACTAAATAAATCTGTTTTCTTTGTTAATTCCAGGTTAGACTAGCACCAATTCAAGTAAATTTGGGTTATTTACATGATATTTTACTTTCGGGTAATTTATTACCAATCTATGTAGCATTAGTCAAGCATATTGTACAAGACCAGCTCATAGGAAGGACAGCAAACTGTGTTAGTGACCAGCAAAAGTACAAACTAATGATACTGGAGTAGTTTTAAATAAGTAATAAAACATTACATTAATTAAAAAAAAAAAACAATTAAATATGCACTTTTTACTTTTTAATACTTGAGTACATTTAAAAGTAGCAACTTTTTTACTTTCACTTGAGTATATTATTGGCTGGATAACTTTGAATTCAGGGCACATTATCTACACTTTCACTTAAGTATAATTTCTCAGTACTGGCTCTACTTTGGCAAACTATATTGATTTCGCCCCTTCTTTAATATTATGGACTAGTTTGTGTAGATTCATGACATATAGTGTAACGCCAGTTCTAGGGGGTGTATATTTATGCAAGCTACTAAGTATATACATATGGTGTATGGTGAAACCATAATTTGAAAAGTGTTTCTTTTTTTTTTCTTAATGAATTGCAGTCTGTTCATCTGTTTGTAGGTGACGTACGTACAATCTGTATATTGAGAATGTAACTTTAAAGAGCATTAAATAAATGCTGATAAACGAACACATTTAAAATGAGTTGTTGTGTTACTGCTCATTAAAATCTATGTAGGGATTAGGTCAAGCTTAGCAAGATATGCCCCGCCCACTTCTCATTAAAACAGGAGGAACTCTGGGGAAGTAGAGATCTACATTAATCGGATTAGAAAGCAACTACAGATTTAGGTATCTAGAGTATAAAAGGTTTGTCATGGACAGAGTTGTCTCTAGTGGTTAAATTTCCAGTTTCCAGTACTGTCAGGCCCTCTACGCTCAGCCGATTGGATTTGTTCTCTGAATATACATGTCTGCTGAATGGATAAGTGTAATGTAAACCTTGCGAGAGGCTAAAGTGATGAATGAGCTTTAGGTCAGGGTTATTTGACCATTGTGGTGAGCGTGTGTGTTTTCAGCGCTCGGCTCCTCCTGCACTGCTGCATGTGGCTCAGTAATGACGCTGGCACTCAAACCCTAAACCCCAGACACTGAATCCGGCTGCTCACGTTACTCTCCACCAGCGAAGGCAATCTGAAGCGCTCCTTAACAGAAATGGGTTTAAGAGCGCTTAATTGGGCTTTTACACAGACTGGGGCCGACAATTTTCATTTCGAGCTGCATTTTCGACTGCCGCAGACAGAGCGAACATTAGCAGTAACACTGTCGCATCACCCGCAGAAGAAGAAATTTGTGTTGATTTCTTAAACAAATCACACAGAGAACTAGCTACCTACTCATCAGCTTTAGGACATATTTTACTCTTTTTTTTTTTATTTAACTTGAAAACTGAAATATTTATTTAAATGTGAATAAGTACACCAACATTTGCATGCATTAACAGCAGAGCGCTGATGAATTCTCACTTCTGATTAGTCAGAAGGTGTTGATTCTTTTTTTTTTTTTTTTTTCCATAACAGCAGCGCTGAAGCTAGTTCTGGCTCCAAGCCAAATCACAGGTTTATATTAATGTGCTCCTTCTGATTTGTTATAATTTCTACAGTAACAGCTAATTCATGGATCCATGTATGGCAGACACTCCACCTAATGTAATAAAAACAGATTAACTAATGTGTGTTGCTATTTAACACAAAAATGTATATTTATTGATATTGTGAAGCTTCCTGTATGGAGATCTATCTATGGAAGGAGTCTCCAGTGTCAGCACTTTGTAACCGTCGATAAGTTTTCCAACATGGGAAAGTCAGGTCACAGTATTTTGTGCTTTCCTGTTTCTCGCTAACATGACAAGCTGCAATTGCTATTAACTTCAAGAGAAGCTGGTGAGGGGACGACAGGTTATAGCTGCTTTAACGTAAGCGACAACAAGAACTAACTTGTCTCGCAGATGTTCCACAACACTAAAAGTAAATATAAACTGATAAAAAAAAAAAAAAAAAGTAAGATGGCTCAAGTTAATTAATAAAAGAAAATGTAATTGTTGGCAAATTGCTGTGCTTTAAGAGGAATAAAACACTTCCGGATGTGCTGCTGTTGGAAAATCAACTTTGGGGTGGTAACAGTAACTCAGCTTCACGTCAGGCTACAACACACCACCCTAATAACTGTTGATTATTTTCCTGTAACAGCATGCCCCCTTTTTATTCTGTGCATATTTATAGCCTTTTCCTATAATACATGGCACAGGAGGTCACGTAGCAAAAGAAGTTTAGGAATTTTTGACAGAGTTGCATTAGGTGACTAAAATAGACATTCATTCAATTGTTTCACTGATAGCCAAATTTCTCTCCCTCTCTCTCTCTCTCTCTCTCACACACACACACACACACACACACACACTCACCAAAAAGGGTAAATGATGAGCCTTGTCCCAAAAAAGGCTGCTCCAAACACCACAAACAGGAAGTCGCACAGGCGCTGGTATTTGGCATAATTGGCTAACTTGGCAGCCTAAGAAAGAGAAATTCAACGGTGCACATAAAACACTAAAGACAGATCAAGGCTTCAAATGTATGTTGCATTTACAGTTTTAAAGAATTTACAGTTCCTTTCAATTTGTACCTCCAAGAGGAAGTCGGAGGCGTCGTGCACACACATGACCAGGCTGCCCACGCGCACCATGTTGTTCACATATGAGAAGCTGATCAGGCTCACGGTGGCCAGATGATGCACAAACATGATGAGGAAGTCCTAAAGACATGGCAATTGAAATGAAAATACACAGAATATTAGACTTAAGATGTAGAAGGCAAATGTATAATATCTGTAGCATATTCGTGTGAAAGTAACAACAAGTGGGTAAAAATGCATGCGAGTTTGTGACATTTGAGCTGATCAACATTTTGGCCTAGAACTGTGGGCAAAATTATTCTATCCACAAAACCCACAATAACTGAAGCTGTAGAAACTGAAAATAGTATGCATACCACGGAGGCTACAAAATGACTGATGCTAAAATTATAAATAATAACAATTGTTTTATCGAAATGATTCATCCCCTTATACATGACCACAGGATGAAACAATTTTGTAGTGTAAATGGAAAACGATGAACAGACCATACAAACTAATTTATAAAATGAGCATAGTTTTAGTCTAATGATATCAACAAAGTGGCAGCACAAGAGGCGGAGTTTAAACGAGGAATGGATTGCTCCACAGAAGAAACCTCAACCTTAGCAAACAAGCACAAGTTTCCTTGACCAGAAGCCGTTATTCATTCCAAAACCATTGGTTTCCCTTCGCTGTTATAATAACCTCCACTCTTCTGGGAAGGTTTGCCACTAGATATTGGAGCGTGGCTGTGGGGATTTCTGCTCATTCAGCCACAAGAGCAATCGCGAGGCCGGGCACTGATGCTAGCAGTCAGCGTGCCAGTTCATCCCAAAGGTGTTCAGTGGGATTGAGGGATTCAGGGATCGGGCCACTCGAGCTCCTCCACATAAACCTTGGCAAACCATGTCTTCATGGAGCTCGCGCTGTGCCCAGTGCAAAGGGGCACCGTCATGCTGGAACAGGATTGCGCCTCTTAGTTCCAGTGATGGGAAACTGTAATGCTACAGCATACAAAGACATCCTGTACAATGGTGTGCTTTCAACGTTGTGACCACAGTTTGGGGAAGAACCACATATAGGTGTGATGGTCATCTGTCCACAAACGTTGGCCTTATATTGTAAACACAACATACAAGTAAGTTACAGCAGGTCTTGTGCAGATGGCGTAGGCTATAAAAATCTAACCTAAACATGCTAAATGTCATTTTTCTTTTTTATTTGATACATATTTCATTCATTTTTTATTTAAATTTTTCACTAATAGCTAATAGATTAATATACATAGTTGACTAGGTCCATACCCATTTGGTATATTTGAAATATTTTTTGAAAAAAAAGTAAGTTAATGAA
Source organism: Pangasius sanitwongsei (assembly GCA_037576675.1). Lineage (NCBI taxonomy): Eukaryota > Metazoa > Chordata > Actinopteri > Siluriformes > Pangasiidae > Pangasius > Pangasius sanitwongsei. Next base: position 13,558,867 of record CM075022.1, on the reverse strand, counting down.
ATAACAAAGCACCATGTGATGGAAATTCCCCTAAGGGGGAATGGTGAGAGGAAGTGGGTAAGGGTGAATTAAAAACTGTACTGAAAGAGAGAAAAACACAGTGCCCAGGTGTGTTTCACAGCTAAAAGACAAGAGTCTGTGTGGAGATGTCATAATGCAACTGCCTTGTGATATGGTGAAACTTTCTGGAAGGACATGTTTGTTTAGCATTTTTTTTTTTTTAAGGAGTCTCCAGTGCCAGAGCTTTGTAACAGTCAGAGGTAAAGCAGTAACCTTAAGTTTTCCACATTTTGTGTGCATTTTTTTTTTGCCTTATTACTTAATTCAAGAGAAAGTGAGAGAACGACTGCTTATATCTGCTATAATGTAAGTGATGACAGGCAGTGACACGTTTTGCAGACATTCCAAAACATTAAATGTAACTATAAATGGATAAAATGTATGATGTGTTGCTTTTCAATAAATAAAAAAATTGTATTCATCGGGGAATTGCTGTGGTATAAGAGGAATAAAAATGCTTCAGGACATGCTGTACAGTAACTCGGCTTCGCATCGGGCTGCACAGCTCCGCCTCGTCGTTGATTATTTTCCTATAACAACACGTCCCGTTGTGGTGCAAACTGAATTCCGTTTCCATGTTACACAATAAATAGTTAAGCTGATAATTGTGATTATTTATTGGACAGGTTTTTCTTTCACATTATAAGCTAACATCCAAATGTATAAAACTTTGAAAAAAATTTTTTAAATGTGAATACAATACAAAATGTGAATCTTATGCAGTCAAATACAGTTCAGACATGTGAATAGGTAGCTGTGATTTAATGCACCTAAGGCAATTAAAACGAACTTCACTAATTTTAAAGCTGTTTAAATTTGTGTCACTGAGGAAGCCACATATTGTACTCACAATTATCATTCACTGTGCAGCTCTAGATTTTAGATTACAGTTTCGCGTCAGTGTGTGAGTAGTGTGTGTTTGGAGGCGCCGGTGTGAACGGTGCTCTGAGTCTCTGCATGTTGGAAATGTTTGCAACGTGTGTGACCGATCGAGAGCAGAGCAGGTGTGTAAAGTAGGTCACTGTGCCAAGCAGACAGAGCTCAGGGTAGATTATAGACCCACACTGCGCTGTGGCATGTGCCGACACGCACACATGCACACGCACACATGCACACAGCTAACCACCAACAATACACTCATATTGCTGTAAACAAAATAAAGTTACTCTGACTGATAAAGTAATTGTGGGAATGTGCTGGAGTACAGGCGTTCCTATTAAAGTGAGGATGTAATCATACAGGATTAATGACACACACTCACCTTTCTTTTAATGTCTGTAAACTGGGAGAACATGAGAGACCAGTAGAAGGCCAGCTCTGTCACATAGTAGTGATACAGGCCAGGACTGAGGGCCTTGAAAAAAGAAAAGACACACACACACACACACACACACACACACAAAAACATACTAAATATAAAACTCTACAGGACATCAATAATAAATCAATTAGCCATGTGCTGATATTCCATATTTAGATCATGTTGACTGATTTTTTTAAAATAAAAGTATTGTAGTATGACAGCTTTGTGCCGAATAACACGCACTGTATTTTGCTGAATTCGGTCTGTGTGCAGCATTGCTACATCGCTGCACTTTTATAATCCACAGTTAGCAAGCTAGTGGTAAAGATTTGGACTAGAATACGAAATGCCACTGTGCAAGTCTCTGATTCTGACATGAATGTCTCTAACTAATAGAGAAAAATCATAATTACAACTCCATTCCTGGACTTCTGATTTGTTGCCTGGTACTGGACTTTGATGTAATTCTAATAATATTAAATACATACAATTAAGCTGACTGCACACTAGACGTTATTCCTTAGCCTCCAGCGCACGTATTAGTTTATCCACAAGGCAGTCTGTATATGTTCGCTTTTAAAATGCCCTGCTGATAGTGTTTTGAAAAAAAGTTCAACTTTTCAGAAAGAAACCAACAGGACGTCAAATGAGTTTCATCTCCTGACCAATCAGGCTGCAGCTTCGGGGGACAGTGGAAAAATATTAGTGAGAGAATAGGAGGGGCGATATCAAGGTAAATACTGTCAATATCAAAATATATTCAATATAAAATAATATTCAATCTCAATGTATAAATATTTGACCCTGTTTGGATAAATTCCAAAATCTAATCAGTTCATCTGCTGGTTACTATGACAATTCCATATAAATCCCATAAACATGCAACCATGCGTTCTTGAGATATCACGCTAACATGAATCTCAGATGAATCCACGGATGGATGGACAACCTGAAAACACAATGCCTCCACCACCAAGTGGAGGAACGGCTGTTTATAGCTGCTATAATGTAAGTGATACAAGAACTTGTCTTCTGGATGTTCCACAACATTTAATGCAACTACGAATGGTTAAAAAGCACAACGTGTCATTCTTTAATAAAGAGAAATTGTAATCGCTGGAAAATTGCTATGGTAGAAGAAAAAGGAATAAAGCACTTCAGAATGTGATGTTATGGGAAAATAAGCCACCTGGGCGTTGTAGAGGCAGCTCTGCTCTTCACTGGACCATGCGGCACCACCCTGTCATGGATTATTTTCCTATAACAGCATACCCTGTTGTGTTTGATTCCTTACTTGTTATTAGTAGTAATAATAACGGCTATTTAGCCTGTACAACTTAGGACCCAGTTACAGTGTGCAAGTCACGTGAGCTGCTTTTTTTACTCCCAATAGGCAGTATATCAGCCAGCAGTAGGGGGGGGAAAAATGCCTAGTGTGAAAGCAGCCTTGGTCTCTCGCTTCTCAGCATAAGTAAATACATCTTTTACCCATCTGTCTGCCACTGATTATGGGACAGAAAATTATACGGATCTCTTCCTTGAGGAGGACACATGCAATGCTCCTACAAATTTGCTCAAAACAAGGAAGAGAGCTGGAGCACTTTATTTCACGGGTACAAACTCAACCCTAAAATGCTATGTCTATGATAACAAAAAGGTCTGCGTGGAATATTTTGATGTAATGTAAAATCCATTATCAGCCAATGCCTAAGTACAATAAATATGAAACTGTTCAGGTGCACGTTGAGAATGATTATATCTCACCTGAAAGGGGTAATTGTACCAGCACTGTCGCGTGTCCCACATCCAGGGAGACTAAAATAGCATGCACACACACACACACAATAGTGTCAAATTATATTCATACTGATGGGTAAAGCTATTGAATGTGTAGTCTATGTACAACAGCTGCACTGAATCTACAAATCTGTAAATTCTACTTAAGGGAGAACATACTGATGTCTATATTCGCAAAATCCTAAGAATGAAGTTCATTTTCATTCAGTAAAAGGAAATATGCACAGCATTGGAGCTGCCCGCTGTGTTTGTGTCTCATGTGTTAGTCTTTCCCCAAACAAGATAAAAGCCATGAACAAATTATGCACTAGAGTCAGGATGAATGCTTTTGCCCCTATGACTTTTCGAATATCTATTCCAGATCATCTTTCAACCTTTCGACCTTTACAGCTGTAATGTTTTTTGTTTGTTTGTTTGTTTTTTGCTTACCTGCCATAAAAAGCAGAACCCATAGGTAAATATACCCAGATAAAATGTAAACCTCCACCTGAAAAGAAATATGAGTCAGACAAAATGATTATGTGTTCACAGAGACCAAAGCTGAGACACACACACACACACACACACACACACACACACACACACACAGACATGCACTCCCCCGAACGAACCCTGAACAAACACAAAACGCTTAAATATTCTCTGCTGGAAAGGCTCCAGGTCATGAGCCATTCTTCCAACAATGCTATCACTCTAACCTACTCTGGCAGGAATAAAAAGGTCCAAGGTTATGTGCATGCAGAGGAAACTAGGAGGCACACAGCAGGACCTACATGCTCTCACAGAACTTGGTCCTTGTGCTAGGTTTGTCCTGATTCCGCCGATGACGAAACCATCGCTGGATCTTCCTCACCTCCCAATCCAGCTGCTTAGACAAACCGTCCAGCTGACGTGCATCTGGACACTGAAATACAAAAAAAATTCTCAAAGCTTTTTATAAAATACTCATCCACTTTAATAGGAACACCTATACACCTGCACATTCACACAATTATCCAATCAGCCAATCATGTAGAAGCCGTGCAATGCATAAGATCATGCAGATACAGGTGAAGAGCTTCAGTTAACATTCACATCAAACATCAGGATGGGGAGAAAATACCATCTTAGTGACTTAGGCTGGCTTGAGTATTTCAGAAACAGTTGATCTGGGATTGATTGATCAGGAGCAACAGTATATAGGTTTACAAAGAATGGTGCGAAAAACAATAAACATCTAGTGAGCGGCAGGTTTATGGGCAGAAATACCTTGTTGGTGAGAAAGGAGAATATCCAGACTGGTTCGAGCTGACGAAGTCAAGTAAGTGTATATAGTAACTAACCATTCTCGGTTAACGTGGTTAAATAACCACTCTGTACAATCATGCTGAGCACGAAAGGATCTCAGAACGCACGACACATCGAACCTTGAGGTGGATAGGATACTTTCCCTATTAAAGGAGCTTTGACCAGCAGTTATATTGCTCAACTTACCTGAAGTTCATTTATTGACTGAGGTGCATGGATCACATGTCTAATGTCATGAGGATAGAACTGCAAGTTAAGGCCGTATACTTGCAATCATTTAAGTGAAATATATGGCATCACAAGAATTTGGATGCAAGTAAGCAAGTAAATAAATTAATAATATTTAAACATACATGCAAAGCTGAAAACAAAAACATATCTAGCTTTCCCCAATTACATAACCTAAGCTCATCAACATTAATGAATTAATTATTAAATTATCAGCTTAATTAATTAATAAATAAATAAATAAATAAATAAACTAATTAATAAGAGAGTCCTGCAGGTTTTACACCAAAATACCCATAACATGATGCTGCCACCACCATGCTTCACCATGGGTATAGTGTTCTTTGGAAGAAAAGCTGTCTTGTTTTTTTGTGTCAAATGTATCTTTTAGGATTATGCCCAGAAAGTTCTACCTTGGTCTCATCAGTTTCATCTTGCCACATGATTTGGGGTGATTTAGGTGAGCTTGGATGTTTTTTTTTATTTAATCTAGCCACCCTACCCCATAGCACAGACATGTGAAGAACATGCGAGAGTGCTGTCATATTCAGGGAGTGACCGGTACTTGGCAGATATTCCTGCAGATCCTTTAATGCTCATGTAGGTCTCTTGGCAACCTCCCTGATAAGTTTTCTTCTTGTCCTTTCATCAATTTTGGAGGGACGTCCTACCCCACTTTCTGTATTTGATGATGGCCTTCACGATGTTCCATGGCTCATCTAAAGTTTTGGAAATTTCTTTGTACCCCTCTCTTGATCAATACCGTTTGACAGTGAGATCCCGTACATGCTTTATAAACTCTTTGTGGACCATGGCTTCAGCAGTCAGATGAAACCAAGTGGATGTCAAGAAAATCTTACAGAAACAGCAGCTCTTTATTTAGGGTTAATCAGAATCTCTTAATTGCTGACAGGTGTGTGATAATTACTTCTAATTACTGAAAACAAGTCTGAATGTGACTGGCTAATTCTGAGCACAGTCACATGACCCATTATAACAGGGTGTACACACTTATGCAACCAGGTTATTCTAAGTTTTTTTTTTTTCTAAAAACTGTTTTTCACAAAAAAAAAAAAATGTTTTCACTTGAATTTTGTTGGTTGCTATTTATATATCACATTAAAGGTGGAAAAAGATCTGACATGATTTATCTTGGTTTCATTTTTCACATCACAAAAACCTGCAATCTTAACAAGGGTGTGTAAACTTTGTGTATCTACTGTATATGACAGCAAGGTGCTGCCAAAGCTGTTAATCTATGACCGGCTGCTTTATATCAGAGATGTGGCCCTGGCTGTCATAAGATCTTGGAAAAGGAAGTACTGCATTTTGCAAAGTGCTTTGAACCTGCCATGCTATTGCCACAATACTGATACGTGATTCCTGTCCGTGGATCAAGGTGCAGTGAAAGCACACAATAAAACAAATGGCTCTAAACAATAAAGAGAAGAAGTAGGCGTGTAAGCTTTATAAAATGAAGCTAAGTGGGAAAAGGCAGTTCTTGTTCAAAGAGGTGAGAATACTTCAAGCCATCAGGAAAAAAATAGGATAATCAGAACCTCAATCCGAAAGAAAAGTGATGCCAGCTTCAAAACCATCAATAACACACTCTCACAAAGCATTACAAAGGTCTGCAGAGAGAAAACTGAAAAGATAAAACAAAAAGGAAGGTGGATTAGCGGTACCTTTGAGATAGATGTAAACACTTTCTCTAGGACAGCATTCGGCTGGGCTCTCCGGCTCACCTCGGCCTGGATGTGGAGAATATACGCACAGGGACCTGCGATGAACCTGACAAAACAGAAACAGTTCATTTAAATTGGAAGCGCTGCTATCTTTCAAAAATGTTAGGTTCATTCAAGTGCAGGGCCACATAGATGAAACCATGAGTGACATAATGAAGCAAGACTTACACACTTTTAACAATTTGGTATCACTGCTATGATAAATTCAGTGGCAATTCCATGCAAAAAAAATTCTACATTACACATATAATACTGTAGCCAGACATAACTGTATGATACACCAATTTAATAGGAGCATCTGTACACCTGCCCTTTCATGTAATTATCCAGTCAGCCAATTGTGTGATCAAGGGCTATAGTTAATGCTCACATCAAACAGAATGGGGAAGAAAACGTGATATCAGTGGCTTCGACTGTGGCATGGTTGTTGGTGTCAGATGGGATGGTTTGAATATTTCAGAAACTGGGAATCTCCTGGGAATTTCTTTTACACCTCAGGAGTTTAAACAGAATGGTGCAGAAAACCAAAAAAAAAAACATCCAGTGAGCAGGAGCGGAGATGAGAGGAAGAGTCAGAGAAGAACGGCCTGACTGGTTTGAGCTGGGCTACGGTAACTCAAATAACAACTATTTACAACCGTGGTGAGCAGAAAAGCATCTCAGAATGCACAGAACGTCGAACCTTCATGCGGGTGGAATGCACTAGCAGAAGACCACATGGGGTTCCACTCCTGTGGAACAGGAATTTGAGGCTACACGCTCACCGAAACTGTCCGGATGAATTTTGGAAAAACATTGCTGGGTCGTTTTTCCCGATCTTCAACACAGCATATCAGTGAGACACTTTACAAGAGAATACGAGTTTAAATGTCATATCTGTAAGGCTGGACTTGCAGCAGGTCTACATTATGTGCATTTGTAATATGCTCATACAAGTGACCTTGGTGAAATTTATAAACAAAATGTACAAGTACAGAATCATAAATATACACCCAGTCACTGAGGTACAAACTTTACACGAACTTTGTTTCACAGGGGTGGACCTATGATTATAGCCGTGAGTGGCGCAGTAACAATGATATTAAAATCATAATCAGGCAACAATGCGATGACAAACACAACCGCAGTCTCAACCTCCCACACGTTCACAACAAGCAAGTGTGAACTTGGGCCTCGTTAACTAAATGTGCAACCACTTGTACAAAGCAGACTTATCTGTGAACTTGTTTTTCCTTCCATACAAACACTTAATAAAATGAAGAATCATATTTTCATCATATACTACCGACTTGGTATCAGTTGCATCAAAGGTCTTGGTGTTTTACTGGCACAGAAACAGAAAAACATCAGCATACACTGACCTGAGTTTTTAACTTCTCAGCTTCACTGCTTTACATGATCATTACTCTTAATAGTTCAGCGAGTATTAAGGAAAACTCTATTGAGAGATCAGGATCATAAATAATACTTATATCGTAACAGTACCATAACCCATCAATAAAGCACACGTTACAAATGCTATTCTTAAAATATCTCTGAACATGGGCCTGGAAAATCCAGGTTAATGAAATGTTCAAACACACACAGACTTTTGTGAACATGCTTTCCTTCCATACAAATACTTAATAAGTGTATATAAATATATCTATAATTGGGGATCAACAAACATGCATGTATTAGTGACGCAATTTTCCTTTTTAAAAAAAAAAATTATTATTTTTGTTCCGTTTGCTGTTCTGATGTGTGCTCAATCTACGCACCCTTAGCTATGTCCAGCTAATTAGACAATGGCATCACAGAGCAACAAACACACCACTGCTAACATTAACCAGGAAGCATGAGGCAGATATGGCAGATGGTTATTAACCTGACTGGCCAGAAGGTGTGAACTAACTGTGCGTCTTGGAAAGTGGTTCCAGCTGTAACGTAGACAGCAGTTTTATATTAATGCACGTCATCTAATACATTATTGTTTCTATAGCAACAGCTAATCCACAGGGACTTGCATGGATGAAGTTCAACGTAATCTAAGGCTAATAATAACGGTGTTAAAAAGGTGTTATTTAACAAAGAAAAACGTGTAATCGTTGATATGGTGACGTGTTCAGGAAGGAAATGTTTATTTAATATTAACAGAAGGAAGCTCCAGTGTCAGTACTTTATAACACTTAGTACGTTTTATACTTTCTTTGTCTTATTAATCTAATAAAGAAAACACATTTAGACTACAGCTGCTATAACGCAAGTGATAATTCCATAAACCAATCAACTATAAGCAGAAAAAAGTAGTGTGTGTCATTCTTTAATAAATAAAACATTGCTGTGACATAAGAGGAACTAAACACTTGCTGTTATAGCAAAAACACCCCATCACTGATTATTTTCCTATCACGGCACACCGCATCAGGTTTTATTTCTTACTTTATAAATCCTTAAATGAAGGTGTTTTAAGTTAAATTTCTTTATCTATTGCCATGAATGAGTAAATCTGTGAATCTATGTTCAATTTAAATAAGCCTCTCGGAGGAAGACCAAGAGACCAACCCCCATTCATTATAAAACCCTTCATTATAAAATATCTTTCCATTTCCGACCAACAACAATAACACCCTCTCAGAATGAGGTCAAGTCCTCATGTGTGTGTGTGTGGGGGGGGGGGAGTGACGACTCAGACCTTCCTGGTTAATGACTAAAATCTGCTTTCCCGTCAAGTGCTCTAGCATTCATTTAACTCAGCAGTATTCGACAGAGGTCAGGACTGAACACAGCCTACTAACTCTGCTAACTCGATCTGCGAGATTTCCGGCATTTTCCACATTTCTGATTCAGTATTGGCCCATTGTGAAACGAGGCTCCGCCTCAGCCGCCTGACAGACGCTAAGACAGAACGGCTAGCTACGCTGAGGAGATTATATTGAATGAATGACTGTTTTCTCATGTAAACAAAGCAGGAGGAGAATGTCATGACTGGCCTTTAGCTACACTCAGAGTTAAACGAATTACGCACCTACACACCACCGAGACTAAAGGATGTCTATTTGCGTGGCCAGAGGGTGTTTATCTTTTCAGCATGTGCCGGGATATCACGCTTGAAAATCACACTGCTATTTTAACCTGGAAATTTTGGTAACATATTAATAATAAATGGCTGGGTTATAGGAGATCACAGAGACTAATCCTCATCGACCATGACTTGTGTATATCAGTGAGAAAGCTATTTTCAGGTTACTTATAAAGGCAATAACTGTGCATGACTTCAGAGAATGGTGCGGATTTTCGAAGAGTCAATAGAGATAAAGTAAAAATAAGGCTTAGCGAATGATTTTCAATGAGTTTTGGTTATGTACACACATGCAATGTTTGAGAAAGTGTTGGAGAAAGTTCTTCATGGAATTCCTTCTAACAAGAAACGGTTAACAAGAAAATGCCTTGTTTGTGAAAAGTCAGCTGGCAAACACACTCATCATCCCTTTTATTAGGAACACCTGTATGCCTGCACATTCACGTAATTATCCAACCAGCCAATACAGTGGCAGCAGTACAACACACAAAATCATGCACATCCAGGGTCAAGAGCTTCAGTTAATGTTCACATCAAACATCAGAATGGGGGAAGACGTGATCTCGGCTTTGGCTTTGACTTTGACCGTGGCATGGTTGTTGACGCCAGACGGGTTAGTTTGAATATTTCAGAAACAGCTGACTTGGGATTTTCACACACAACAGTCTCTAGAGTTTATACAGAATGATGCGATAAACGAAAAATGTCCAGTGATTGGCAGTTCAGTTAATGAGAGAGGTCTGAGGAGAATGGTTTGAGCTGATGAGAAGTCGTCGACAGTAACTTAAATAACTACTCTGTACAACCGTGGTGAGCAGAAAAGCATCTCAGAACGCATAACACGCTGAACCTGTGCTACAGCAGCAGAAGACCACGTCAGGTTCCACTCCTGTCTGTCTGTAAACTGGTAGAGGGAAGTCCCCATGCGCTACTTCCCAAACAAACATGCACAAGAAACCATACAAGATTACTGTCAATTTGCATAGAACATGGTTCATCGCCTCATGACTGCATGCACAGCTGTGGAATCTGGCACCAAGGATAAATACCATTTCACTGACCGGGTGAAAAGAATCAGGTGCTAAATTTAGCAGGTGGGAGTCCTGCGATTTAACCTGTGACCCTGAGGTCATGCTAACTGTCCTTCACAGCTCATTGCTGTTTTAGTGAGAAAGTTAGTTTCTTCACTGAATACAAGGAGAGCTTGTGTGAACATTAAGCGAGGGGCATGTATAGATCAAATACATTGTATTACTGACAAAGTGCCAGAGTGGAAACACTTATATCAATAACTACAGGAAATATGGACATAAATTAAACGTGTAATAGTTGTGTATCTTAAACCAAGTTTCCATTACATTTTTTGCACTGTTCTGCTATCGACAAAGTGAAAGTGTGTTAAAATAAATAAATAAATAAATAAATAAATAAAAAAGTTTGTGAATTTTGCTGTCTCCCACCTGTTTCCATCCAACTGGCCTTTTATTGACAAAATGATGTGTGTGATGATGGCATTCTTAAAAACCCAAAAAAAAATTGTAACATAAGTTTTGGTGTATCGCAAAAGAAATCTGCCCTTGAGCCGTTTCCATACATAATTCTGTGTATATCGCAAATTGTGTACCTTTTTGCATCCCACATGTCCTCAGAACTTTGTAAAATGGAGAGAGTATTGAGACGATTGAAATCGGCCAGCTTACTGTCATTTTAATTTCACAATTAATTGCAATCGTACAAAATATCAGAAGACGACGTCAGGATGGAGCAGCTGCTCGTCTGACAGGGTTCCGAGTAACTGCCCTAATGCGACGAAGCCCATGGGTCTGGGAGAGACCACGTGACAGGGCGGTCTGGGAGTTAGTGGTGGAGAGACACTTCACAGAAAGTCATTTCTTTCTTTTAGAACATTTTAGAACGTCGTGGCCCACGTTTGAGATGCCGTGCCAATTAATTGGCCCTGATGTTGCGCCTGATGCCTCGCAGGCTGCCACCTGTTTCGACCTGAAAGAGCGGAAGGCCATCGCCCTGTTCAAGCTGGCAACCTGCGCCGACTACAGAGCAGTGGGGGAAACTTTCTGGGTTAGTAAAACGGCCGTCCAACGACGTGGATATCCTGTGTGCACAGCTATTAAAGGAAAATTAATGTGGCGTTAGATCAAGCTGCCGAATGCAGTGGAAAAATGAAACATTGAACATTGAACAATGAAATTTCATTGTGTGGCATCTTGTGCCACAGGTTTACGCTGCGCTGGATGTCACGCATATTCCAATTCTTCCCCTGACGGAAGAACTGACAAATTCTGAAACGTGACTTTGTAATGTAATTTTTCGCAACATTTGAAGTATCGACATAGAATTTATGTGCTAAAGGTAAACGAAAAAAAGATTGTCAACACTTGTGAATTTTTATCAATAATATGCGTTTCCATCAGCTATATCAATAAACATTTCAAAGTGCTAAATCTTTTTTTGCAAAAAAAAAAAATAAAAAAAATAATCCTTGGATGGAAAACTAGCTATAGTTAATATTTGACTGATCATCTAGCGCATCATTTAGCGCATGGAAATTTATATTATGTACTTTGTACAACCGCGGTGAGCAGAAAAGTATCTCAGAACGCATAACACACTGAACCTGTGCTACAGCAGCAGAAGACCAAGAACAGGAGTCTGAGGCTACTGTGGGCACAGACAGCGAATCTGGAGAGTTAAAATGGGGGAAAAACAGGCCTGGTCTTTTTTCAATGTGGCCACTAAGACCACCCTGTACGAACATTAAAAACATTTTTGCCTTCTAGCATTTGACATGACGTTCTAGACATGAATCCTACTGACGAACAGCTTTACATCACAGGCAAAAGGGTCAGAGAGAAAAATCTCCAACATCAGTGTAAACTGGTAGAGGGAAGTCCCCATGCGCTACTTCCCAAACAAACATGCACACAAATGGGAAATATGGACAAAACTAAATGTGTAATAGTTGTGTATCATAGATAATATTTGACTGATCATTCATTTTGCACATGGAAACCTACATCTTAAGGCCTGCAATTCCTTGTTCAGTTGAAAGCAAAAGTTTACACCCCCCATTGTTTTTAATGGAACAAAATGAAAGTGTAACT
>CM075022.1:13526663-13545450 GCA_037576675.1 Pangasius sanitwongsei | reverse complement strand
AATACTGACAAAAAAAACAAGCTAAATAAAGAGCAGCGTAAAGGTGTTGTCATGACTCTCCTGCTACTATACGCAGTCACCTGAAGGTTAAACATCTCGATTTATAGCTTTCATCAAGAATGCAAACAGGATGTACTACCTCAGGCACTTTTGTAGGAAAATTACAATGACTATGGATGAATTATCTTCTCTGTGGGAATTTATATACTCGTTTGTGTCTGTATGGAGCTATAGTTTATCACATTACGTTAGCTACCACTTTTTAGCTAGTCAATGAGGTTTACGGCCAACCAAAACATGCGATTGCACAGCACACTGTAGCTTTCACTTGCCCGATGTGCTGGCTAATGAGTTTATCATTCGTCCACACTTGAAAAAACAAAATGTGAGAATATCTTGCAACTAGACAACAATCCAAATCATAATTAATAAGTCTGAAATCTGACACAGCTATAATACACAATCCCATGCTATTTTCTGTCAAAAAAAAAATAGAGTGTTTTATGGTTGAGTTAACAATTTACACACTCTGTGTGTAGAAAAAAGAAGAAATGTAGTCTCTAAACGTAACAAGGTAGGTGTGTGTGATAAAATGGGCAGTAAATATACAGCGTATAAAAACCTGATAGAGGGGGAATGACACATAAATGGCCAACGACGTAGATACAGTGTACATGTACCCAATGTGTGTAGACTGATATACAGATAGATAGATCACTTTATTCATCCCAGAGGGAAATTCACCTATTACAGCAGCACAGAGAGTGAGAAGTATACTAAAAGTGATTTAACATTATAAATGAAAAAGTGGTTTGACATTATAAGTGAAAGAAATAAGAATAAACACACACACACACACACACGTGTATGCATAATGATGTGTGATGTGGTAGTGCAGTAGGAGGGGGTAAACATTGGAGATACAGCATCAGGTTCGAGTGGAATTAAAGTGGCAGTGCAGTGCAAACACTGTAAACTGTGAGAACACTGAAGACAAGTGACGGTGCATATACATATGGATATGGATAACGGATGGTTGTGGTTCACCTGTCGTCCAGTGAGCTTATCCTAAGATTGGCTCAGTGCTAATAGTGATGAGCTGTTGTACAGTGTTACCGCAGTGGCTACAAATGACCTCCTGTACCGCTCCTTTCTACAGCGGAGCTGAATGAGTCTTCTATTAAAGGAGCTCCGCTGTTTAACTAGTATGGAGGGGATGCTGTTCATTGTCCAGAATGGCTGAGAGTTTGATGCGTGTCCTTTTCTCCATTACCACCTCACAACTGTCCAGAGTGTGTGTGTGTGTGTGTGTGTGTGTGTGTGCGCGCACATGGTGGCATGTGTCTACATTCACACACAAGGCCAATATGGCAATAACATAACTCATAATACACGTACCTACAATCTACCACACTAGTATTAACAAAATTCTACAGAAATGATGTCTCAGGCTTCAAGAAAACAACCATAACACTCCAGAGACTGTAGACTGCATCCTTCTTAATATCTTATCTAAAGATGCTTCAGACACATGCTAAACACGTTCGGACTCGACTGCTAAACCTCCTGCGTAGCTAACATAAAATTACAGGCCTGCAACAAGTGGCTGCGTCTCCTGCTAACAGGCCGTGCGTTTACCTACGAGCTAAGCACACGAGACTACAGTGAATATCAGATCAACACTTCTTTACTCAGCTGATGGAAGAGAGAACGAGAGATCTGAATGTAAATATAGACACTGTCTGCCATGTCAATGTTACTGCGCTGGGAGGAACTTTAGACACGCACACACTTGATGAAGGTCTTTGAATTTGTGTGATGCAAATGTTGTGATGCAACTGATAAGAAAGTTCCTCCAATTCTTTAAATTACATTTGTGTAAAAGAAAATCTCTGGTCAATAGTGCGTGTCTGCTTCTGAGGTGATTCGATGTGCACAGGTGAAAGCAAAAGTTTGCACATCCCCTCTGGCTGTTGAAGGGGGAGGGTGGGGGAAAAGAAAATGGCACTTTCTTCCACAAACGAATAGAATTCCAAGCTTTGTAATTCAAATCAACAGGAAAACCTCTGAAAATATTTGCCTTCTGTTTAAAGACGTGATTTGAAGAATGGGTTGTATGACAACAGAGATGTCGGGAAGAATGTGTGCGGGTGCACTACATCAAAAACCCAAACCCAAAGGGAGACAAACTACAGGGTGTCCCAAAAGTCTCCATATATTGGGGATCCGCTGGGCCTTCGTCAGTGGATGCTCGTCCACTTCTCGGTTGGTCTGAGATATTTCCAGTCTTTTTCAATTTGTTAATAAGTTTGGCAACAGTGTCATGTGTGATGTGCTTGCCACGTTTCCTGTTAAAGTCCGCCGCAACCTTACGACAGCTTCAAGATCCAGCCATGACAATGATTTCAATACGTTCTTCTTTTGTCAAAGGCATTCTTAAAGGCTATCTGAAAAAAATATATATAAAGTATGAAAAATTTTGGAAGCTATTTTGCTTAAAAGTGTTCATTTCCTGTATGTATGGAGACCTTTGGGGCACCATGTAATATCATCCAAAATCTGCTCAGAAGACATGGAAGATGTTGGAGGCAGGTATTAATGCACAAAGGTTTTCAGAGAGTATTCATATCACAATCAAAATCGGATTGATCTTGAAAGAACATTTTCACTAACAGCAGCTCAACATGCAGTATTTCATCATTCTTGTTATTTGTCAGCATGAAGGATCATCTTTGAAACCTAATAATGACATAAATAAGTTTCTTTTCATTTGCACTCAACAGCAGATAAAATCGCCGGACTCATGACGTGCCTTCTGCCTAACTGTAATATTTAAATACCCCTAAGAGATAATGAACGGATATTCGGACAATACAAATTAACAAAGTAACGTGGCATAATCAAATATCATTTGCTGCAATTAAACATTCTTCCTGTCTGTGGCGATGCAAGTGCTTATGTTTGACGGATGTAGTTTAGAGAAATAATGAACAGAAATATTAAATGGTCAGCAAAAGCTTTACTGGATGTCAGCTTAATATTTACATCTGTAGACCTATAGTGTGCTGTTCAAACTGTTCAAACCACCCAATCTCATTGGATAAACAAGCCTTCAGTGGCAATGCGTGTTAACAGTAAGATGACTTTTTAAATTTATTTTTATTTATATTTATTTAAAAAGCTGCAAAACCGCTGTACTTCTGAAATTAAAAAAGCTAAATCAGATTTTTTCTTTCTGAAGTATCGAGAAACTTAAATAATTCAACTAAATTTTGGAAAGCCATTAAGTCATTGTCTTCTGTTGTAAATGGAACAGAAATTCTGAAATTTATTACTATAGAAAATCTTACCTTGAATGAGAAGTCTGTTATTTTAGACAGTATAAATGAGCGGTTTATTTCTGCAAGCTCGCTTTGACTCCCAGTCCTCTGTTTGTGGAAATTCGCATGTCCCACTGGAAAAACCCGAAGACTTGAAGACGCTGTATCCGATTTTATTACTCCTTCATTTGAGTTTGTCCCATTTCCTATGCCTGAGGTCAAGACAGCCTTGAGTCAACTTGCCCATAAAAGTCTGCAGGCCTGGATATCCTTAAGCCTTACTATCTAAAACTTGCCTCTGAATTTACTGCTGAACCTTTGGCTTATCTTTTTAACTTTACTCTTACTAATAATACTATTCCCAAAATCTGGAAATCTGCCTATGTGCTCCTTCAGTTAAAAGGTGGGGATTCTTCAATTATGAATAATTATAGGCCTATTTCAAAACTATGTTTTTTATCCAAACTAAGCAATTTTTGGAAAGGAATTGCATTTTGCCAGTCTGGTTTTAGAAATCCTGAAGTCATAGACAATAAAAAGACTTGTTCAGCACCTTTCCTTGATGTTTCTAAAGATTTTGACACAGTTGATCACTGCATTTAGTTAAAAAAGACTTCATATTATTGGGTCATCTAATCAAGCTGTTGGTTGCTTTGCTAATTATCTTTCCAACAGAACCCACTGTGTACAGATAGAGGGCTTAAAGTCATCTGTGTTACCAGTTGTCAAGGGAGTTCCTCAAGGGTCAGTTTTAGGTCCAATTTTATTCTCTCGCTATATAAATAATATTTGTGATAACATGTCTAGTGTTCAGGATCGTTATGCTGATGATATTTATTTACTGTTCTGCATCTTCTGCCTCACATGCATTACAATATTCAAAGTCTGCTTTTGACCTAGTCCAGTAAAACCAAATTAAAATAAATAAAACCAAAGTCCAGATAAAACCAAATTAATAAAGCCAAATGAAGGCTTTTTACAAATACAAAAGTGTTGTCATCAAGCCTTACTGATACGGAAACTTTTCAAGGTACGAAAATTGCACTTGTTACAAATTCTAAGTACCTGGGGAATGTCCTTGAGCACATATTGATTAGACAGTTTTTTATACTTGAATTAAAATTAGGGTCTTATTTTAGAAACAAATCTTTTCCTATCAGTGCCAGAAAGTATTTGGTGTCTATAACATTTTTACCCATACTTGATTACGGAGACATATTAAATATTCATGCTCTAGTGCAATATTTAAAAACATTACACACCCTTTTTCACAGCGCCCTACATTTTGTTACTGGTTGTGACTATAAAACGCTTCACTGTTCTCTTTATCCTAAGGCCGAACTGCCACCTCTGAAATTACGACGGTGCTTACACTGGAACTGTTTTATTTATAAATCAATATGTGGCTTGTTACCTACTTATTTGTCATCCATCATTTCTGGGAAAAAAAAAAAAAAAAAGAACATTACAATCTTCGCTCAAATGACATTATTCAACTTGCTTAAAAAAACACCAAGTACTAAGACTAAGAATTGTTCACATTGCACATAATGTACATTACATCGCACTAACTGCACATATCTGCACTTTACATCAGTACTGTGTACTGATTATATATATATATATATATATATATATATATATATATATATATATATATAAAGTATATATTTTTCTTTATATTTAATATTTTTCTATGTTTTGTTTCCTATGTTGGAACAGCTGTAAAAAGCATTTCACTGCAAGTCGTACTGTGTATGGTTATGCATGTGACAAATAAAATTTGAATCTGAATTTTGATTTGATTTGAAAAAGGTTTCAATTTTAATGCCTCAGCAATGTGGAACAACTTATAGGAACATTTAAAACTTACTGTGCTGGTTGAATTTCTGGCACTTGTAAATAACTTAGAGTATAGCCATACTGGAAGTTGCTTCTGCAATATTCGATTGCATATTACTCCGTATTTTTAGTATTTAACTGTTTGTATTTTAACAGTTAAATATAGTTAAATAGGGGAGTTTTTCTTAATGCGTTAACTGTCATTGTGTCTTTAATCGTTGTGGGTTTTTTTTTTTTTTTGCTGCCTTCTTGACCAGGTCACTCTTGTAGAAGAGATTTTATCTCAGTGTGTTTTTTTTTAATCCTGCTTAAATAAAGGTTAGAATTAGAAATGTGTTTTCCAGGCTTCTGCCATATAACACTTTTCTCATCTCTATACGATAGCATACTGCAGCTACTGTACATCCAGTGATGTTTACTCACAACTTTTTTGACGCATTTCGTGTAAGAGCTGAACGCTTGTGTATGCTAGTCCGAGTTATCAATCAACAAGCAGAACTTGACGCGGATGCCTCTGCCACTAGTCTAGTTCTTCTTGTTACTAATTTGCATGCCATTTATAACCTGAAACAGGAAGCAAAATATTGAAGAAAAACTATCGGACATTTGACCTTGCTGTGACTTTGACCCCCCCCGAATCAATTTCAAAATCCAATCAGTTCTTCTGTTGGTTACAGTGATAATTCTATATAAATCCTACAAACATTGAACCAGTCGTTCTTGAGATATCGCACTAACGAGAATCTTGGATGAAAGCACCGATGGACAGACATCCCGAAAACATAATGCCTCCACCATTCAAAGTGCAGTCTTTTCTCTCCAATAAAAAAAAAAAATCTGGAATGATCTGCGCAGGTGTTTTGAACTCTCCGATAATAACGCACACCACCAGGAAGCCCTGCCCCCTTCCCCTCATCTCGACTCGCGCGTATTTTGAGTTCATTAATACGAAATTAAATCTAACAGTGTATGTTCGACTTGGTTAACATTAGACATGTATATACATATAACATTAGACATGTATATACATATCAGTCAACTACACTGCATATACAATTATTAGGCAAATCGTATTTCTCAGTGTAATTTTATTGGCGAACAAATACAATGGTCTCCGTTGATCCTAAATGTTTATTTCACTTTAAAATATTTAGGATGCCACAGAAAATTTAAGCCAAAAACGAAAGAGAGACAAAAATTGACATTAAAAATAAAAAGTAAAATAAAAACGATTAAATGTGTTGTTTTTCTTTTCTGTGTGCATGTGTGTAGGCAAACACACATTTACTCAAGCCCAACAAACAGCATTATTATAAATGTGTAATATGTAACACACATACGCGTGAATGGGCGTCAGATTCTGCCGGGGACTCTGAATTTGGCATGGGCTAGCAGTTCCTCACTGCACAGTTGATAATATTTGTACATCCTAAAGCTACTTAAAATTGCATTTCTAGTTTTCATTCTGAAAATGAGCCATCACTGTCTGTCAAGCATGAGCGCACTTTTATCCACTCACAGCTGATCACGTGATCCCGTCACCCAGTCGCAGTGATTTGTGTCACATTTGGCTTACAAATGTCTGCTATAATGCAATCTGATGACAGGAAAAGTGTCATTACACATAGGAAAAGATTCAACACCCAACATCTCTCGTGATGTCAGTGACTTGCCCTTCACACAGGATATGAGCAATGAATAAAACTCAGCCTTTGGTCCTTAAGACACAGGAAATTTCAGGCTTAGATCCTGTAAATTACCATTTCCCCATTTTCTCTCTGCTGGAGGATGGTTGTGTAATTTTGACTGTATCAAGTTTGGGCTCTGACAGAATAGACGGCGGCCTACGCACAGCACTAATTAGCTTGAATGAACATTTCAACGAACTTTAAAGCAAGAGCTTGAGCAAAGGACTGGGGCTTTAGTGTGAAACCCTCTCAACCTGAGACCTTTATCCTATTCTTTACCCAGAATTCCACATACCAGATGGATACAGTGGCCTAGAAGAAGGTCCTATTCCATTACTATAACCTGAGTCATCTATTATACTGAAGAATCTTCCGCAGCTCAGGCACTTTATCAGCTATTTAACGCATTCCTGACAGCAAACTGAGGCAAACTGGAGTCTGAACAGAGACGTGTGAATCGCTGCGTCTGCGTGCGTGCGTGCGTGCGTGATAAATGCCTGGATGAGTGGATGTAGTGGACTAGCACAAATATGGTCATGGGTAAGGCTGTCTATACGCTTGTGTGTGTCTCACAGGAATTTAACTTTCCCAAACCTCTTTCTCAGAGCAGGGAGGATTATTAAAAATGGGCGTAAAAACAGCCAAGAAAGCAGTATAGGAGGAGAGGAGTATTGTAAATGTTCCGTTTAGGTATAGACTGGTTATAGATTGTTTTGGTATAGAACATCGGACCACAAATACAAAAGGATTTCAGTAAAGATTCAAGCAATGTAACTGGCATGTGATTATGGGAGGAAATACGCTAGGTCAGAGAACAGCTAACATGAGCTAGCCAGCTTGGTTTTTAACTGGGCAACAAAGCCTCATTAAGAAAATAGTGAGGCAAACATTCTAGCCTCCATTTTGCACTGTTTATTTTTCTTAGAGACAAAGAGAGACAAAAAGCTGCAATAACTAATCAGCAGAATGTATACTAACAACTATTTCATTAAAGGACTAATGGATTTATCAACTGCTGCTTCATAACAAACCAGCTAACCAATAATGAAATTCATTGCTATTTCTAATTATAGAATTTTAGAGCTGCAACAACTACTCTGCAAAACTGGGAACTTAATTAGTCAGATAATTACGTGTAAATCGATTCTCTGAGGAAAATCATAACTGATGGATTAATCGATTAACAAAATTGTTAGTTACTGCCCTTTACATAGAGCACCTAATAAAACACAGAGGAGGTCAGTGAACAGGTAACATGAGCTAACCAGATGTGTTTTATTTTGTTTTTGTAACAAGCAGCTTTAAGAAAATAGTGACGCAAAATTTCTGTCTACTTGACTAACTAGCAGTTCCTCCATTTTGCTTTTTTTTTTCCCCTTACGCTGCAATCTTTTGTACTCTGAAAGTTCCAAGTCGATTTTCTTAAGTTCCAGTGCTTCAGCGCAGAAAAAAAAAAAATGCATAGAGCAAGGTTATATTTGTATGGCTAGTCTCTGAATTTGATACACATATAAAGAAGATCTACATTAATTATTTCTGTGCGATTCGCAGTGAGAAACATCATGCAAGATAACTGTGTTGTTCATGTTTGCTCAGAAAAATTGTCACAATGGTCTAATTGTGTTAGTAAAATTCAGCTGAAATCAATGAAATTATGTTACAAATCTCAACAAAACATCTTTTCACAAAACAAAAGCTACATATCAAGTAAAATCAAGTTTTATCGTGTATAAAATGTTGCATATGGAAATATGTTTACTGTCGATTGTGCAACATTGTTGTTGTTGTGATGTCAGGTGTGTTTTTATCCGAGAATTTGGGCGAGGTGAACGCTGCCTGATTTCCCATCTTGGAATTCGGGAGATGAATGACCGTTGCAATTTTCCACGACAGAGGTCGGGGTTTAATGAGTTCCGAGTACAATGGATTCCACTATTAGAAATAACACTCCATGCCTAACCCACCTTCCTTTCTACTGGCTTCACAAGGTTCTCAATTCTGCAAAACTAAAGTTCACTTAGATGAAACGAAACACTACCACGCTCTTTCTCATTCTAATGAATATTCATGCTCAGGCTGGGAGTAAGGGCCAGCTGCTTAAGAAAGCAGACAACAAGCACATGTCGCATTCCCTGCCCTTCTCTAAAGAACTGCTCATTTAAATTTCACCAAAACGCTTTTTATCAAGAAAATATATAAACATTAAACACTGCGATTGTGTATTGTTTGATAAGAAACACTTTCTCAATGTGAACCACAATGCGAGTGTCTCAATAAGTGTGTGTGCATGATTCAGACAATAAAAGTAAGCAGGTTTTATGGACGTATCACACTGTTAATTCACAAAAATCTTTCTTTATTTTAAAAAGACTAGAAGTAGTTGCATTCAGGAACGTGATGCAGCTTTACCAGCACCTAAACACATGGGAAGGCGCTAATAACACTTCATTTGTAAAGTGTGATTATAGTCTATTAGACTCTTGATTACATTGGGATTCAAATTCGGAGCATTTGGTCCAGAATTTAAAGTGCATGCTGTTGAGAGTTTTAAAAGACATGTTATGTGATTTTATATGTGAATTGCCATTGCTGTTGTTTATTTGATAAATCAGCAATCGCTTCCGTAAATCCGTTTGCTATACTGAATAATTTCAGCTGGATACTGAACGTTTGTACCTGCTGTAACCATAAAGACTGTCCTGTGCTCATCCCAGGGCTCTTATTCTCAGTATGCTCCTGCTGAACATCCTCTCAACACTCAGTGCTGTTTGTCCACCTGCCTGCTGTAATGATTTATAAGCTCACTATCCAGTGTCACTCAGAAGAGGATGGGTTCCCTTCTGAGTCTGCTTTCTTCCTCAAGGCAGGTTTTCCTTGCAGCTGTCGCACTTGGCTTGCTAATTAAGGATCTAAATCTACATTCGGATTTCTGCTATCTTAAGAGCGGTATACAAAAAAAAAAAAAGAACCGACTTGCTTAAATATTACAATTATTTGAACTGCTTATGCTTAATTAAAATCTCATTATCAAGCCTGTTACTTTCTAATATCAAGCTGCTCGGCAGGAGTTCTCACGTTTATCTGGATACTTTCAACATTTGAACACTTTTGATTATTATTATATCTATTCATAAACAAAAAAAATGACTCCTGATATAGCTAGCTAACTTTCTAATGCCCCACCCCCTACAGAGCACCATCATATGACTGTTGCTATGGTTACACCGCGAAGGGAGCTACCTCGCTCTGTACTTGCCAATTTTAATTAAAGCATTTCTGTACAAATGGCGGAATTCTGCACAATTAAAAAGAATAGTAAAATTCACATTTTAAGGAACATTAGTCTATAACAGTACTTGGAGAAAATTAATTAAAAAAAAAAAACAAAAAAAAAAACTGATGATAAATTTTTCTGAAAAATTTCTGCTTAAGGAAACCCACAAGTCATGAAAGAAATGCTGAAGTGCTCTGTCATTATTTTGACTTGGTAACTCTGTACTGTAGGCTATTGCATCATTATTTTGACTTAATAACTTCTTGTTGTCTCCTACCACTTAAACTGATGGAATTTCATAATGGTAAAGACGGTCTTTTTGACCGTTTGATTTTGACATACCATACCTGAACTCATTTAAATAAATTATCAACCATTCCATGTATTTGTGCCAGCTGAATTCCACTAAAGCAACATCTGACTTTGTTTACTGTCTGCGAAACAGCATACTGAGGAAGAACTATACACTAATATTCAATAAATTAGTCCTAATTATAGATGTGTTAAACATTAAATCAAAAATAATGAGCTATGTCAATATAAAGTAACTTGAAATATTATATATGTTGAAATGAAGAGATTATGAGTTACAAAGTAATGAGATACAGTATTAAGTCAAAATAATCATAATCACATCTTGAAATAAGTTCCTAAATCGACATAGCACTTCAATATTTTTTCCCCAACTCGTGGTTCAGGGCTTCTGTATCTGCCACGTGTTATAATCAACACTGAGTTTAGGCATGACATCATTATGTTTCTACAGTGGGCACAGTGGGAACGGTCTCACTGAAAAAGACCAGACCATGTTTTTCCGATCATCCAAACTGTCCAGTTTGAATTAGAACCTGATGTAGTCTTCTTCTGATGTAGCCTATTGTGCAGTGTGTTGTGCATTCTGAGATGCTTTTCTGCTCACCATGGTTGCACAGAGTAGTTATTTGAGTGACTGTTGCCTTCCTGTCAGCTTGAACCAGTCTGACTATTCACCTCCAATTTCTCTCATCTGCCGGCAGAACTGTTTTTTTTTTTTTCTTTTTTTTTTTCCACACCATTCTGTGTAAACTCTAAAGAAAGACTGTTGTGTGTGAAAATCCTAGGAGTTTCTGAAATACTCAAAACAGCCCATCTGGCCCCAACATTCATGCCACGGTCAAAGTCACTGAGATGACATTTCTTCCCATTCTGATGATGGATGTGAACATTAACCGAAGCTCTTGTCCTGAATCTGAATGATTTTATGCATTGTTCTACTGCCACATGATTGCCTGACTGGTGTACAGATGTTCCTAATAAACTGAACAGAGACTGTACAGGCTATTAAAAAAAAGTGTGACTGAATTTCTGACCGGATCTACTTGAGAAGTGGAATTAATGCGGCCTGTCAGCGACCCAGAAACAGGCACTGCCCTGACTATGGACAGAATTTTAATATTACTCAGGGCTTAGTGCGCATGTGAAGAAGTTGTTGCCACTGATAAATAAATAAATGAGGGAGCGAGAACGGACTGGCGGAGTGCCAGGGCCTGAGGGGAAATTCGGCTCCCCAGCTGGGTATTAGAACTTCCACTGTCGTTCCTCATCACTTGGTCCCCAGTCACCCGGCTAAAAACACATCAATCCTCTTTAGACCAACTAAGCTAATTGGACCGCCAAATAAGCTGGCATAGCCTGAAACATCCGGAGCTGAGTCACGGCAGGGGAGCAACATGAACTTTAGCAATGGTGACAGTAAATACAACAAGCTCCTAGAAGGATCTGGTGTCCTCAAAGATAAACATCAGGTGACAGGGGGCCAAGGGAAGGAGGGGGCTTGGTAACGGGAACACCATGCTGGACTAAGCAGCTAGGGTTAACAGTCGGGGATAAGTGGCTGGTCGTAGGTGAAAGGGGGAGGGAGTGGGGGGGAATGGGGATGGTGGGAGGAGACCTGATTAAGGTTCAAATAAGTTCTCAGTTTCAAAATAGATTCTGAGATTATAATCCTTACCTACCAGATTTACTTCTGTGTCCAGATAATATCCAGGATAAAGTCAACCTGACCTCCAGGCGCAGTAAACAAACAAACAAAAAAATCCATTTTATACAATTCCCACCTTACACATAAAGCACCCTGTTTGGTTCTGACTGGATTTGGGGTGGGTGTATGATGATTTCTGAGGTTCGGGTGTGATGATTGCTGGGCTGAGTGTGTGATTATTGGTGTGATTTTTGGGCTTAGTCTGTGATTATTGGTGTGAGTGTGTGATTATTGGTCAGTGAGTCTTTTTTTGGACTGAGTGTTTGGGGTGCATGAAGATTATTACGGTGAACGCTTGGTGATTATTTCCATGAGTGTGTGCTGATTTGAGGGATGAGTATGTGATGATTTTTAGGGTAGGTGTGTGATTATTGGAGTGAGTGTATGATGGTGTTTGGGTTGTGTGCATGGGGTGAGTGTGATGATTTGTGGGGTGAGTGTGTGATGATTTTTAGAGTGAGTGTATGATGGTAATTGGGTGAGTGTGATGTTTTTATGGTGAGTGTGTGATGATATTTGGGTGAGTGTGTGATGATTTTTAGGCTAAGTGTATGATGTTCATTGGAGTGAGTGTATGATGATGTTTGGGTTGTGTGCGTGATTGTAATTGGGTGAGTGTGATGATTTTAAGGGTGAGTGTGTGATGATTTTAAGGGTGAGTGTGTGATGATTTTAAGGGTGAGTGTGTGATGGTATTTAGGATGAGTGTGTGTTGATTTTAAGGGTGAGTGTGTGATGATTTTTAGGGTGAGTGTGTGATAGTGTTTGGGTGAGTGTGATGACTTGTGGGATGAGTATGTGATGATTTTTATTGTGTCATGTCCATTGGATTGAGTGTATGATGATGTTTGGGTGGTGTGCGTGATGGTAATTGGGTGAGTGTGATTAGAGTAAATGTGTGATTATATTTAGGGTGAGTGTGTGATGATTTTTAGGGTGAGTGTGTGATGATTTTTAGGGTGAGTGTGTGATGATTTTTAGGGTGAGTGTGTGATGATTCTTAGGGTGAGTGTGTGACGATATTTAGGATGAGTGTGTGACGATATTTAGGATGAGTGTGTGATGGTATTTAGGGTGAGTGCGTGATGATATTTAGAGTAAACGTGTGATGATATTTAGGGTGAGTGTGTGATGATATTTAGGGTGAGTGTGTGATGATATTTAGGGTGAGTGTGTGATGATATTTATGTTGAGTGTGTGATGATATTTAGGGTGAGTGTGTGATGATATTTATGTTGAGTGTGTGATGATATTTAGAGTAAATGTGTGTTGATTTTAAGGGTGTGTGTGTGATGATATTTAGGGTGAGTGCGTGATGGCATTTAGGGTGAGTGCGTGATGATATTTAGGGTGAGTGCGTGATGATATTTAGGGTGAGTGCGTGATGATATTTAGGGTGAGTGTGTGATGGCATTTAGGGTGAGTTCGTGATGATATTTATGTTGAGTGTGTGATGATATTTAGAGTAAATGTGTGATGATATTTAGGGTGAGTGTGTGATGATATTTAGGGTGAGTGTGTGATGGTAATTAGGATGAGTGTGTGAGTTATGATTCAGTGCTAAGAATGAAAGTAAGACTCCAACTATGCACTTTAGTTTACACAGAGTACGTAAACATCTTGTTTGAGACTGGTTCACCCAGCCAGGCTAAAGAAAGCTCATACTACGCATACTTTAAACGCAAACTGAGACACTGCACATACTCTGTACCACTGAGAGACTTTTATAGAACTAGTGGAACCGGACTTGAAACCATCAAATGACTCCACCGTAACAGGAAGAGCAAGATAGCATCAGCATCACTAACTGGTTCCTTGAGGAAGCACTTCTTAGCATTACGCAAGCATGTAGACTGCTGGCATGCCACTGATGAACCTATTCTTTAATGTCAACACTGGTTTTAATATGAGACAGGCAAACATTTAACGTTCCTTAAACGGAAAAATAAGCTAAGGCAAATCGGTGACAATACTTTCAGAAAAAGATTCAGCCATTTTCGTAATGACATCTACAGCTCTGTGCAAACGTACCACTTCTATACATGTTCAATATTAAAAATCAGCTTGTAATGTGAATTTTAATTTTCAGGTGTGAACAAACAATCCTGGTTTGAACTTTAACTTTGTATCACGAGTCTAAAAATCAGGCGTGTAAATACACCCTGGCAAAAAAAAAAGTGCATATTCAAAACATTTATGCAAACAGAAACCATCAGGTAAAATACATTTTCAGACTACAAAGTGGAGTCTTAACCAACTTGCAGTTAGCAGCCAGTCGCTCTGGAACACAGATTTTGCATATGTATTTGGGTCCTCATTGTTCGAGACAACAAACTATAGACATCTTGGATGTTTTATACAGATCACAAGACAGGCAACCCATTCCCTAACTCTCGAGCATGCTTTCAATTAGAAGGCTGAACACTCAGGAGCATTCAAAGTTAAAGGAG
Organism: Pangasius sanitwongsei; assembly: GCA_037576675.1. Taxonomy (NCBI): domain Eukaryota; kingdom Metazoa; phylum Chordata; class Actinopteri; order Siluriformes; family Pangasiidae; genus Pangasius; species Pangasius sanitwongsei. The sequence goes on along the minus strand of CM075022.1, from coordinate 13,530,856 downwards.
TGGTTTGAAAGGAGACAAGTCACATTTACATCAGTGTTCTTACTCTGTACCTCATACTCAATCAACCAGGTAAGGCATGGATGCCTTTCATTAGGCTAGTGAAGCTAACAGGTAATGGAAACTAATGGCCACCAATGAGCATCATGCAAACTGCATAGTGAGTTTATGATACACTGCCTGAAAGCATCTTATCCTTTTTTTTTTTTTTATGTCAGTATGATATGTTGCTGTCATGCCTCCTTATTTCTTTAGGCCTTTGACACTAAGCCAGTTATTTAATAAATGAATCCATAATCCACTCAGCAGCAATTGACAGCAATAAATTATTAATATTTATCAAGATAAATATCAGTAAATCAGTATCAATAAATCAGAGCCATTCATACACATCCTTTAGTTTTGAGCTGCAAGCCAACATTTTAAAGCAAATATTGAGTCTTAATCTGCACACTTTCATACTAAATAGCATGTGCAGCTATTACACCAAATACGGTTCTAATCCCTACAGGTTGCCACTACTAGCATACTAGCGCACTTAAAAGTATACGGAGATGACTTGGCACTATCTAGTACACTAGTACACGAAATTGACGTAGTCCTACATGGCTAGTTAGCTTAGCCTGCTAAGTTGCACACCGCCCCCTTTTTTCACTGCTTCTTCCCCCTTGTTTGACACGAATACCTCTTAAAGCCGGTTTGACAGCCAACTGAGAAGATTTTATTTCTAGAAAACGTCCATACCTTTCGAAAAATATCCTAACTGCGAATATGCCCAAGGCCAGCGGGAAAGCATTGAGTAAGTGTCCGGCTCTCGGGTACTCCACCCCGGGCGCGGGCTTCGCCAGGTCCGCCCAGCTCACGTTGTGAGGAAGCCAGAAATCCTCGTTCCAAAACCAGGCTGAGAGAGCAGCCATGTTACGGAAAAAGAGCTGGGTCTTGGAGAAGAATGTATAAAGTAACTAGCTAAAGAAAAAAAACAACTTCAAGGGGGTTTATTGTAACTATTCACCGCCCCCTTTTACTGTGCACAACGGCAAACGTGTACCGAAGTGAAGCTCCATCGACAGCTGCTTTCCACACCCGTACTGGGTTGCCAGATTGCAGCGAGCGTTTTCAGTCTGGTTGCCAGGTTGGATGTTTTTTCGGTAGTCATCACGACTATCAAGCTTCCATTGTTTTTTTTTTTTGTTTGTTTGTTTTTTTTTTTGTTTTTTGTTTTTTTAAATAAACAGGGGTGGTTTTATTGATTTGGGAGCCCTAGGCAAAATAAAGGAATATAGGAATTATTTATCATTAATAATTAAAAATATATATAATTGGCATTTTTATGGGCCCCTTGGCTCCTGGGGGCCCAAGGTGGTTGGCTACCTTTGCCTAGTGCTAAGTCTGCCCCGTTTATAAGATTTACTTGTCACAGTGAATGATATGATCTGGATAAAACCCATTTCTGAATCTTATAACAGACACGTGTCCTCCACATTATACAATGAAAATATTCTAACAACAGACCTGCAATTAAAGAAAATTACTACGTTCTGCTTACATCATCAATCAGCGCGATAAGGGCTCTTCTAGAAAATGGACTCATGCGAACAGAAACTATATGGCCAAATATTTGTGGACACTTGACTATCACACTCATATGTGGGCCTTCTGTGACCCTATTGATCAACCCTACTGATCACTTATGGGATGAATTGGAACGCCTCCTCACCCAACAGTGCCTGACCTCACTAATACTCTTGCAGCTGAATGGGCAAATCCCCACAGCCATGCTCCAAAATATAGTGAAAAACCTTCCCAGAAGAGTGGAGGTTATTATAACAGCAAAAAGTGGACTAAATCTGGAATGGTATGTTCAGAAAGCACATAGTATGGGTGTGATAGTCAGCTGTCCACAAATATTTGGCCATATAGTGTAATTCCAGGGTTACTGTCTGTGTGGTGTTTGTGTGCATGTTCTCCCCTTCTGGAAGATAATGGCTAAGATATATTGCCCATAGTGTGTGAATGAGCTTATGAATGAGTGTGCATGGTGCCCTGTGATCGACTAGCATCCCATCCAGGGTGTATCCCACCTCACACCCATTTTTGCAGGCATAGACTCTGGATCCACCACCACCCTGACTGGGATAAGTGGTCAATGAACGTGAGCAAGTCAGTTTAATTTATATTTATCAGCCCAAAGCCTGTTTCCATTCCAATTTGATTAAAAAAATCAATCCTTAAATGGGATATCACTCCATCTGGCATCCCTTGCACACGTGATGAAGATGAGGAAGTATGTTGTTCCTTCTGCTCCTGCAGTTTAATGAGAGAGCAATCCTCCAGGGGGAGACAGCATACACCAAGAGAGACCACACTGCTGTTTCTCTCTGCTGTAGATGTGAGTGGAGGAGATGTGCTAGAATGCTGAACTAACTACAGCTGTCTGTGCATGTATGAACTGCGGAGTAGTCCCCGATGATCTCAGTTTTAGATACAGTTTCTGTAAAAGGGTTCATTATTAGGGCATGAATGGCAGGAGCTTCAGTCACAAGCACTGCTCAACTGGCTCATGTTTCAATATGAACAATGACTAAACTGACTTCTGCATTTAGGATTATGGGAAAGACAGTGAAGAGGGTTGGAAATTGGGCTTGGAAGCACAAATTCAGTGACCATGATGCTCATGCGTTAGTGCAACATGTAAAGAAATACACAAGAGCAACTGTTCTTCAGGTGACTGAGAATGTCACTGCCGGATGTTATCAGACTTTCAGCAAGAGCAGTTTTTAAAATAATAATAAAAAAGTACACGGAAAGTCATAGTATAGCAGTGTTGCAGTGCATAAATTCTTCATTACAAAGATGAATGCACATTTGAGAGTTCAGTGCTGCCAAAACCACAGGGCACTGGTCTACACAGACATGGAAAAAAGGTGACATGCTCATCTTTTACCATGTTCTAACCAATATGAACTGCAGGTGTTGACCATAATACTGTCTGCAAGGTAAATCACTGGTTTATATAGATGTGCTTGTTCTAACATGCTACTGTTTCTATAATAACAGCTCATAGACGGGTTGCTGAAAGTGCAGATTGCACATAACGTAACACTAAAAGTAAACAGAAAGAAAAAAAATGCTGTTATTTAGCAAAGAAAAAGTAATACTCATTGAAAATGTAATACCCATTGATATGGCGAAGTTTTCTGTAAGGATACATTTATATAACATTTATATAAAGAGTCCTCAGGATCAGTCCTTTGTAACAGTCAGTAGGTTTTCCACCACAGGAAAGTCTTCACTTTCTCAGTAACATAATGAGCTGAATTTTTTTTTGTGTGTCTTATTAGCTTTGAGAGAGATAAAAAAAAAAAGAGAGAAAGAGAGAGGCTGATGAATATACAGCTGTTATAACCTAAGTGATAAAATTCCACAACATTAAATATAAATATAAACCGATTAATTAATAAAATATTTTGTTGGCAGATCACTGTGGTATAAGAGGAATAAAACACTGAAGGGCTGCTGTTATTGGAAAACAATCAACTTCGAGTTGGTAACAGTAACTCCGCGTCACATTCGGCTGTGTCACATCAGTGCATTGTTGATTATTTTCCTATAGTAGCATGCTGCTAAATGTTTTATTCCTTGCATGCTGTATATGGGCTTACTCAGCATTTTAAACATGTTAGAGAGCATATGTAGCTATTTATTGTATAGGTAGGCATTCTTTCAAAGGCTATGATTAATATGATGAAAAAATAGATTAGGATGAATCATAAATAACATAAATTTAGGCAATATGTAAAGTAAAAATGAATGGATCGATAATTCACCTAGCCTTAGGACAGATATGCTTCTTCCTCTTCTTCATAGATTAGCTCAGAGTGCCTCAAGCAAAACATTACATTTCTGCCTATGTCAAATTTGCAGATCAAATTGAAGACAGCAACATATATGGCACTCCAAGGCTCTAACTGTAAAAACCATACAGTATATGTTTGTTGGTGCTGCCATCATGTGGAAATTTTAAAGTCAGCAGTTGATGAGTAGAAATACAGGTCTATCTTCTGTGATTACCCATAAATCCACTCTGTATCAAGTATGAACCAGCCTTCAAATTTTCAGTTTGCTCATGTAGGATTAGGTGCAGTCAGTGTATATATATATATATATATATATATATATATATATATATATATATA
>CM075022.1:13508602-13526563 GCA_037576675.1 Pangasius sanitwongsei | reverse complement strand
CGTCTCCAGATCGCCATCGCTCTGATTAAAGAGGCCAGCAGGTAACGCACACGCACACACACACACACACACACACAAACAAATATATATATATATTACATAGATAGACTTTATTCTTGATAAAGCCAATCTGAGTCAATACATTTCATGACCATGGTATAACAAATAATAAAATATGCTGTAAATGAATTAATTAATTAATGATCTGCACAACCAAAAGTCTCAGTTTCTGTCTAAAATTGTATTTTCTGCCAATTGTTATGAATTTATGTGCTTTTATGTGTGTGTATGTTTAAGTTCTATTGCCATATTGAAAAGCACTGTTGTGATATACACTCACTGTCCACTATAACAGGAACACCTGTACACCTGCTCATTTATGCAGTTATCCAATCAGCCAATCATGTGGCAGCAGCACACTGCATAAACTCATGCAGATGCAGGTCAGGAGCTTCAGTTAATGTTCACATCAAACATCAGAATGGGGAAAAGTGTGATCTCTGAGTATTTCATAAACTCCTAATCTCCTGGGAATTTCACACATAACAGTCTCATGAGTTTACACAGAAAAGTGCAATAAACAGCGACAGTTCTGTGGGTGGAAACGCCTTGTTGATAAGAGACATCAGAGGAAAATGGCCAGGAAGGATATAGTAACTCATATAATCACTCATTACAACCGTGGTGAGCAGAAAAGTATCTCAGCATGCACAAAACATCGAACCTCGAGGTGGAGGGGCTATAAAAGCAGAAGATCACATTGGGTTTTACTCCTATCAGCCAAGAACAAGACTCTGAGGCTAGAATGAAAAAAATTGGTATTGTCTGATAGCTTGTTACTATATTACCTCCCCAACAGAGATTTTGGACTGATGGAATTCTTAGTCTGTGACCTGTATCAGAAACCAGTATCAGAAACTATTTATTGATAGAGACTTCAAAGCACTTCTGCAAGTCGCTCTGGGCGTCTACCAAATGCCATAAACGTACACGTAAATGTAAATTTTATGCATGTGGTTTTTAGACACTTCACATGTAATGCTTCATACATTTTTCACATGAGAACTTTTCTCATGTGGTTTTCTTTTTCACATGAATTCACACGTGCAATTTCAGGGCGTAACATATAAGTGCACTTCATGTTTTTCACATGATCACACATTACTCACATAATCACGTGAAAAAACGTGATCACGAGGAATTTGATGGTTCTGTAGAGGCTATTAATCTGGAATATGATGAAAGCATATATTCCAGGTTAATATACTCTATAAATTTTTTTACTGTAAAGTTGTAAGTTACCAAATTTATAAGACAGTGGCACGTTAAAAAAAAAATAGAAATCACAAATTGGAAATGGAAAATTGTTTAATATACACTCACCGTCCACTTTATTAGGAACACTTGTACACCTGCTCATTCAAGTACCTAAAGTACCTAATTTAAGTACTTTAGGAAGAGGTAAGTCTTTAGACATCGTTTGAAGTCTGCCAGTGACTCAGCTGTTCGGACATCTAGGGGAAGTTCATTCCACCACCTAGGTGCCAGAACAAAGAAGAGTCTTGATGAATGCCTTCCTTGTACCCTGAGAGATGGTGGAACCAGTCGAGCAATTTACATGTTGAGATGTGAAGTTTGTGAAGTATGTCAAGACTTTTCTATAAGGTGTGTTTATGATACCGCTCACAGTTTTGTTTTTTTTTTCTGATGTTTTCTGGCAGAACATTGGAGTGCCAAAAACAGCAGAGAAAATCAAACAAACAATTTGTCAAAATATAAAACTAGAAAATGACTTATTGAGCATTACTTTCCAGTTTGGTATCTTGCAATTTGACACCGGTAATTGTTATCCTGGTCAAAAAAATCTATAGGATTTGAAAATACATACCTTGCTGTCATGTCTTTTAGAGTCTGATTTGGCCTAAATCTCAGAGAAAGGTGCATTGGAAATTGAATGTGATTATGATAGCATATCAACATATTGTACACTTCTGCTAGAAAGACAAATAACTTGAAATAATAGAAAAAGTTTTATGTTTACTATAAAAAAAAAACATATTAACTTGTCTTCGTCTGAAATAGATGCTTTACATGCTAAAAACATCCAAGTCTAAAACTCATAACATGATCAGCCTGATTGCGGTTTTTTTTTTTTAAGTCTTTATCTTTAGCAGAATAAATAATTAATGCATGAGTTATATATAAAACTATTGCCATATGAAGCTGATATTTGAGATAAAACAGAATTAAAGTCTCGTGGGTTGTCCTTACTATCGACTGGCCTTTCCACACTCCTCTAATTATAGCTCTAAGTTTGCCTGATAGAAAGCAATATTAATAGCAGTGCCACGGGAAGGGCAGCCCATGAAGCATTTACAGAATTACAGTCAGATGGCTTTGATACACATTGTGAAGATCCATAAGGCAGAGGATTGGCTATGATTAATGAATTTTAGAACTGGCAAAAATATTGAAAACCAGTCCACACATGGGATCCATATTCCTCTGGCCAATACACTATACAGAGTAATAATTAGCAAATAAATAACAGGTAGATTATTCACAATGAATAAGGACAGATATGCCTCTTTCCCTTCTTCACAGATTAGCTCAGAGAAAAAAATTACATTTCTATATATATGTCAAATGAGAAAACTACCAAACTGGGATAATTTGCAGATAGAGTTAAATTTACAAGGACAACATATAGCACTTAAAATGCTTATCTGTAAAGAGTAACTAATGGTTTGGCCCTGTGCACCTACAGTTTTCATCCTGGAACGTGGGAGTATCAGTGTTATGTTCTGCTTGGAGATGAAACATAAAAGGATCCTCACAGTCTCACAGTCTGACACCTGACCATCCACTCCTATGCTACATTATAATTTACATTTGTCCAGGTGTGCAACCTACTGACATTGTACAATGAATTGTTACTGGTGGATGTGACTGTTATATCTGGTAGCCAATTTAATCAGACTGTAGTCACTAGTAGTAATAGTAATAGTAATAGTAACTAGTTACTATTAGTTAGGATTCACTTTTGAATATTACACATCATTTTTAAACACATCACATGTCATGTTTCATACATATTTGGGCACGTTTTGATTTTTCACCTGTGATTTTTTACCCCCCACATGATTAATTTACAGTGGCTTGCATAAGTATTCACCCTCCTTGAACTTTTCCCCAGGTTACAACTGGAACTAAAATAACTGGGATTCTCTGTCATGAAACTGGTTGCGTCTCTGATTAATGCCCTCCTTAGCTGGTCACTAACTTTTGGTGCATGACCTCCTGTAGGCAAAGTTGCAGTTGAGCCATATTCTCTGTGGGATGTTCACAGTTCAGGATATTTTTTATAACCATTGGTACCTTTCCAGAACTTTGTGCCAGACTTGTTTTGATAGCTCCTTGGTCTTCATGAAGATCTCTGGGGTATATTAAGATTGAGATCATGTGACAATTTTTTTGTACACAGTTTGACTCCATTAAACTAATTTTGTGACTGATGGTAACTAGTTGTGCCAGAACTAATTTAGTGGTTTTATATCAATAGGGGTGAATACGTATGCAATCACAATTTTTTTGTGAATAATTTAATTGATAATCGATTTCCCCCACTTTCAAGTGGGAGGGAGTGGAAACTTATGCAAGCCACTATTTTCACTTTAATTTTTTGTGCAAAAAATATGTATGAAACATATCTCAGGTAAACGCTATATTATAATAATAATAAAACTGAAATTTACCAGTTTTATTCCCATATAGCAACAGTGGCTCTCTACAGAATATTTAGAGTTAATGTATATTTATGTACTGGTTAATCAGAGGTGCGCATAATTTGGGAAAATAAGAAGGATGTATAAGAAATCTTATTATCCTAGCACAACGTACAGTGTCTGCACGTACAGTGCTTCAGTGCTTAAATAAAGCCTAATAAAGGTCAAAGGATGAAGCTCAGAGCTGCTAAAGGTGAAGAGTTTAGGATAACACCCGAGGGCATGTGGAGCAAGAATCGTATGTCATGCTTGGAGTGTGCGTGTATGAGTGCATGCGAACAGTCAAAGCTGTAGAGCTACCGATTCATACAGGAGTTAATAATGTTCATTTGTTTACCATCAAATTCCATGCATCCTACAATAAAGCTCATATAAACAATGCATATGCTAGAAACGATTCAGGTTAAATAATTTATTTCAAAATGACAGTATGTCATGTTTGGAGCCATACACATTGAATCAAAAACAAACCAGATTATGAAAGCAGGATGTACTCGTTGTACTCGTCAGTGTGTACAATTATTTGGGAGTTTTCTTTTTAACAGGAAACAAATATGGATGAATATTCAGGTAAAAACCATTTAAGGCACTTTTAATCCACACTCCTTTAGATTCTGTTAGCATACACAATAGTGTTACAAGCCAGCCTACTCACTGAAGACCAGCTACACAAAGACAGTTAGGACATATCTCTGACACATTTACAAAAAACATTTATTCTTAGGTTAAGTTAAAATCTGACATCATTAACAACGCGGACAATGTGATCTAGACGTGTTAGAATGTTGAAGTAAGGCTTTTTCGAGGTGCGGCGTTTTGAAATGAAGTTTGGCAAGGACATCCTCAGATCAGCCCTAGTTCAGATTCTTCTTTCCTCAGTAAGAAATATAGGCACAGTGAAGACAGCCCCATCTCCCCAACTAGATTTGTAGTAGCTTTTTAGCTAGACTGACCCCATCATGCTGCAGGTTGGTCAATGAGTTACATGTGTTCTGGGTGATTCTGCAAGCAGCTGATGAACTCTTTCACTGGATGGCCCTGGAAGCAGATCTGATACACTGCGTTGAACAGAGGAAATCTGGAAGAACAATAGATATACAGTAACATAGGAAATGTGTTAACTCTGAACTTCGGGATAGTTAAGTAAGTTATAAATATATCATAGGAAAGATACAGATAAATAGTTACAATTATAAAGAGAAACAAAATGTATTTAATATCATTTATACTATGTATTACCCCAAACACCAGTTATTACAATATTGCACACTGCAGATAAGATATTTTATTAAAACCCCTTAAAATCCAGTTTATACTCTTTCCAGACATCGTTCCTTAGTACTTATTTTAATTTACCTGAACCAAACAATGACTGTCTCTAGAAGAGTTTAGTTAGGAGTGTTAGGGCAGTTCTTTTTCACCTATTAGTCCATTTGTCAAGTCTAAATCAGAATAAAATTCAGAATTTTGGTTAATTTCCTATTTGGCTTGATTTGGTTTGGAGCTTACATTGCATTTAATTAGATGAACCAAAATTTGTGAAACTATTTTATTCAATCGTCAGCAATCGTCAAGGGTGGTGTTGTCAAGTCCAAGCCCAGTCAAGTCAAGACAAGTCAATAACCAGGACTAGGCAAGACCGAGTCAAGATCAGGTCTTAAGGGGTCAAGGTCAATTCAAGTCCAAATGAAAGCGAGACCGAGTCAAGATGGAGACCAAAAACCATCAAATACTTTTGAAGGCCAAGCTTGTACTTCAACTAGCTGGATTCATTCACCCATTGGGCCAATGTTTAGCCTATATTTTCTAGAAGAATCAATTAAGACCAATACCATACCTAGTGAGACCAATGCCCAAGACCGAGCCAAGTTAGGACTACACCCTGGATGGGACACCAATCTATTGCAGTGCACCATGCAGACATTCACACACTTATTTACAACTTGGGGTAATTAGCGTAGCCATGTTTTTGGGAGGTGGGAGGAAACCAGAGTACCCAGAGGAAACCCACATGGACACAGGGAGAATATGCAAAACATATTTGCTGGGTCATTTTAGCAGCTTGCTTTTCAGGAAAAAAAAAAACGTGACTGCAACCTAAAATGCATGGCGTGTTTGGTTCACTTCCTCCAGGTGGGTTGAATCAAAGGTGAATCATATTCTCACTGCAACCAAATTGTAATGGGGTTCGTTTGGAGTTGGATCAAGACCACATCTCTAAAGTTGAATTCAAATGGGCAAAATGCTCCATGTGTGAGAGCACCATAAGACACGAGTTGGAACTGACCAATGTAAGACTCTGGATTTTCAGAATAGGGCCTGGTAGTGACTCCACTATGAATATTTTTGCTTATGGATCAGTTACATGAACTCTTACTTGTCCACCATGTTTTTGTGCTTGAGAATGTGGTTCACTTCAGCTGCAGTGGCTGGACCCTGAAGCTTCTGCCCATTCAGCATCTCCTTCTCCAGCTCTTCAATTGACTGAAGATGGCAAAAGTACAAATTCTTCCCATCAGATGATATCCAGCTAAGGTAACCAAGAATTTGAAGCTATGTACCAAACGGAGTGAAGACTGACCTTGCCGGTTTTGGCGAAAGCCTCACCAATTTTACGGTTGCGTCCTCCATAGCAGGTGGTGATGAGGTCAGCGACACCGCAGCTCTCCAGGAAGGTGGCAGGGGAGACAGAACTGGCTGTGCAGAAGATCCGTGCAAATGCAATCATCTCCATCAGACCCAAACGGATTACCGCCGCCTTGGTGTTATCACCAAAGCCAAGGCCGTCACAGAAACCTGCGCCAACTGCCACAATGTTCTGGAAGGAAATTACATACCCATCACTTCCTGTGTATCTGGTCTTTTGCTTCACATCAGACTATGCACAGACGGTTTTGCTAACTGCCTTGTTTATGTAAATCAATCAAGAGTACCTTCAAAGCTCCACAAATCTCTACAACATCTGACTCTTCCACGACAGTAACCCGGAAGTTCGTTGTCTGCATGAGTTCCTTCAGCAGTGGCCCGTGTTCTTTGCTTTTACAGCCTAAATAGTTTGACACAGGTAATGACAAGTACACCAATTGTAATAGCTAGATATTATGTAAGGAATAAAACACTTCAGGATGTGCTTTTATAGGAAAATAATCTACACAGGGGTGGTCTTATAGTAGCCATTACCACATTGAAATTGATTATTTTCCTATAACAGCACATCCTAAAGTGTTCTATACATATTATACCACAGAGATTTTGCCAAATGTTTGAGCATTTCTTGAATAATGGCTATATTTCTTGCTCACTTACCAATTGTGGTCTCACAGAATTTGCCCTCAGCCACCTCATTGGCCAGGTTGGCTCCCATTAGCACAGTCATAGTGATACCCAGCTTCTCCTTGATGACATCAGAAATGAGTTTCAGCCCATCTGGACCCTCATCAACACCCTGGAGCAGGTAACAGAACAAACATAAATAAAAACCATGAATATACACTTGACAATGTAGCTGAATGCTAAACAACCTGAATCAGCTAAATCAACTTTTTTCCCCTGAGGCAGACGTCCCAGTTTTTTTTTTTTTTTTTTTTGAGAATTTGTGGCCCCCCACCACTGCCATTACCACTGCCCCCCAAAAAAGTCATCCCATTTACTTTGTTGTAGGCCCATTGTAATTTTTTTCAAGTTGAAATTTTCAGCCTTGTTCAAAAAGTGCTGTTTTTGACCATTTTCAACAACCACAACACATTCTACTTTTACCTGGACAGACAGCAAGTGTGCAGCATCAGTACATCTTTCAAGCACTGCGAGTATGGGCCAAAACATTACCAGTGAAAAATGAGGAAGGGGTCCGGCCTTCCAGAGAGTGTCAGTTAATATAAGGAGTTCAAAACACCTGCGCAAATGTCAACTGGCTCATCTGCCATTTGTATTATGAAAAAAAGGACAGCTCTTTTGGTGTATTTTGGGAGTATATTCCAATGTACTCTGATGTTAAAATGTGGAACTCCTATACAAAATGTATAAGGGTTGGCAGTTTTTTACATATTTATTTATGCCATGTTCCATCTCATCCCTCATCCCCGCCCTGTCCTGAAAGGTGCACCCCACAGTTCGAATACCTCTACCTTAGAGCGCTGCTTAGGACAAGCGTCCCTAATTGTAAAGGTAGAATTATATCAGAAATTTGGTTCCACTTTGAACTTATATATATGATCACTGGAAAACATTGCTATTGTATTTAAAATGTTAAAAATGTAGCATAACAATGACGTTTGAAGGAAGTATACAAAGGTTTGGGCAGGTACTTGTTTGTAGAACTATTGCAGTAAATGAAAATCAAAAATATTAAGTTAAATCTATCTAAATGCTATATACATTTTGTTTTCGATCCCATGCATTAAGCAGTTAGATATATAAAAATTCCACATGTCAGTCTGAGAGCTTGCCTTGATCAGGGACATCCCCACTGCATCTGTCTTGATGTGACCTTTGATTGTGTCGCAAATTTTCTTTACAAACTGGTGTGGGATTACAAAGATAAGAATGTCGGCCCCTTTCACGGCTTCTAATAGATCTGGAACAGCCACCTGGAAAAGAAAACAGAAAACTTTTTTCCCAATGAGCAAAGTGCTGAAGTTCAAAGGCGTTTGCCCTCAAGATTTAACATATAAGATAAAAGCATGTCAATGAGGAGTAATGTAGATAAAAGAGACATTATACTACAGTAATAATACAGTAATATACATTATACTCTTGCAGATTCCACTTATTTTACTTCATTTCTTTACACAATCCATATAATTGAAGAATGGCACTGCTCTGAGTCTTAGCAGTGAAGTGTTTATCCAGACACAAGACCAACGCGGTTGTAATGGAATTTTTCTGTTGAAAACAATTTTATCCCTGGACATGCCATTTTACTAAAAATGGCCAGCACAATATTTAAACCTACAATCTAAAAATAACAGCAAGGGACTGAAAAGTTTGTTAATTAACGTATCCAGTGTTTTTTTAACCGGTTTTATAGTTGTAGCCTGTTCCCACCCACCCACTAGCTAATTATCCGATCTGAGAGGAGAAAGACTAACTTATACTCCCTCCCACACATATAAAGCCAAATGAATCTTTTTTGAACTGCTGCTCATGCGACATTGCATGGAGGACACTAGCTGTCATAATGTACATACACGAGTTACAGTAGGTAAGGAATAAAACATGTTTTGCAGGGCATTCCATTTCTCCATGTCTCTCATAGTGTAAAGGTAGCAATTATACCACTGATTCTTTAATTCCTAGTTTGTTCGGAATAAATGCCAATTGGGTCATCCTTTATTCAGTTTATACTTATATTATCCCATTTCTTCACTGCAGATCTACTGATATAGAGTGTGATAGAGTGGTCGTGGCCAAAAAAAAGGCCCAGGACTGCCTGTGACCAACAGTTGGACCACCAAGAAAGACCTTTTTCCCTTAACAACTTGGAGCTATGCTTGGATTTTAATTCACTCCTAATTCAATTTACATGTAGTTTGGCAGTAATTATAATTTATGAATCAGACCTTAAAGAAGCAGTACGCAAGTCTGTCATACCACGTTAGGGGGCAGCTTGTGTCCTGGCAGGTATTTGACGTTCTCATGCTCAGTGTTGATAATTTCTGTGAGTTTGCGTCCATTCACTATTTCTTCAAACACCCACATGTTCACCGTGTCATCGAATGTTGCATATTTGGCAGCGTTGGTGCCTACGATCTTGGCAATAGCAGAGCCCCTGTGGATGAACAAAAATATGATTACTGAAAAACATTTAACTTTTAAGTTGGGCACTAAGAAATCCCCCCCCTTCCCCAGAATTTTGCCACAAAGTTGGAGGCACATGATTGTCTAGAATATCTTTGTATGCTATAGCATTAAACTTTCCCTTCACTTGAACTAAGAGGCCCAAACATGTTCCAGCATGACAATTCCCCTGAGTACAAATCGAGCTCCATGAAGACATGGTTTGCCAAGGTTGGTGAGGAAGAACTCGAGTGGCCTGCACAGAGCCCTGACCTCAACTGAACACCTTTGGGATGAATTGGAACGCCAACTGCTGGCTAGTCTTCCCAGAAGATGGGAAGAGGGGACCAACATAATATTAATGCCATGTCTTTGGAATAGGATGTTCAACAGGCATATTTGGATGCCATGGTCCACATACTTTTGGCCATATAGTGTACAATGTTTCATTGCCTCTTTCACTGTACAGTGTAGATTCATTTGTTTACTATATAGAACCCGTTCAGGGTACTAAAGAATCATTGGTAAAAATGAACGGTGAAAGTAACTAACAGTACTGTGTCTATGCTATGTGACACTCTAACCATGCCATAGCAGTTTCTTTTGCATGTTGTTGATGGAGGGACCCAAATATGGCGTGAGCAACTTGACTCTATTTAGCAACCTGTTTGATGTCAACAGTCGTGGCGGATATTTTATTTCATTATTGTAAACAATGGCTCCATAAGGAAATATTAAAGTTAGACATAGGTTCCTCCAGGGGTCTATGCTGGGCCCCTTACTTTTCTCATAGTAAATGTAATAGTTGTGCTGCATTATTAGCAAGCATGGCATCAGTATCCATCATTTTGCAGATGATACACAGATCTGTATCTGTGGGCTGTTAAAAACTGGATGATCAGTAATATCCTTTTATTACATTCTTAATCACTGATTAATTTTATTTGGGCCTGACATGGATAGACAACAACTTTCGGAGCTAACTTTAAACAGACATGACGTGTCAGACACATATCACTTCTTCAGCAACATTGTGTAGTGATTACTAGGAATCTTGCAAAAACTACCAGTGTATAAAACAACCTGTGTACCAGAGGAGTCAAAGGAGAACAGCAAGAAGCAAATAAAGGAGCAAGAACATAGCAAATCACATCCAAATTCAACACTGGTGTAAAGAAATGTCATCTCGGTATGCACTGCTTATTGGTTAACAGCCAGCTAACAGCCAAAAACCATGCTAGGTGCTGTTCTGTCAGCCAAGAACAAGAAAATCTCTCCAATGAAATCAGGATTACCAAAACTGAACAACTAAGAATTGCAAAAAGTTACCTGGTCAGATTAGGTTATATTACTTTGGTATCACGCATTTGTAGCTTAAATAGTAAGGAGCATTGAGGACAGATTTACTAAATTTGTCCTTACAACACCGTCCTCAAGCCTACTGGCAAAATGATATATTTCCTAAGTGATATGTGGCTAGGTTTTGCAAAAAATAATGTGGGAGAAATGTCTCAGATCTTGGATCTTGGAGGCCCAGAGTAACAGGATTTCCTCACACACAAGTGATGATGCAATGCAGAAGGGTGTAATCATGACCTCCATTTCAGCAGCATTGTCATGGAGCATGGGAGACATAACCTTTTAGTCTAGTATGTTGAAATTTATTTTAGAAATTAGAAGCCTGTGTGAAAATGTGATAACTTGATAACAGGCAGATTGCCACCATTCCCTTATGCATGAATGTAAACAGGGGTTCTTAAAGTTTTTGCAGTCGTGGGCCAGTTTAACTGTATAATAAATTCCATGGACCCCCTCAGCACAGATTTATTTATGAATATATTGCAACTATTTAAACATTAGGCACGTTATTGAAATGTGTTCAATAATATATTGGATATTTATTGGAGCCATAGAGTTTTTTTTTTTAACTTCTAAACTTTCCACCAACAGAGCACATTAGATTCCAGTTGACATTGTTTATAGACCGAGTGGTTTTTGAGTTATTGAATTAAACCCATTCAATTCAAGTAACCAGACAAATAGGCTATAATATCTCAGTAATAAATATGATAGCTTTGATAATGCTGGGTTGTAATTTCCTGAAAAATATTGCACAGATGTATCATTGACAAGCTTATCATTTCTACTTGTATGGCTAAATAATTAACTGCAATAAAGAAAGAAGGACGTAAACACATTGCTGCACTTCTGGTGGTGGGAATCACAACACCTTTGAGTCTCAGCCACACTAACACTTTTTGCGACTGATTTTGAAATCACTTAGAATCAGCATCCCCAAACATATTGCCTTATACTGCATGTTCAGTTACAAACCAATCCAACGACCTCACTGGCTGTGTTGTTCATTTGAACACAGAATATGTTGGTGTGTGAAGAATGAGAATTTTATTATGAATTATTTAAATAAACTTTGAAAAGTTTTGAGAGTAGCCACTGTATTTAGGCCAACTTTTTTTTGTAATGGAATGTAGTTTTCATTTATTCATCTTCAATAAGCGCTTTATGGTCTTGGTCAGGGTTGTGGTGGATCTAGAGCTTATCCCGGGAACACTGGCATGAGGAACACTCAAATGGACACCAGTCCTTTGCGCACACACACCAAGGGGCAAATCAGCATAACCAATTAATCTCTATAATAGTTTTGGGAGTTGGGAGGAAACCAGAGAAGCTTGAGGAATCCCACGTTTATACAGGGAGAACATAGAAAATTCACCCGGACAGTAAGCCAAGCTCAGGATCGAAGCCTGGACCCAGAAGCTGCGAGGCATCAATGCTACCTAATTCAGTCATTCCAGACAGGTGTTACACATTTGATCTCTTTCTATCCATATTCATTTGGTGTAGACACACAAATGTTACAAACAGAAGAAAACAAACCAAGCGAATTTTCAGATGCAGAATGTGTAATCAAGTGTAATCAGCGCAATCCAGAGCGTGTTGCGTCAGATGCAATGTCTGTTCTATGTACACAACAACAGACTTTGACATCCCACCTCATTGATCTCCTGCAGAAAGGAGCTGTACTTTGAAACAGCAAATACGAGTCAAGAAAAAACCAAAAACAAACACCAGCAGCATGAGCATTTTTTAAAAGACACATGTAAAATATATGTAAACTTGGTGATGATACTTGTGGAGTCAGGGGGTGCAGTCATGCCTTCTGTCTCAGAGCATTACTCAGCAGCTGTACATCTCAAGGCTAATGCTAGGACTCACTTTACTGAGTCGATTCCTCTGAACAAACAGTTAAAGTGAATCTGTAGCTCTGGTTCCTTTGGTTTATAGATTTTCTTTTAAACTCGCACAGTAACCCACAATCCATTTAATGCAATCACTAGATAAATGAAAACTGTCACTACATGACATAGGGATGCACAGTTAATCATATTTTGAATGGTTAACAACTGAGATTTTTTTTTTTTTAAATTGTAATTAATGAATTAATTAATCGCTATATTGGTGACCATTACTCTGGTATTAAAATAAAGTAAAACTTTATTTTAAGGTACACATAAAGATTTTAATTAAGCAAGTCTTGCTATTTGTTTAATTAAGCTCAGATTAGAGGCTTGTTTGAAAAAGTTTATTATAAATGTATTCATCTTCATATATACATGCATTGCTACATAACTAGAGATATATTGGATTACAATGACTAATAATTGCATTAGTATAATGTGATGATGTGCAATAAACATTTTAACCTCCAAAAACTATTGAGCATGAATTAATAACCTAAATTCATAGTGCTAGGGAGCATCAGGTGACTGCAGTTTATGGGTTTAAGAGCTAATAAAAGCTGGGCAAGTCATCCATCCATTTTCTGTACTGCTTATCCTACACAGGGTCACCGGGGAGCTTGGAGCCTACCCCTGGTGACTCGGGGCACACGGCAGAGGACACCCTGGATGGGGTGCCAACCCATCGCAGAGCACAATCACACACACACACACACACACACACACACTACAGACAATTTAGAGATGCCAATCAGCCTACAACGCATGTCTTTGAACTGGGGGAGGAAACCGGAGAAGAAACACGGAAGAAACCCCCAAAGCACAGGGAGAACATGCAAACTCCATGCACACAGAGTGGAGACGGGAATCGAACCCACAACCCTGGAGATGCGAAGCAAACAAGCAAGTCACGAATACTTTAAAATGTGCTCCACATTTTACAGTAGAATTTTAGCTATCATTAATCAGGGACAAAAATATTTCATTCTCAACAGTTGGTATGAACAGGTTTTAAAGCATTTATTGTGCATTATAACAAGTAATGATTCAATTACTAATCACTTTTACATAACAAACCCCCAGTTGTGTAGCAAGACAGGTCTTAATAGCTGAATTAAACAAATAACAAGACTTGAATTATATTATAGTTCATTTATTTAAGCCCAATTTTGTTTATATAAAAAAAAAAATACAAACTAAAGTGTCTTTGAGTTATAATGTACAATTTCAAACCAAAGGCCATATTTGTGTCATTTTAAAATTATTAAGGGCATTAAAATTGGCTAGATAATTGTGATAAATAATCATAGGCTGTTAGTCTGTATTCTGCAGCTAGTAATAATCATTTAACAGTTCATGCGTTCTTGCTAATCCAATTGAATCATGACATTTCAAAGGAGTCATTTAAAAAGAACCGATTCTTCTGCGACTCATCCATCACTCGTTATTTATAATCAGGCTCCTGTTTGTGGGGAGGAACTGTCCACCTCACAGATCCTTCTGAATCTCTGTCCACTGAGGTAGAGATCATTTCCCATGTCCCATAGCCATGTTTATCCTGCTGTTCGATGCCATAGTGTGAATCACCATTTAAACGGCGGCATTATGAGGAGAAACATGCAGATCACACACACACACACACACACACACACGGTTCTCACCAGTTGCCAGAGCCAATAAGACAGACTTTCTTAGGTGCCATTCTGTAGTGTTGGAGCTTCCAGGCTGTTTGGATGAGCTGCTTTGTGCTTAACGCGACCCACTCATGGAGCTCCACTGCAGAGCGTATTTATAGTCCATGCATGGGTTGCCAGATTGACCGACTGTACCACCCAGTTAGACTACAAAAAGGCTCCCAGTACATTATACACCAACACCAAACCATAACCAATACTAGCTCAGTGTTGCCAGATCAATTATTTCCCTCTCTACCAGGATCAAGTTGTATATGTAATCTAGTCACATATTTGAGTGATTTAAGTGAACTATTATTTACCCCAATCTGGCAACCCCAACCTATTATCCCAAAGGCATGGATTTCCAGACAAATGAATCCATATAAGGACTCCACTCTTACATGATACTGAGAATTATAACGTAGGCCTATACCACTTGCATGGCCTAATTTAGGATACCAAAAGTGTAACCTTTTGCACACCAAAGTTATGAAAGCTGCAAAGTCTTACAACTTCCATATTTTAAAATATACACGAAGATACAAAACGATCTAGGGAGAAAGCAGAAAAGTAATTTGGGCTATAAAAGGGTTAAGCTTTTGTACAGGACAATATCATTTCCCACATGACCACTAAGGAATAAAACACAAAAGGGTGTGCTGTAATTGGAAAATAATCAACAATGGGGTGGTGTGATGCACGCTGAGTTACTTTTACCACCTCAAAGTTGATTTTTTTCCATAACAGCATGTCCTGAAGTGTATAAAAAAAAAAAATGAATGTCACATCATACTTTCATAGTTACATGTTTCATAAGTCATGTCTCTATTTTCTGTCCTTTAGTTGTCAAGTGACCTTGACGTTGAAATGTGCAATGTAACTCAATCATGGCATACACTGGAATGTGACTCAATATATAGGGTTATGAAATCATACAATAAACATTAATATAAGTTCATCTTTATTATAAGGCTGACACATTCAAACAAGTTTGGTCCAAAAAAAGGGGAAAAAAATTACAATTTCTGTAATGAAGAAATGAAGTGATGCACACAAGGTTAAATATTGACAGTCTGAAAATCTTAAGCACGACCATTTCTTCAACTTTCAGAAAATTTGGCAACTCTTAACTCAAGCCCGCTACAATCATGGCTCTTAGTGTGTCCTTCATGAAAGTGTGAGTGTACGGAACTGAAGTACTCGTGTATGGCCAGTGAAATGGTAAGAACATCTCAAAGATGTTTACGGTGGAGAAAATACCTGAGCATGGACAGTTATATCGATTTTAAAGTCAGTCAACTAGTTCTAAGCATCTGCTCACCATTTCGTAGCTTTGTAGAGCCTTGGTACTACACTAATTTTGTAATATGAATCTAAACCTAACTAATATTCATATAGTCCATATTATGATAAAAATATCGAAAGACAAATATCTACCATTTGCAGCAAAAAAAACCCAAAAAAAAAACAAAACAAAAACTAAAAGTGGCCCCATAATTCATCATCGATTTATCCTTTACGTCAACCACATTTTGGAATCCACTACAATCTATGCAGCACCCGTTTATGAAAGGAATTTTTCTTTTTATATATAATGAAATCAACTCGATATGATACAGTAATGGAGTATTGTCAGTCAGGAGAAGTTTAAATATCTCACAATGGAGGCTAACTGTTGAACTGGTAACAAAGCATGGAAATCACAAAGCCAAGCTTATTAAACCTCATGTATGGTACGGTCATGAGAAACCGAGAATGATCAACCAGCTTTGTGGGCCATTGAGCTGTTTAGCACTTTAAAAGACACTGCCGTAACATACAGTAATTGTTAGAGGTGGCGATACAACAATTCAAACAATACTAAACAATTCTGTCCAATTATTGAGCTAGTTAAACAGATAACATGGAAAGAAAAAAACAAAACAAAACAAACAAAAAAAAAACATGGTTGAACAGCCAAGACATGCTTTGTGTCTGAAAATTGCTTTTTTTTTTTTTTTCTTTTTTTTTTTTTGCACTGGAGGAACAAGGCTAAAGTAATAAAGATCTATCTCAAAATCTTTTTGCAAATATCTACCTCACACAGCATCCAGTTCTTCAGTGATCTTGCCAATGCAGTTTAGGACACTATTAAAAACTGTAGCTGAACGCTGTAAGGTCAGGGGACAGCCATCTTGGTGCACTGTGGCATCATTGCACGTTAGAGACTTATACGAGTGACTATTAAATATGTATTGCGCATTATGAAAAGTATCGTCTTATCCATGTCCAGCGACCAAGGCCTTGAGTCTCCTTCGGGTCCTAAACACGCTCGGGCATTAAGAGTTTTACATGCATCGTATCAGAGTAACTAAATACCAGTGAAGCTTATTTACTTCTATTAGTAGCCTATAAAGAATTTGGCTGAAAGATTTTTCATATCACAGCCACTGCAGTAACAACATTGGAGTCTAGTTGGAACAAGTTAAAAAGGCAGAAGCATCTATTTTCCCCCTGGACAACAAGAGGACACAGAACAGAGAAGGAGGCGAGACATTTTGGTTTTCAGGGAACCAAAGCACGTGAGATCTTTCTGGTTTAGGAGGAGTAACAACCGAAAGTTGTCTCCTGCCTGCCACAGCAGGAATGTGGTTAAATAAACTGTAGTTTAGTGTCATTGACAAGGAACCAAAGATGGCAAACAGCCTCTTCTCTTCCCTTAGGTGTCTGTTCCTGCTTATGTGTTCCTGATGCCCAGCGCTTGCTCCAGCTCCTGTCTCCTCTGCTGGACCTGGAGTGAAAAACATAAAAAAAAAAAAATCAGTTATTTCAGAGGAAAACACAAATAAAGCCTATGTATGTAAACCTAAAACCTATTTAAGTCTTCAAAGTGAAGCCTGAGGAAACTTTTTTTTTTTCCTCCCCAAAACTGCACTCTCATAAGCTATTCAGGTTCTAACACTATTTGGATGGTATTAGCAGTCCATGAAGAGGTGGAATAATGAGATCTGTTACAGGTACTGCCTACTGATTTTATTTCAGCTTGAATTGGATACCTTACTTTCCTTCTTTGACCTTGAGAAAATTCACACTCACTGTTGACTTGACTGACTCAAGGCCAGGCTAAAATGTAGTCCTGCCTGAATAAACACAATTTATACAGAAAGACGCTGCCTCTTGGACTGGAAAATTGTAATTCTGACCACTGACCGCTGTATTCAGTCACACAGCACTTGCATCCAGAGAACACTTTAGACAATTATAAAAAATGATGGGTCATACACTTGTTTCCATATTCTCCTGACTCTGACCCTATTAGAAGGAAAAGACTGTCAATCCCACAAACTACAGCCAGTATAAGGCCTCACTTTCTATCTATATATGCCACTAATACATATAAACAAGCTTGTTGAATATATATATATATATATATATATATATATATATATATATATATATATATATATATATATATATATATATATA
>CM075022.1:13496416-13508502 GCA_037576675.1 Pangasius sanitwongsei | reverse complement strand
TATATATATATATATATATATATATATATATATATATATACACACACACACCCACACACACATACACACACACACCCCTGTATATATAAAAATACCATGTATATATAAAATTGTTGAATCCTAAAAATAAATCCATGCTCCAATAAGGTGATTATTTATCCGTGTCTGATGCGAAGTTAGAAACATCCGAGTTCAAAGGTGAGAAAAAAAAGCTAGAAACTGGCTTGTATCATAACATAGCCATGATACACATTGAGAACAACACCATAAGAAGACTTATTTTCAAGGCAAAGATCCTCAGGACGTTAGGGAATACTCAAAAGGGAATACTTCTGGGTCTGCTAGAGGCCCCTGGACATTCCCATAACAGACTTTTAGGCATATCCGCTTTATCACAAAGCTTTAATGCAGATGTAGTGCATTAGTAATACACGGATTACAAAAAAACAAACAGACGAAAAAGAAATGTGAAACTTTAGACTTTTTGCACTCTGCAATCACAGCCTGTTCTATGTAGCTGAGGCTCAGTGTTGCCAGATCAAGCGGTTTATTTGAACTGCGGTTAAGATTTTTCAAAATGGCAGATAGCCTGAAAACCACCACTACGCTTCTGTAAATTAGGAGTAAAAAGCCTTAGGCAGCTATTTTGAATTTGAAAATGAGCCGTTGTTCCTGTAGGGGCTATTCAGGTGTGGTCTGAAGATGAGAAGGAGTAGACTGTGATCTGTTCCATAATTTTTTTTTTTTTTTTAAGAAGACTATAGTGAACACCATCTAGAGACAGGCAAACAAAATCTCACCTTGGAGTAGAAGTAACGACATACAGCCTCTTGAGCCCATGGCTGGAAATAGAACTCGGCTCTTCTCTCTTCTTCAGGGTTTCCTACCACATCGGTCATGGTCTACATGAGACAGGAAGATCAGGAGAAAGTCCAGTTAATGATTAGTTTAATTTCCAGTTTGAGCAGGGAGATGCCCACCTACAGAGATGCTCATCAAGGCCTATATTCTTTCACAATAACAAATCTCAATACATGATCAAACAACAAAACCTAAATCCTTCCAATGGAGCGGCAATCTCTTAAAATTTGTGGTTGATTACAGCGGCACTGAAGGTGGGAACTTGCAGTCAACATTAGCTGCACAGATCACAGAGTAGCCAAAGACTTCTTGGCATTAAGCCTTTTGAAAGCATAAACACAAATGCCTATACAGAGTTGCTACATGATCAAACCTGTCCATTCCCTGGAAAATTCAGGTACTCAAGGTGCCTAAAATAGCCTACAAGGACGATTGTACACTGTAACTAGTGTTCACAATATTCAACCCAACCCTTGGGTTCACTTGTGGTTCCCTCGGTTCCCACTCTGTTCTTCCTGCAGCTATCTTGCTTCATTTAAGTTTCCATCAGTTGGTCAAAAACAAGAGTGTTTAAAACCACTGTGCTTGGACTGAACTCACCCTCACTTTCTGATTTGGCTTTAATAAAAAAAAAAGAACGGTTTAAAAATTAGTGCTTATTACAAAATTGTTAAACTGGGTGAACTAAGCTGTTACACACTTCCAGTTGTTTTTTTTTTTTTTTTGGAAATTTGCACTTTTGTAAACATTCACAACTCTTGATGGGGAGTCACTCTCATGCATTCCCCCCTTCTTAATGTCATTATTATTCCAGTCAGCCAGGAACTGGCCCCCCACCAAGAAATGGCTGAGCAGCCCAAACAGACACGGGTATAGATGGAGGCTTGGGGTGAAGGTTAAACACTCCATCACTAATCTTACTGAATGAGGGAAGTACTGAAATCTGCACTTCAAACCCAGCAAGAGTGCCAGGTTTATAACCGACAGTTGAACTTCACATACACTTGCGGGATATTACTCTGTCAAAACAAAAACAACAAAGCTTTGTGGCTGATTTTAAAGTGCGTTGTACCTTGAGGTCCCTGCACTGGGACTGTAGCCAGTCATTGATGAAGCCCTGAGGATCACGGGCAAAGCTCAGCATGAACTCCCTCTGAGTCTTCAGCTGATTGATGGTTTCAATGGTCTCGTGAATCTAAAGGTGATGCCAACACAGATGCAAAGGCTCAAAAGTCAAACCCTCATAATGTGTTTAAAAAAAAACTGAATCATAAATTAGGGGCAATAAAAGAAAACAAATGAGATAACTGCAAGCCAACTAGTGACAAAACTAGGTCAAAGGGAACAAAAGAACACAATGGGGGGAAAAAAGGTTAACTCAAAGTACACAAAGTCAAAATGTAAATACACCATCAGTATAAATACTGAGTCTTCCATTATACACAAGAGAACCAAGCCATAAAGGTTAGTCATAACAAAACAGTATAGAACAATCAGAGTGAACGTTTGCCATTAACACACAAGTGCAAAGTTCATCTTTACAGGGCATCTCCAGTTCAGTTGTTTAAGTGTAGAAGTTGCAAAATGCAAATGAACTGAGCAAGGTCATTAGGGCATGGCTGTGAGACCAGTCTTCAAGCTTTAGATCAATCATTACCAAGCCCCAAATTCAGGACTGAAAAAGAAAAGGAGGAATTCCACTCCAAGACCATTACCACTTCTTAACAGTAGGCAATCCCACCCACCACGATTTTCAGACTTCCCTGGAACTCTGGATGTTCACGAGCCCTGTCCAAAAACGTCTACCTAACCTTCTGAAATGAACACGGAGCATCGCTCATTTGAAGTGACCATAACAATAGAATGTGTGTTTAAGATTAAAATGTACTGTATCTCAGCATTTTCCTACACAAGCTTTTTTTTAAGGGGGAAAAAGGCCCATTGTGTGAAACTATATGCAAACAAAGAGCGTGTGGAAGCTGTGCTGCCGGAAGATGCAAAACACTTTGAAATCTTTGAAATCTGACCAAAAGGAACAGGGTGTGCAGCAAAACAATGCTGTAAAGCTTCCGTACTTAAAAAAAAAAAAATCTGGATTGTCCCAGGGGGGTTCAAGAATAAAGAACAAAAACAGACTGGACTGAACTACAGAGTGTTTACGTTGACTCGACAGCTGTAGTGATTAGACTTACATCCAGCTTGAACCACAGAGACCAAAGAGTACAGACCTTAGTCTGGAAGATATGGTTACTTTATTAATAATCAATTCGTTTTTTTTTTTGGTTTGTTTTTGGGGGATTGGCCTGAACTGTGCACTTGGCGAAAAGAGTATACCAGTGATGAATTTTGGAATATACTGCAAATAATGTAGGTATTTGTCTAAAATATCAGTAGAGGTGATGGAACTGGACATTACCAATACCACTTTTCAGGTGTACAAATAGTTAATAATTTGTCAGCCTCTCTCTACCCCATCAACCACTGGTATGGTTTTACACTACACATACTTAAACAAACCAAAAAGCAACAAAAAAATGTTGACTAAGTGGCATGTACATCTGAAAATGTACTTATAAAACTCTCATTGGTCAGAAATACAGTGACAGAAAAAGGTACCTTGACCAGTGTGTGTACAAAAATCAACTCAAGCATAAAGAAAACAGCGATGGCGCTCAATAAATTAATATATAATTCTAGAAATAACTAGTTTAAAACATTTTAAGTGTAAGCATGCACAGCTTATTTTCTGTTTTTGTTTGTTAGTCCAAATACCCAGAACACACTGCATTCCTGCAGCGCTCCAGCTCTGGCCCTGTGGTTCAGTTTAACAACTTGCATCTACAACCCAAAATACCCAGCGTGGGCGGTTCACGTCCTGCAGCTGGGTCAATTTAGGATCGAATCGAAGCTTTTTCACTGCTATCAAACTGTGTTGACTTGGAACAGAACCTTACTTTGACTACTTAACTGGTTTGGTCCAAGATTGGATTCAAACAGACTAAATGTTGCATATGTGAAACTACCCCCTATTCTCAGTCTCGGATGCTCTGCCCAATGGCTCATGGAGTGTCTGGTCTTTTGTACACTTTTCTGGCTGCAAGCTTCAGATTCTTTAATTTTGCAGTGTGATTGCAAACCGATATGATATGTTTTCAATGAAATACCAAATTACACAGAAAACAGAAACTGATGTCAATCCTAACAATAAGGCTTATTGTAATAGGCTTGTCATTTTAAATACAACGCTGACATAATAAACCACTGAGCAAGACGCCCTTATCCAGAGCGCCTTACAATAGTGCTTGCAATATAAACATTTAATATTAGCACATGCCTTCTGACATGCCTACATGCAAACTGATAAAGGTGAAAGACTAACGCTGAATGGTGAAAGCAGTGAGATCACTGCAAGCTGACTGATTAGTGATGAAACCAGGTCAAAGGGAAGATCTGGGAACAAATCTGAAAAACAATGGGCTCAAAGGTTGCAATGTGAAGAGACAAAACTCACAACTGAAGAATGGCGCTCCAAATAGAAAATAAACCAACCTGGATTCTCCAGTGAACAATCAAACAACAAGCCCATGCACAATTCTGTACCATACTAGGCTTAATCTGTCCATTGTCCATGTCTGGTCAGTGAATGTTTGTATTCATCGTGAATACACAACACAGAGAAACCTGCATGAGACTAGCAAATAATTTACTTAGTAATTCCTGAGACCCTTCATGGTTTCATTTTATCCTTTAATAATTCCAGGAGCAGAAGAGACGCTGGGTCGTTGTCTACAAATTAACGTAATGCTGATTAGAAGATGAACAACTCATCTGTTGAGATTTATCTCCAACTGCATACAACTATCTCTCGGCCCTATAAACAAATTTCATTAAGCAAGCAAAGCATTTCACAATAGTACCCGTTTTCTCGAGTACGCTTCTTCCCTGCATGTGCTCAAACAGCAACATGACCTTTTAATGCGTTTATTAGTTTGAAGTGATAGCAAACCACTAACTATGACCTATAAGGTGATTATCTGACCATTAATCACCAGTAAGGTGACTCACAGTCCATGGGCCATGTGGACAAGAAACACGGCAGGGAAATAAAAACATGGCGTTAAGTAATTTAAAGGACCAGTGATAACATACTGAAAATTATATATTATGTAGAAAACATCCATCAGTTGTTTTCACCTCTTTCTCATGGAGTGAGTGCATACGTTTGTATAGCCCATGGATTCTTGGGGATATAGGTTTGCATAGCCCATGGATTCTTGGGGATATAGGTTTGCATAGCCCATGGATTCTTGGGGATATACGTCTGCATAGCCCATGGATTCTTGGGGATATAGGTTTGCATAGCCCATGGATTCTTGGGGATATAGGTTTGCATAGCCCATGGATTCTTGGGGATATACGTTTGCATAGCCCATGGATTCTTGGGGATATACGTTTGCATAGCCCTTGGATTCTTGGGGATATACGTTTGCATAGCTCATGGATTCTTGGGGATATACGTTTACATAGCCCATGGATTCTTGGGGATATAGGTTTGCATAGCCCATGGATTCTTGGGATATAAATGTTTGCATAGCCCATGTATTCTTGGGGTATAAATAAGAAAGTTGGTGTATCTGCAAGAAGACACCATATCAAAAACTGATTATTAGTTTAGTCAGAGGAAGAAGCTTTGCATGACCCTCTTGGAATCTAAACGTGATTTACATAATGTATCTGGCATTAGACTTCAAAATAAAAGACACAATGTACATGAGATTTCAAGCCTCCCTCTGTCAGTGATTGGTCCACATATAACATGATCACGTTCGTTACGGCATGGATCTGCAATTTCATTCAAACATTCAAAAGACGGCCATTTCGGTTCCAAACCATAGACACAATGATTTCAATGTCTAAGAGCTTTGCTACTACTGGAAAATGCCCAAAAAATGAGCTCATATTTTTAAAAGATACTGTAATAAATAAAGAATAGCGATGAGACTGAATCTGCGTGTACTGATGACTGAGCGGTCAGCAATTTTGATACTTGTGATGAAGAAAAAAAAAAAAAAAAAAAAAAGACTAAAATGTCTTTGTCCTCACTGTCTCTTAAGGGTGTTCAACATTTGAAATCTTGGATCACTTTTTTGATGCTGCTTTATTTAATGCCTGCCTACATACGTGTCAAGTCCCTGTGGTAAAAAGACTTTAAATCAAAAGTGCACTGGTTAATTAAAAGCCAAGTCTGAAAACAGAACACAGAAAAGAACCACTGAAGAATGTAACTAGAAAAAAGATGAGGTTGTTCAACAATTTCAGATCATTGAAAACTAACATTTAACTTCTTTCTTGTCTACCTTCAGGTACTTATTGCAAATAAGTGTGAGAAAGCACTATAGAAATAATTTTCCCCCCTGTATTAAGTGAATGATCATAATTAAAATTTATCATAATGCATCATCATCATCATCATGTTTAATTATTATTGCTATTATAATTTTATCACGGAGGGTCACGAAGACCCAGCACTTAAACAAATGTCTGTTCTTTTTGAGGCCAGCCTGCATAAAAAAGTTCATCTTTTAGGTTTAGTGTCCGTTAATGTTTGTAATGAACAGCCCACTGTTTAACAGTGCGAGTTTCGCAAGCTATCTGGTGTGCTAGCATGACATTAAGAAACCAGCATTCTACATTCTTAGCTAGCTTTTATGTAACTAAGCAGACTCACTCTTGTATGCACAGTATCCATGAACCAATGTGAGCATTCATTCGCTCTTAATTAAAACTGAAAGGCACTAAAGGGTTTTTGCATACTTTGTTATCCAAGCCTGCAATCTCCTGCTGACTGGCAGTGGACAGCAGAAAAGAGTTCATCTGGGTCTTAAGTGTATCATCTACTTCAACGTCAATATCATAGCAGGCCGTCTTCTTCTGGTCATTCGGGTCCACACTGGTGATGGGTTGAACAGGAGAACATAAAGAATGAGTGGATCTCTTAGAGGTACAGCCTGCAAAATGGTTTCATAATGTTAGAGTTCTACCTTATGACATGGTTAATGATGATCGGTTCGGGAGGCATCAGCAGAGCATGCAGCCGCTGAGGAATCTCAGAAAACTTCATCCTCTGAGTCTCAAAGATCTGCAGGGAACAACCCAAAAAAAAAAAAAATCTTTATGTTCATATGAAGTTCAGTATTCTTAATGCTTAGTCTTTAGTATTGTTTTATTTGTTAACAGGGGGCCAAGCACCAAATGGCACCTACAGCATTTCTTTCAACATAACAAAGTTAAAAATCACTAAAGCAAATAATCATTTGAGAGCTACAACAACGATAAGCTACTTTCATCTGTAGACAAAGCTGGCTGATAGTTCATCTTTTTTTTTTTTTTTTTCCGAGCTGAGAGGTTTCGGAAAATATGACGTCATTTCCAGTAAGGGAATATAGTGAGCATTGATGTTCCCTGGTTTTTGCAGGGCATTGTGGGATTTTTTTAGGGAGGGAAAGTTCCAGTGCACTGGAAGGACTTTGCGACTGAGACAGCCCTTAAAATGGCTGACTCCCAGATCAGTGCCCTGACTACTGAACTAGGGCAAAATTACAGCTTATATTAATACCCTTATACTTTGTTTCTATAGTAACGACCAAAACAAAGGGACTTGTATGGCAGATGCTCCACATTCACTATTTGGCCAAAGGTTTGTGGACACCAATACAATCATGTGTTTCCGATTTTGTTTTCCAGTTTAGGGAAGATCCACATATAGGTGTGATTTATACATTAAATGTAATTCTAAAAAGTACAACGGTCACTTCTAAATATTAACATAAAATTGAAAAAGTCGGCAAATTGTTGTGTAAAATATTTTTGGGGTGGTAACAGCATCACACCACTTCATTCATGTTTTATTCCGTACTTGAAATATCGTAAATGTTCTCATCCAAGTAAAGGGTCCATAAAACAGGTTGAAGAACTGGAGCTGATTCCATAAATTAATGCATATTTTGAAATATCTTGTTAGGGTGGGATGTGTCAAGAGGCTTGAATTTCCACAACAGCAAGTAGTGTTCAGGATGCACCAAATTTTAAGCAGCTCATCCAGCTAGCTAATTGAACAAGAAGATGACCTAAAAGAAGCTGTAGACTGCAATCCTAAGTGCAAGATTTAAAAAAAAAAGAAATTGTCAGCAATTTTTCGCAACTGACAAACAGTAAAATTATCTACAAAATAAAATTTGTACTATATACGGATATGTATACAGGTGCCATAACAAGCCGCGTCTCTTATCTTTCTCACTCTTACCTGCTGGAGGTATTTGTCACAGTTGATGAACTCGCGCTCATGTGGGTCCTGCAGTTTGTGTGTCTTCACGTACTGCCACAGAGCCTGGATGATGACGGGTCTGGTCTGGGTATGGATGCCCAGCAGGCGAGCCAGTCGGGGGTCCAGCTTAAACTGAGGAGGCTGCAGAGGGCACAGGAATAATAGTCGCTTTAAACAGAACACACTTCATCTCTACACGCTCCTCACACTACTGGTTGCTGACTCAAGATGAAAATGATAAATTACATAAAGACTATTTTTGGGGGCAGTCGTGGCCTAATGGTTCGAGAGTCGGACTTGTAACCCGAAGGTGAACCTGAAGGTCGTGGGTTCGAGTCTCAGGTCCGGCAGGGATTGTAGGTGGGGGAGTGAATGACCAGCGCTCTCCTCCACCCTCAATACCACGACTGAGGTGAGACCCTTGAGCAAGGCACCGAACCCCCAACTGCTCCCTGGGCGCCGCAGCAAAAAAGGCTGCCCACTGCTCCAGGTGTGTGTTCACGGTGTGTGTGTGTGTGTGTGCACTTGGATGGGTTAAATGCAGAGCACAAATTCCGAGTATGGTTTACCATACTTGGCTACACGTCATTTCACTTCACTTAATATTGTGCCTTCCAATTCACTTGCAATTGCTTTACTTGATGATAGAGACACCTAGTGGTTCCTAGAGATTTGAGCAGGTTTCTCTGTAGCGCCAGTTTTTAAGAAAAGAACATTTCCCACATAAACTGATTTCAGATAAACAGAAAGAATTATAAAAAGGGCTCAGAAAAACTGAGGGAAGATGAGCAGTGCAGTACAAATCTTTAATCAGTATTTCTAATTCTCAGTACAACTGAAATAATACATTGTTATACACCTCATTATTTTTGATTTGTTGTAAAAAACAAACAAACAAAAAAACGAATAACCTTTCCAGACAATGTTTCAGTGCATCCCTAATAATTACACTGCTGCATTTATTATACACACACACAAGCCATTGTAATCGTTTTTGATGCATCACTGTATGAGCAGCAGGGAAATCTGAAATACCTATCTAACCGCAATACATCTGCAGCCCATCCATAGCGGCTGGTTTACCTGGTAATCGAGCATGAGAAGGACAGTACAGCGCACTCCCACGTCTCCAGGCCTTTTCACCTGAAAGCCGTCAGTCTCCTGAGTAGTGGGTGTTCTGTGCCACTGCGCAAACAAATCAACAGCTATTACACCCAAACACAGCCTCTGCTAAACCACTGAGGGCTATCAAAGGCAAAGCGTCTTACCTCTACCAAATGATTGTCAGGCCCATACAAGTCTTTGTCCAATTCAATCACTAAAGACTTGAAGAAAGAGGAGAATTTCCTCTTCTGCTTGGTGGCCTCGTATTTAGATACAGCAGTCTGAAAGAAAGTAATTGGGCAGATAAGGAAAGATAATCTTAACAAATTAGCCTTATATACTTATTGATATTCTTTTAGAGCAAAACATGGGATTTGCCGGGAATATTTACCTCTTGTCTACAAAGAGAGACTTCTACAGAGAAGGATTTCCTAAGCTAAAAACAGTTTCAGGACTAGAATCTAATGGCAAAAACATGACAACCGAGTGCCAGTGATGACTAAGATGCTATGCTTTAAATCTAGGAATAAATTATTACCAAGTAACATTGGCAACATAGGCACCTGGTACATTAAGATATTTTGTAAAATTTATATAAGAATTTGGTATGGAGAAGTATACACACAGAAATGTGATTTAAAAACAACCAAATAAATTTTTGGTGGAAGAAAATCCAAGTTGCTGGGGTCCAAACAATCCTAACATATCTCAAAGGACTTTTTTTAAATTATTTGAGAATCATAAGGCAGCACAATGCTTAAAATCAAGCAGATACACATCAGGAGCTTCAGTTAATCGGGAGAAAGCGTGATCTCAGTGACTTCGATCGAAACCTGGTTTAGTATGAGTTGAGTATGTCAGAAACTGCTGATGTCTTGGGATTTTAATGCACAACAAACTCTGGAATTTACAGAGAAGGGTGCGGAAAAACATTCAGTGAGCTGCGGTTCTGCTTGTAGAAGCACCTTGTTGATGAGAGAGGTCAGAGGAGAATGGCCAGACTGGTTCAAGCTGACAGGAAGGCTAGAGTAACTCAATCACTCGTCACAACCGTGGTGAGCAGAAAAGCATGAGGCAGATGGGCTACAACAGCAAAAGATCACATCGGGTTCTACTCCTGTCAGCCAGGAACAGGAATTTTAGGCTAGAATGGGTAAAGGCTCACCAATCCCGGACAGCTGAAGATTGGAAAAAAAATTGCCTAGTCTTTTTCCATTAGCTACTTTCGCATTTAGCTACTAAGGTTTAATACATGTGCGGTTTCTGAGATGCAGCAATTCTCTGGCAAAGCTGATGTCCTACTGTGTATCACTTAGACCTCAGCCCCACACTATTCCACTATGGACAGTCTTCAGAACTAAAATAACCAAAAAGCAATATCCCTACACCAAGGCGCTCATTAGAATCCCAGGATGTCTAGAATACTTAGGTACGTCGATACTTACGTCCTCGAGCAGCCGGCCTTCCACTCGCAGCTCCCATGAGGCGACAGTTCCCTCGCCATCCTCAGCGTCAGGCTTGGCAGGGTTGAAAGTGTTGGAGATAAAAATCCGCAGCTTTCGTTTTTGCTGGGCAAAGAACACAATTCAACCATTTTAATGACCGAATGATTTCATTTATCCATCAGCTGATCTTATTCTCAGTCAGAGACGGTGTATATACCGTAAACACCAACGTTTATTGCAAACCTGGACTTTCCCCCAGCAGTTTAGGAAATCCTTTCCAATTTCATATCTTACTACCCAGTTGTGCTATAATCCTCTTACGGCCTCCAGCTTACTGTTTCAAAATTAAATAAAAGCACTGGATGATACCTATTTATTTATTTACTTATTTATTAATCCTAATGGCTGAATTACACCACTTTGTTCATTTACTGTATTTAATCGACATTCTAGTTATTGTCCCTTAGCCTAAAAAGTATAAAGTTTCTAGTTCTCTTGAGAACAAAATCCCATTTCAGAGTGTCTACATTAAATAAAGGGTAATCGATTACTAAATACTCAACCACAAAATTACTCATCATATTTAACAACAAATACTTAAGCTAGGCAGGTCTCAATCATTTATACGCAATACACCATAATATTTAACACTCACAATACTGTTTTTATGAACACTAGAAATGAATCACTAGCCCTGAGCTCCATTTAGAAGGAGGTCACTCAGGTATCTGAAAGCAGCACAGAAGGCAGCTCTGTAATTCTCTTTACTACACAAAAGTTTGGGAACGGTTGAATGTCTATTGCTCTAGGCCAGCGGTTCCCAAACTTTTAGTCAGCTGAACCACTTCAACCTAAATTATTTGCCTCAAGTACCCCTGAAATGTTAAGCAGGTTAACGTTAAGTGGGTTATTTTACTCATGTACCAGCTTTTCTTGCTTTTTTAATCTATGCAGCTTTGCCTTGCTTGATTTTATGGCCAGGATTTCACAATTTGTCATTTTTAGAAAGCTGCTTCAAACATATCACACACTTGGCAAAGGGTTTGGGCTTGTCACTGTCCATGCACGCAAGATCAAATATTAAATTAATAGCTAGCTAACACCGTAATTTCATACGGTTAACTCTCACATGGTAAGAATGAACCGTGAGTAATTCAATCAACTTCTATCACTTTTCTCTTATGAGGTTACAATTAAATGCTACAGTATTAATGGTTTCATTGAACTTAGTTTTTTTTTTTTTTTTTTTTTTTTTTTTTTTTTTTTTTTTTTTTTTATTTATTGTTAAACTTAAAAAAAAAAGGTTAACAAAAATAAAAAAAAAAGCACAAAAAACCCCCAGCAAACCCCCA
>CM075022.1:13471070-13496406 GCA_037576675.1 Pangasius sanitwongsei | reverse complement strand
AATTCAATCAATTTCTATAACTTTTTTCTTTTTTTGTTAAAATTAAATTCTACATTTTTTTTGGTTTAATTTAAATTTTTTTTTTTTTTTTTTTTTTTTTTTTTTTTTTTTTTTTTTTACTTATATTGCTAAAATTTAACTCAACGTGTCACTGACATTTCCATCGAAGCCTCATGAACCCCCTGCAAAGCCACCATGGTTGGGGAATCCTGCTCTAGCCAATCAAACTTTCCGCCCAAAGCCAATACTGATAAACATGTAGAAATGTTTCTTTCTTTCTTTCTTTCTTCTTCTTTTTTTTTTTTTTTAATATTAGCAGGATAGTATCATAAGCCGTGATAAAACTTTTGGTGATTATTGCGATATTGTAATATTTTCCCCTGCATTTCTACTTCACACTATTAAATTCCAGGTACTGTTTTTACTGAATGTAAGTGAAGATGTTTAACCTTGATGGGTCTCTTCAGTGCCTCCTGGATATCCAGTCTCTTGCGCATGATGGTTTGATCCAGCTTCCTCTCAAAAGCCAGCAGATCCATGTACGCCTGAGACTCTGGGACTAGCTCTCTGATCTGCAGGGACAGGAAGAAGGAAGAAACATAAAAATCTGACTGACTTAAGTTACAGGATTATGTTGCATTATATTTGATACGAATTTTTAAATAATGATGTACAAAATCAGGAGGCAATAGTGACTGAATAAACATCTCTTTATAGATTCAGATACCACATGCACGTGTCTCTTTAGTGTGCTATTATTTAGAACCTCAGAATGAGTCAATAACGAGCAAGGCGTTGATGCACCTTCTGTCAGGCCCATCAAAAGGAGGCGTGGCCTATGTGACTATTATTCCCACTGAAAGAGGTGTGGCCTCCCACTTGTCAAAGCTAACAAGTCTTTATGATAGAAACGCAACCATTTGCAAACTACTGAATCACATCATGTTAATGTTTTAATATATCTCAAAACAATAGCAGCTTTAAGCGAGTTTGTTAAGAAGCAATACATCTCTAATTAATTTGAGAAAAAGACCACTTACTCTCTGAGGTAGAACTTTATCAGCCATCTTCTTCTTCTTGGCACTAAAAGAGGGGGGGGAAAAAAAAAAAAGCCCCCACAATTTAGATCTGAACAGACTACAAAAGTACTAAGTAGCTGTACAGATACACATACACATTTTGGATTTTCTAACACTTACTGTTGGTTGCGGTTCTGTTGTTGCTGTTGTTGGACCTGCTGTGGGATCTGAGGTGGCGCAGGCCTCTTGCGAGACGGGTCCATGACTGGCATTCCAGGGCGAGGTACTGGACTGGCGCCGTAGCCTGGAGGACCCATGGGTGGGCCTTGAGGAGTCATCCGGTTTGCTGGGGGCATCCCGGGTCTCTGCATAAACACAAAGGTAGGGTCTGTTAGCTAATTCAACAGCAGACAATTCTTCTGGCCTTCGAGAAACACATCAAGGTCAAGAAACAATCTGACCCTTGTTGTACACACTGCTACAAGAGAGTTAAGCTCAGATTCCCTTTAATTTCCTGGAGCCATTCTGAAGTGTACAGAACTGTGGTCACACGATGTTAGTTAGACTCTAGACTCTGGAACGGTGTTCTCTGATCTCTGTATGTCAAGCTTGCAATAGCATTTTTCCACCAGAGAGGAGAAAATTTAAAAATCTTACACCCAGCTGCTTTAATTCATCCCTACCATACACACTAAAGCCTAGATATGCTTGCTATCACACCACTAGGGCTGCGCGATATGATGATGCGTCAATATCGTGATGAATGATGTCAAAATACACTCTGCAGAGTTATTACAGGTACTGCAATTTTTAAAGCACAATTTTCATAGCATTCTTTTAAAAGCAGCCAAGTTGATGGTCAAGTCTTCAAGCTTTGAAGCTTTAAAAATTTAGATAAACAGATTTATGTTTTCCCTCCTTTTCAGTGTTAATTTCTGTAGATATTAAAAGCACCATCAAACACAATTCATCACTATTTTGCTTGGCAGTTTGTTAGCAAGCCTGTATATCGTGATATATCGCACAAACAGCTCTCAAATATCGAGATATGATATTTTAATCATATCGCCCAATCCTGATATCCATCAGTCTAGCACTGTGTGAAACAAGCAATTTGCATAATGTAGCTCTAACCTTGCACGGATGTAGCCTATTATTTTGCAGTACAGACTGTTGGATTCTGCCTCACGTGAATAAAATGATTTGCCAGATAAATGAAAATGCAATATTATTGACATATTATCCACAACGTGTACAGGTGATGATGAAGTGGTGTCCAAATCACTGCCACCAATTTCCCCAAAGTGACACAAAGAATAAATTTCCTCCATACTCACCAAGCCATGAGCCAGGAACTCAAACAAGCGGCTTCGCGTTTCAGACCACATGAGCAACACGGGTTTAAGAAAACCGCCGAAAGGTCTGTGTATACAAGCGGTAAAACACCTGCCTCCCGTCTCTCTTTCACTAACTGAGAAACCAGCAACTATCCAGCTGCTGATCCTTTAACGACACACACTTCACTCCACCTGGCGTGTGTGTGTGTGTGTAGGCTAAGTACTGGTTCACAGGTCTTCATCACATTTTACCCAACCTGAGCATGCGTCTCTCCGAGTACTGCTGCACAATATAACAGCAGGGCATCACCTCGAACATGTTTTTCACTGCAGTTACAAAACATGCTGTTTGATAAGCTGTACATTTTGTACGTGATAAAAGTCTTTCAGCACAGAGTACTCCTCCGACCTTGAAGCTCAATGCGAGTGTGGAGACTGTGGACATGCTGAACACACTGGCGCGTGAGCACACGAGCATTCTGTGGAAGTCGTCAAGGCCACAGAGAGAAAAGAGCAGAACATGGCTTTAGAGAAAAATGTCCGAGTGATGAAGATGAATTCAGTAGTGACTAATATCCTTTCATACGGTCCTCCTCTAATTAAACTGTTCATGGAATTGCTCTACTCTATCCACGTCTGTTTTGCAAACTGACAGCCTGCTACTCACTAGACAGGACTGCAGGAGCACAAAATTATAGAGTTAGGGTGTACATGACAACTGAGGTGCTCGTTTTAGCAGTGCTAAAGATGGCAGTATTAAACAGTTATATATTTAAAAAAAAAAAAAAAAAAAAAAAAAAAAAAAAAGTTACCACAAAAACTTACGTTGTAGCTCCCAAGTTGCGCACCAAAAAAAAGCATTCACTCGATCACTGGAAGATCACAAGTTTGAACCACGAGACATGACCGGGAGCAAAACTGACCGTGTTCTCTGGTTGGGAGAGATGGTACACTCTCTCTCTTTGTCAATCTCAGTGACACTAGTCAATCGTGAGCATCTGTGAGCACATGTATGTGGAAGAGGGTAAATAGCTCTGCATGAGCATGAGCAGCAGTTCACAAAGATGCATTTGGCTGGCTTTACATGTCTCAGAAGGAAGCATGTGTTAGCTTTCATCTCCCTGGTTGGTAGCTGTTATATGATGGGACCAAATTGGAGAAAAAAAAAAAAGTAGATAATTATTTAGCCTTTACATTAACAAGTTAAAAAAATACAACCCAAAAGCCTACAAAATGAGCACTTTTGCCTTTAATTAAACAGAAAAAATAACAAGCTCAGAAGTTAAAACAGTACAGCTCTAAAAGTCACTACACAGCTTATAATGTTTTATAGTTTTGCTTACAATTAAACAGCGAGAAATACAGCTAGCTAGTTCAGAGGTTCAATAGCAGACGAGCTAGAGAAAGACAGTGCTGAAGTTAGCTCTGCTAAAAACCAGGAGCTAACATGAGTATTACATTTATCACATACTTTTATTACACTTTGGCTTTTTACAAATAAACGTTAAAAAAACTAGCTAGCTTGTGTGGGAGCTAGGGCTGTTCCATACGGTATCATCTGTGATACACCGGTACAATTCCTCACCATGATAAGAATTTGTCCCGTGATATTGGCGATATGGTAAAGGTGGCTGGAAGGTGGAGGTCCAACCCTAGATGAGGAAGAAGATTCAATCCCCCAAAAAGGAGCTTCCTCCGCA
The DNA here is from genome assembly GCA_037576675.1 of Pangasius sanitwongsei. Taxonomy (NCBI): domain Eukaryota; kingdom Metazoa; phylum Chordata; class Actinopteri; order Siluriformes; family Pangasiidae; genus Pangasius; species Pangasius sanitwongsei. The sequence goes on along the minus strand of CM075022.1, from coordinate 13,492,350 downwards.
ATATAGAAGTGGTTCAGATACAGAAGATCAGATGTGAATCAGATAGCTCTCAAGACTGTATGCTGAGTGACTTGTGGCCAAAAAGATAGTGTTGAATGTTAACATTTTCATATCGTCATTTATATCGTTACCGCAAAAAAAAATCATGAAATATCATGATATAGTTTTAAGTCTATATCGCCCATCCCTAGTGGGAAATAACCGATTAAAACAGCAGAGTAAAAGGTTACTATGTAGACAAAAACAAAGCAGCAGAAAGAGTATATATATATATATATATATATTAGCAATTAAAGAACGACCCATCATACTTAGTTTATAATTACATTTAATGCTGTGGAACTTTCATGAAAGAAGTTAGTTCCTGTTAATCACTTGCACTAGAGCAGCTATAAACAAATGCTCTTTCACCAGCCTGTCTCTTCTCTCTCTCTCGAGCAAGATGACTCTCCCTTAGAGAGGTCAGAAGAACAATTTAGAATGATCGGTATAAATTGTCATTATTTTGTTTAAAGATTTTATTTTTTTCCATTTAGTACTGCTCTTCACAAGCTACATAAGATATTTACACGTTTCCCAGAAGACAAAATAATGACGATTTACACCGATCATCCTGTTCAAAAGTTTACATATAAACAAAATGCAATTTTTATGATCCGTCCTATCTTTTTTTTTTTTTAAATTAATATTTTTCAGATGTGTAAACCTATGACCCCAACTGTATGTATGCATCAGTGGCCCTCGGGGTATTTTCGTAAGTCTAATCTGGCCCTCTTTTGAAAAAAGTTTGGACACCCCTGGGTTAGGTCTAACTCCTTTTCTACATAACTCTCCTTTGCAAATTAGGGTGACATTTGGGATTTAGAGTTTAGTTTCAGAACACACACACACACACACACACACACAGAGAGAGAGAGAGAGAGAGAGATTTGTATTTTCTATTCTCCCACAAGGGAAACTTGTTATGCCTGACATAATACTAGTGAATCAGTCCCAATGCTAAGAACACAAACATCATTCATAACTGTCTTATTAAGGCACATTATAGGCTAACTTTTGTCATAAACCTATTAAAATCTTTCTAAAAGTAGTATACTGTATCTTAAAGTATCTGAGCCTCATTTGCATAGCATTAAAAAATGTAAAAAAAAAAACAAAAAAAAAAAACACACACACAGGAGTCTCATTTGTAATATGTTTAGTTGTTCATTCGCTACAATGTAACTACTGCACTATGGAACACTGCTTTAGCCCTGAATGTTTCTTTTCTTTTTTCGAGGTCTAAATTTATAATATTATTATTATAATATTTTTGCAAATCACAAAGCAAATCACAACTGAAAAGCAATAAACCATTACCCAATAATAATAATAATAATAATAATAATAATAATAATAATAATAAAATACCGCTAACTAGCTAACCAGTTAGCTCACTGGCTACAGAACTAACTGACGCTTCGGCTGAATACCAAATGGCTCTCTGTCAAACTTATAGTCCACTACACAGGGCGCAGATTACCGTAATTTTATACGTCATGGATCAAATTTATATAGGTCGCATGGCGCCATTTGAGATTCAGCCGTGCAGCGCCTGGTGATGACCCGCCTGTCCAGCCCTCTTTGTTCTCGCTCTTACCGGGTATCCAGGCCCAGGCATCGGGGAACGGTACATTGGATTCTGCGGCCCCGCAGGTCCCATCCTTCCTGCAGGCGTTCCAGGAGCCATGCCCGGTCCTCCTCCACCCGGTACCGGAGGTCCTGGTCCCATCCCGGCGCCTCCGCCGCCTCCTCCGCCTCCAGATGCCGCTTGCTGAAAACCGCCACGCGCCGCCATCTTCTCTCCACAACGCCGAGACCCAACAATCCACCTATGGGGAGCCGAGGTGTGTCACGTGACAGGAAACAGGAAGTCTTGACTGTAACCATTCTTTGTAGTTTTTCTTGCATATGTGTATATGTGTCTATCTTGTTTTGGTGGGAAAATATACACTGCTACGTATTCTTAGTCAGACATGTCTGGGGTACAGACTGTGCTTTGTTGTTGTTACTGTTCTATATTTGACTCCATATTCCTGTTATTCAGTGATGGGTAATCTAAACTTTATGACTGCTTTTGATGATCATTTGGAACAACCTGTAAACAGGAGAGTGCACACTTGTAGTTCTTGTGCGCAGTAACAAAGCACAGTTTGTACCCCCAGACATGTCTGACTATTTTCCTTCTATATACAGGTTGTTACAAATGATCATCAGAACCAGTCGTAAAGTTTAGATTACCCATCCACATATAATAGGAAAATGGAGTCAAATATATTGTATATGTCTATATGTGTCTATATTGTTTTGGTGGGAAGATATACACTACTACATAGACATATCTGGGCGTACAAACTGTGCTTTGCTGTTGTTATTGTGCACTAGAGCTACAAGTTTGCACTCTCCTCAAACCATGTTGAGTCGTTAAGTCATTTCATTTAGAACTGCTAAAGGTTTCTAGCCATGCCTATACCACAGTGTTGCTGAGTTTTTAATTGGTCAGATGGTGTGGATTAATATTTATAACAGCGGCTCTGACAGTAGTTCTGGCTGCGAGGTCAATCACAGGTTTATATTAATGCACTCGTTCTAATACGCTATCCTTTCTATACGAAAAGCTAATTCACAGGAACTTGCATGGCAGAAAAAAGAGAGGTTGGTGACTATAGCTTCTATAATGTCAGTGACAACAAACTAACTTGTCTCGTGGATGTTCCGCAACATTAAATGTAACTAGAAATGGATAAAAAAAACACAATTTGTTGTTCATTAATAAGTTAAAAATTGTAATCATTGGCAAATTGCTGTGGTATAAGAGGAATAAAACACTTCATGTTTTATAAACATCATGATGCCATACTGTTATCTGTAACAAATGAACAATAGTAAATTCTATAGGTAAATACTGTAGTGCTAACTATTTTGAACCCAGAATCATTTGATTTATATTTAACTATTAACATGTTCTATGTTGTGAATTTGTTTATGTACAAATGGTATTTTTAATCAAACAATGGCATTAGTGGTAGGTGAGCGATGAGTTTCTGCCAACTCTGGTGCCTAAAAAAACCCATCATTGACTCATAGCAGTTGTAAGCCATTAATTAGCCAAATTTGCAGTTAATGATGTGGATGATCTGTTATTGTGTGGACACTCAACGTGACGTGTCGGTGGACTTTTAGAGTGTAAGTGTAGTTCATTTCTGTCTTTGGAGCCTTGGCAAAAAAAACTCCCAGGGTCAGCTCTGCTTAGCTTGTACCAGCTTTATTTCTTTAAACACATGGGTTTGCAGATGTCAAGTGGAATTGTTAAACCACTCAGCATTATGGAAAGTTGTGATGTCAAGCACATTTAATTCAGCAGCTGTCAGGTACAGTTGATAGAAGTTGATAAAATTCTTCCCTCTAAAAATGCTGAGAAAATTAAATGTTATGATCATAAATGTTGTGGGCCAACAAGAATACAGTCCGCAGTTAATTCCGCTATTCATGCGTACATTTCAGCTGAGTGCATCTAAAAAAAAGGACAGCTTAAAATATGGAGGACCAGATCTGGAAAATGAAAATTAAATAAAATAATAAATAAATATATCAGCAAATAAATTAATGCATAAACATATTTCAGAAACTACATTATGTTTATTTTTATTGTGCTATTTTAGTTTTAGTTTAGTTATTTTAGTTACCTAGAGTTATATAGTTATATTATTATATCTCTATAATATATAGTTATATTTTAGTTAGGTATAGGTTAATAATTTTAGGTTCATATATCAGTCCCCTTATTTCCATATGGATGAAGAAATGCAGAAATACATTAAGGAACTGAAGGAATACATTCAGAAACACCTAATGAATAAATGAAGATAAAATATATTAAAAAAAACAGAAATTAAGAAATAAATTTAAAATATATACATAATTTAGTGCTAAATATTTCTATTAGTTTTACTGATTTATTGTGTAATTTGTTTATTCATTGTTTACTTTTAATTTTTGCAGAATCTGTCATTTATACAAAATAAGATGGTTTCTTCTCAAACGTTCTTGTAGATTATATCCTCAAGGTGTCAGTATTGTACAGTATCAGTTATGCTTCATGCGGCGGTTTGCTGATGTGTAGCTTTGCACACTGATGTTATATTTACTTGTGACTATATGTGCGGCAGCCTGTGAAAACCCATCAGAGATGATGTGGAACTGGGATGGCATAGTTGCCACCTCACAGCTCCAGGTAGGCTTGTATGACATGGATTTTTCCCTGCTCACAATTTACCATAAAATCACCCCACACATTTAATGATTTAATCACTCATAACCGATTGCTTAAAAAAAGTATAGGAAAATGAGCATTTCCACTATGTCAGATTTAAAATGAACATGGGAGGGTGTGATAATATTACCACATAATCTACCATTTAATCCTTTTACAAATAAGTTGTCTAATGTCCACATGGCTGACATTTTTGCTGGTGATCTGCTGCTCAAGTGAACAGGTCTGAGTGCTGAAGAGCCAAAAAAGTATATTTAATCACTTTTTAATTTTCATTACCATCACCATTATTTGTAAAGTGTTAGATCTGAGACTTTGTTGAAGGCATATTTAATCTTTTTAGATCAAAACCTTCATGTTGTTTTTTTTGGACTATTTTCAGACTGTTTTCAATGGCATCCCAAATACATAGAGTTTACGCATATACTTGTCCAATGTTTGCTAAGCTGAACATACACTGATAGATTTTATTTCATTTTAATGAACTCCAAACATTTAGCGTTTGCCTTGACAGAAAGTGAGGCATCCCTTGAATACAGTCAAGATCATGTGAGATGGGGGGAAGGAGGCGAGCCTTCCAGGCAGTGTCAGTTAACATCAGAGAGTTCAAAACACTCGCACAAACCTTTCCAGATATGCATACCTATTGGTTTATTTATTTTTTGAGTGATAACTCCAGCGTTACGGGGGCATGGTGGCTTAGTGGTTAGCACTGTTGCCTTGCACCTCCAGGGTTGGGGGTTCAGTTCCTGCCTCTGCCCTGTGTGCGTGGAGTTTGCATGTTCTCCCTGTGCTTCAGGGGTTTCCCCTAGGGTTTCATTCCCCAGTCCAAAGACATGCGCTGTAGGCTGATTGGCATCTCTAAATTGTCTGTAGTAGTGTGTGTGAATGGGTGTGTGTGTGTGTGTGTGTGCGCAATTGTGCCCTGCGATGGGTTGGCACTCCATCCAGGGTGTCCCCCACCTTGTACCCTGAGTCCCCTGGGACAGACTCCCACAACCCTGTGCAGGATAAACAGTACAAAAAAATGGATGGATGGAACTCCAATGTTAAATTGTGGCACTCCTATGCAAAATGCATAAAGGTTGGTAGGTCTGATAATATAATAATATCAAATTAAACACCACTGGACATTGTGTCAGTATAAAATTGTATAGGGACAATAAAATCGTTATATTACAAGCCTAGCTCCAAAGTCTCTGGTTTGATCCTGAGCTATGGTTATTGTCTGTGCACAAAGTAGTTTCACATATTCTCTCTGAGGTTTCCTCCGGGTTCTCCAGCTTCCTACCACCTCCCAGAAACATGCTGGAACATGGATTGTCTAAAATAAATTGCCCCTCGGTGTGAATATGTGAGTGTGTGGCACCTTGTGATGGACTGGTATCCCATCTAGACAGTGTTCTTGCCTAGAGCCCCAGGAGAGGCTCTGGATCCGCCATGACCCTGACCAGGATAATGTAGTTACTCATAAAAACAATGTCCTCCTGTCATCCTATTGCCTCTCCTTCTCTTCTGAAAGGCTCAAGAATGGTAGTAATGGTAGTAATTTCTGTTGCTTATACTACAATAAATGTTCTTCATTAGGCTAAAGCTCTACACCAGTGATAACTCCTCATATAGTGGTTAAAGTTTTGTGAAGCATTCTCACCCTTATCCAGTGACATTTTCAAGGTGACGATAAATAGCTGTCCTTCCACATTCACATTTTACTAGAAATATAGAGTCACTACCACTGAACATTACTCATGGACAAATAGAATCATTTATGAGAGCAAATATGCAAGCAATTAATTATAAAACCATTGGGAAAAGAGCGAGTGTTAAATAAACAGTGCTGGTTTTAAATTAGAGAGAAAACAGAGTAAGGAGTCTTCAGGAAAAATGGTGTTTGTGAAGTGAATTGAAGTGTAGCCAAGTATGGTGACCCATACTCGGAATTTGTGCTCTGCATTTAACCCATCCAAGTGCACACACACAGTATTGAACACACACACACCATGAACACACACCCGGAGCAGTGGGCAGCCTTTTTTGCTGCGGTGCCCGGGGAGCAGTTGGGGGTTCGGTGCCTTGCTCAAGGGTCTCACCTCAGTCGTCAGTTTGGGAATCAGTATCAGCAGGAAGTAAATTAAAAAAGACTACATTGTTGAAAAATCATGCAAATGTACTTAATAATTAGATGACCTTTATGAATTAAAACATGCATTTTTGCACTAATTTTGTGTGAATATTTATTTCACAGTTACTTTTTTTTTTATCAAGTTCATTGTGGCACAAAGGGTATTTCATATTGAGTCATCTGATTTGCATAGTAGTGCTTACTGCTTGTCATTTTAATTCTGCACATAAGCAATGAGACAGGGGATGTTTGATGATTTAGTTTATTGTATTGGCCATGGAGAACGCATTTCTAATTAAATGGTTTGAACCATTGAGAAAAACACCATCCATCACCAAAGAGTTGGAGCCAGAGTACACCGGGCAAATGCGATGAGGAGGGGACAGGATGGGGGATACCATTATTCTGAATCATGCAATTAACAGTGCTGAAGGCTAGAAGGAAAGTAAAAGCGCTGTGTCCAAATAAATGGTCAATTCACCTACCTCCTCTCCTATAGCAGTTGTGTGGATCTGAGGATTAAAAACATGACAAAAAGTGACATATAGCTATTCATCTCGTCAAACCAGAAAGATTTTGACATGAATGTTTCATACTGCTAGTCTTCAGAGTGGTAGAACGTTATTTCTAGTTAGCTAACTTTGCTATTTAAAGTTGGAACCATATTAAGCCATGAAGTACACAAAGGTCAAAATGATGTGCACCGTTGACATCACCATTATCTAACATTCAGGTTATTTATTCGTTGGGAAGACATTGCTACTACACTCTAAAAAAGAAAAAAAAAAAACGAAACAAACCCTTGAATAGTTCTTTGCATAGTTAACCAGTGACAGCTGGTTAAGATATTAGATACTAGGGATGCTAAAATCTAATACCTATCAATAGCTCCACAATGAAACAATTAGAACTGACAATAAGATGAAATAAAAAGAATGGGGCAAACTGTTACACACATTTACTTAAAAGCAGACAGGCATTTGTGATTCCTGCTGCATTTCCTCTGAATATGCAAAACACAAAGGTTGGAAACCGTTTGCAATGTGTGCTTAGTCTACTGTTAGGCATTTGGGGGGGAAAGGAGTTCATTACACCTACAACTGTATTTCACATTTGCCTTCTCAATCACTGCAGATGACGTGTTATGGATGTGTCAGTGACGTGTTCAAATGGAGATCAAATCAAGGGGCATTTCAATCTTTGTAATCACCTGGCATGACTGTCACTGATAGGCTGCATGAATGTACAGTCTGGGATAGAAGGAAATCAGCCCCAGTCTCACTTCTTCATACTATTCTGTGTATTTTTTCTTACAACCATTAGACATTTGTTAACAGCAAATGAGATGTCGATGCCAGAAACGAAACCTTATACTGGTGTCTTTTTTATCTGTGAAAGCTAGGGTGGCTTAGCTCTGCTAGCCCATTTACACCAGCCGTTTCGGTGGTTAATGGTTCTGGCTGTCTAAGGGGGTTCTACTTTAAACCTATTTCCTGAAAAGCAAGGAAACTACAACTTGAAAAACATTACAGTTGTAGAGTTATATATACTTTTTTTTTTTACTCAAGAAGCATGTGCTAAAGAGCGCTTGCAAGGTGGAACATTATTAAGACTACACAGCATTTCTCGATCATCTGCTCCTCTAGTCAACATTACACCAATGTAGTGATATTTAAATTTCCATATTACTCCCATGTGATAAGCAGATCCATCTCCAGTTCCAATATTGAATATTGCAATATTGAAAACATGAATGAACAGGTTGAAACAAACAAGTCATTTGCCAGTTAGTAATTGAGTTGTGTGCTATGCTGTTGAGATTGCCTTATTTTCCTTATGTTCTTTCATTTAGTTAAGTGTCACCTCATCCATAATTTCTATGTTGTTCCTATTATTATTATTATTATTATTATTATTATTGTTATTATTATTATTATTATTATTTAAATTCTCATTGACAAGCCACCAACAGAAGTAGGATCAAGAAAGGATCAAGTACGATCAAGAAAATTTCCAGGTATTTTAACTGTTCTCTTGCTTTCTTCAGGACTAGAATCAGACTCGAGTAGTGGAAGACTAGGAATGGGAACACAGTTATTTATTATTACTATTTGTTTTAGAAATATCTAATGAGTAGAGCTAGTACGTGATGCCATTAGAGAGCTAGTGCTTATATTGCTGTCTTTTGTAATATTAAATTTCTCTCCGTCTTATGGCCCTGACCTTCCTGTATCCATAGTACACCACAGACACATACTTTTCATCTACCATTAAGAAGCACACAGCAGAGATCTCTAACCTATTGTCTGCTCTTGAAAGACTGTCTGCGGAGTTTCGAAAAGCAGGCAGTTAAACTTCAGACAAATATCATTCTCAAACACCACGTATGAAATCAACAACAGTGTCTCTAACCAGTTCATCTATGGATATGTTCAAAAAGACAGTGGAATAAGCCTAGTGGTTGCAGTGTATAAAAAGTCATTGAGATACCTGAGATATCTCTTACCTTGTCACAAACAAAGCTGCACCATATTATGCTTGTTTTTTTGTTTTTTATCTTTCATGCTCTTATTATGTCTGGTTGGTGTATGTTTTGGTCCAATTTGCATGACCTCAGAAGATTCTCTTTCTGTTTTAAGGTGTGAAAAACCTTGAGTAGTACAAACCAAACTGGCTTCTCCCACTCATACATATGTATTTAAGGGAGAATAGTGAGAAGTCAGGGCACATTAGGGTGGAGAAATGAGCAGAGTGGCTGATTACATACTCGGTTCGATGTACTAAGCTTTGCATATCATTTTGTCTGCCTCCCAAAACCAGGTGTAAATTAGCATGTTGCTTGGAGCTTAATATGCAGCGCTGCCAGATGCAAGGTGCCAGGTGTTGAATAGAAAACATCACAGTGTGGAAATCATCCAAACCAGGATTATCCACCTCACCTGGAGATTTGCCAGTAGTGAAGAAAACACTCGAGCAGATTGTTCTAAATGGTTCCTTCAGGCAGTTGTATGCGGTTACCTCATTTTTGCTCCAAAACACTTCATTCTTTGTGGATTGGTATTAATAAAATCATTTTTTCAATAAAACAATTTATTGTTAAAAATAGTAACAATTGGTGTTAGGCTTGATTGTAATTTAGTATTTAAATGTTAACTTGGACCTGTTTTCTCAGTGGAAAGTTCAGAAATAAAAAGCTGCAATCAATAGCTAGAATATTGAATATTATTGTACACATTTGACTAATGAGCCTAATATGTGAATAGTTCATAAAATAAATCTGTGCTGATGGGGACATTTGGGGGACTCTGCTGTCCATAATGTGTACTTGAATATACTTTAAAAACTCTGTCAGCATTTTATGGGCTATTCCTTGCATGCGGTGCCTTTTGGACCTCAAGACATTTTTAAAAAAAACCAAAAAAAAAAACCTTTTAATGCATTTATAATGCATGCTTTTGTGAGAAGATTTGCATTACATTATGTGTTTAATCCCTTCTGCTAGGAAGCACAGGTTTAACATTGTGGAACATAACAGGGTGGAAATACATAGGCAAGATTAGCAAAGCTTTCAGCAAAATTAGTCTTTGTAGGACAATCATGGTTATCGTCATGAAATGTTGGACTTAAACAGGTTTTAAATAGTTTTACACCACAGCACTGTTAAATTCTCTAAACTGATTGATTAATTTTCTATAACAGCTCTGACAGCAGTGCGGGGTGCAAGGCAAGTCACAGGTTTATATTAATGCACTCCTAATACGTTATCTTTTGTTTATAGAAACAAGTAATTCACAGGGAGTTGAATTGCAGATGTTCAACATAATATAAGACCAATAATACAGTGCTGTTATTTAACAAAGAAAAACATTATCAATTAATAATCATTAATATGTGGTGAATAAAACACTTCAGGACATGCTGTTATAGAATGATAATCAACTTTGGGATTTCATCACACCACCGCATTGTGTTTTATTTCCTTACATATCTAAAGTGTAAATGTGTATGAGTGAAACAAAGACTGATGACAAAATATCAAAAAACAAAAATGTAAAAAAGAGGAGCAGGACTGTGACAAACAAGTTGCAAAAATGCAAATGTGGGGTTTTATTAAAGAAAACACAAACAAAACAAAGTGGAGACAAGGATCATTCACAAACCAAAGCAAGAGCAAGAACAATGTGGTATGCTACATACATGAGACTAAGCACAAACTCAACAAAAGCTTGACAGTGAAATACAGAGAAACCGGAACTTAAATAGAGTTACGAATTAGTGAAACACAAGACAGGTGACAGTACTCAGTGAGCCGCATGTCCGGGTCATGTGACTTGCAGGGCTGGATTGCATCGGCCATTTTGTGGTCAAAACCATTGCTGACATGACACTTTCTTAAGTAGGAGGTTGGTAGTGTTCTTAAAAATGATAGAGATACCATATTATTAAAACACCCATAGTATTAAAATTATTAAAACGCCTCTACAGTGGGCTGTACCATTTCATAACTTTTTTGTTAACTGAAACACACACCTCTAGGATCTATATACAATCATTTAGGGAAAAAAGAATAATCCTACCCACCCAGAGTGTATTACTTTGCACATCAAACAACAAGAAATACATTCTGGCTTCGGTTATTGCTTTTCTGATATGATACACAGAGTTTGGCATAGTGATGCCTTTGAAGATCTGCTACCATGTTGGATGTATTGCTTCATGCATATGCAGTTTTTAATATTGTAGACACACAGTGGTGTTATTATCAATGACATGATTATTGATTATAATCTTTATATTTTCAAGCTGTCCTTATAAGTAATGGCAAAACCAAATTACTGCCACATGATGATTTAAATGAGGAAAGAAGATCCATAATTTCAGGGTTGTTCCCTGAGCTTGTCATTATAAAAAATTATTCACAGATGCGAGACTGTGGAGTCAGCTGATCACTGTAATGATGTGAGAGATCAGGTCTATACTTTACCTGCTAAATTGTTAATATTCCAATAAACACGTGCACATATATATATATATATATATATATATATATATATATATATATATATATATATAAACACCCCATTCCAAAACCATGGGCATTAATATTGAATTGTTCCCCCTTTGCTGCTATAACAGCCTCCACTCTTCTGGCAGGGCTTTCCACGAGATTTTGGGGCATGTCTGTGGTGATTTGCCCATTCAGCCACAAGAGCGCAAGAGGTTGGGCACTGGTGTCGGGCTGGTGCGCAGCCGTTATTCCAGTTTATCCCAAAAGGTGTTCAGTGGGGTTGAGGTCAGGATTCTGTGCAAATTCTTCCACCAACTTCAGCAAACCATGTCTTCATGGATCTTGCATTGTGTACAGGGGCATTGTCATGCTGGAACACGTTTGGGCTTGGCCCCTTAGTTCCTGTGTTTAGGAACTCTTAAGGGGTCATCCATGATGCTCTGTTTTATTGGAGTATAAATATGACGTGAAAGAGGCCAAATTCCATTAGAGAAAATACGTGATTATTGGAGAAATGTTTGCCTCTCTAACCATACTGCTGTATACATACAGGCAAAATGCACATGCATCTTATCCGGGAAGGTTCATTCCAGCTCTGGTTGTCTTAAAATTGTTCTAGCTATTTTTATAGTCATTACCCTGTTTATGAAGATCCACACCATTTATTTCATTGTATTTGAGTGTTCTTTAATCTTCTCTACTGCAAATAATTACAGAATGAGACGGTTACAAAGCCAGTTAGTTAGCTAGTTAGTAAGCCGATATTACAACATATAGTTTGAAGGACAGACTATGGAAATCAGACCATTTGTGTGACATAGATGGTCTGTACTTGCAAGTTGTGAGGTGGCATGTTTAAAACAGTACTGAAACATAGCGTTAGGATCAGATATAGGTTGATTGGGCTAGCTATTCACTAGCTAGTTTGAGCTAGCTAGTCTGGCAAAAAAAAAAAAGTCACCATGTACAATATGTTACTGAAATTAAATGATCAAAACATCAAACTTGGGAAATTAAAATTTTCTTAAAAGGGTAAAATGGCTACACTGTGGCTGTGAGGTTCTGTCCTGCCTCCTTAACACTGTATTTTCCTCCGAAGTGACTTTAAGAGACAGAACTCAATCCAATCGTAGAGCTGAGTAGGTCTTGCTAGAAGGTCCTGCTAGAAGGTCCAATTTCTGACTGTCTTGGGCTTTGAACTCATAAAATACTGGTTATTTAATTGCTGAGCTGCCATTACCTGTTGTAGTAGACCTACACACATTCTAAACAATTCATGAAGCTCCATCATGCATACCTGGTTGTCAGACTTTCTCATCAGTAGAAACATTGCACCATTCTCCCAGCGTAAAATCAATATTAATGATGTATATACACCTTTGACAGCTCCATTAGACTTAATAACCAGATGCCGTTGTACCTAAATCAGCAGTATGAATGTATGCAAATGTGGCAATGATCGAAGCACAGTCTCTTCTTGGAGCTTTAAAATGGTCTCCCAAGAAAAGTATATCAATCCTTCTAATGAGCGGGAAGGAAACTCATGCCCCAAGGAACACTGTGGAAATCTTATAGACGACAAACGGCTGGACGTGCTAATTGCCCTTCGAGATCTGACAGGATAAATTCATTCCTAGTCTGGGGAAACTGCTGTGACACTTTTGGGAAATGAATAATGGAGTGAAATGTTGTTCATATTTAACTTTCAGAGTTAGAATATATGATGGCTTTAAATAGGCTAATAAGGACCTAAAATCAATTCAAACTTTCAGCTGCAATAATTTAAAAAGTTCCTAATAGGGTCTTGATAGGGTTATATTGTTAGAAATGAGCAATTAAAATGCTTAAGACCTTAATTTCATGGTTAACGGTTCCTAAGAGTTCTTTGCAGATTGAAGGATGATGCCAATGCAGATAATATGACAATAATATTTTAAGAGATCAGTTCCCTAACATCCAATACCTTTATCAGAATCTGGTACCCAATATATTTCACCACTGAATAAACCATCTAGCTAAGAGAACATATAGTATATAATGATTAGCTTTAACACCCCAGCCAAAACCTATGACATTATTATCCTTATTATTATTATCTATTATTATCTATATGACAATAGTGAAGTTTAGACAAAGCAAAATCAGGTCATTCTTTTACTCTGATTAATAGTTATTAAGATACAGTAGAAGCCTGGTAGTTAGCAAACTAGTTGTTATTACTGCATAAAGTTAAAAGAAAATGCACAATATAAATCACCATGGACATCAGCCACTCGTGTTATATGGATGTTGCTTGTCTCTGAGTGGTGAGGGGAAGGTGATATGATGTGCATGGTGTTTCAGTCCTTAATTTCACGGTTAATGGTTCTCAAGAACTTTGCAAATTGAAGGATGATTCCAATGCAGCTAATATGCCAATAATACATTTATATTAAGACTTCAGCTGGAAGTGTCTCACATCCAAAACCTTTAAACAGAGAATATCAGACTCTGGTATCCAACATATCTCCTTACTAAATAAGTAGTCTAGCTAAGACAGTAATATATAATGATAAGCTTTAACACACAAATCAACGTGACACCCTTACATGACAATAATGAAGTTGAGAAAACGCACACTCAGGCGTCATTATGTTATTCTGATTGATTGTTATTAAGATAGAAAACTAGGTAGTTAGCAAACAAGGTAGTTAGATAGCTGTTATGACTGTTCAAAGTAAAACTAACATGCAATACAAAATCACTATAGGACTTATCTACTCGTGTTACATAGCTGTCAGGGGAAGGCAATGTGGATATATTAAAAACAATACTAATACATGGCCATATATCCACACACTATTGTATATTACACACTTGACTGATCACTGACGTTTGGTAGAGGGCCTGCTCTAGCCTCGAGAGTTGGGATTGTGCCATATTCCCTGTATATTAAATATTTGAGATATTTTTTAATATTAAACCCTGATTGATACTTTTACAAAAGTCTTGGACATTTTGATAGCTCCTTGGTCTTCATGATGCTGTATGTTTAGATACATTGCTGTTTGTTTAGCTACGTTAATATTGAGATCAGTGAAGGGATGAATAATTATGCAAGACACTGTGGAAGTTACTTTTGAGTTGTGAGGGGAAAAGTGAGGAGGTGAGGAGGACAAGTAAGACAGGGTTAGAAATACGTATGTTTTACAGTATATATGATGATATATGATTATGAGGTAGTTTCAAGTAGCATTTCTCTTGACACTTGATTCTTGAGAGGCTTATATGGGCAATTAAAACTGTAATTTCATGGTTAATGGTTCCCATTAAGAACCATGCCAACACAGCTATTATAATAATAATATTCATAACTTTAGAAGCTATGCCAGTGTCTCACAATGCAGGGACATTCCGAGTTTTCACACACGAGAAGATCAGAATCTGGTAGCCAATGTATTTCAGAACATAACAAGATGTCTTCATAAGAAGTGATGAAAAGTAGAGTATCTACAGGCTGTAGGATTGAGATTATGGGCACTGTGTGATATTGTTCCTTTCCACCTGACAATATAATGAAGTCAGTGCACAGTACTGTCTACTTGAACCTGTGAAATCAGGTGGTGTGTAATATGCCAAATGGCAGTTTATTTTATAATACAGACAAATCAAATTTTTAACATGACAGTTATTCTAGCCGTCATTAGCACTACTGGTTAAATCTGTCTTAAGGCTGAAAGGTCAGGTGATGTATAGTTTCCCTCCCAAGGATAGACAGGCTCATCTGAATGCACAGAGAGACTCTGTTACCACAAATATCACCACAAATCTCAGTGCGGCGTATGTCAACAGAAGCAGTAGATGGAAATAACAAAGTCATGCCATTTTAGAATGCCATTACATTACCTGATTAACACATATCTGTCAGCATGATCTGCATAGTGGGGTAACTACACAGTGTCAGACTCCAGAGAATGAGATGTTACATTTTGGGGAATGACATTTTTCCGCCCTCTGGGCTTCAAATGTCAAGATTGTAATTTCAGTCTAGTGACCTATTGAGTGCATTCAGACAGAAGTAGCTGCTTGGGTACAACTTGCAGACAGTCTGATGTGAAATTCCAGGCCATGGCAGACCTTTAGCAGCTTCCAGCCTAGAATTATCTGTAAAATATAAATTCTTGTCCCACCTCCTTTTTTGTCATGCTTACTGTTCTCTTCCTGTGTTTGAGACATAGGCAGAAATGTTTAAGGGTTTGATTATTATCCTGTTGTGAATTATTGTATATGCATATAATTATTACATGTACCCTTGCTCATTCATGCAATTATCCAATTAGCCCATTGTGTGTATGCAGTGCAATGCATAAAATCATGCAGATACAGGTCAAGATCTTCAGTTAATGTTCACATCAAACATCAAAATCGGACAAATGTGATCTCAGTGACTTTGACCGTGGCATGGTTGTTGGTGCCAGATGTACTGGTTTGAGTATTTCAGAAACTGCAGATTTTCATATACGATTGTCTCTAGAATTTGCACAGAAAACAAACAAACAAACAAAACATATCCTGTGAGCAACAGTTCTGCGGGCAGGAAAAACCCTTGTTGATGAGAGAGGTCAGAGGAGAATGGCCAAACTGGTTCAAGCTGACACAAAATCTACAGTAAACACTCT
Organism: Pangasius sanitwongsei; assembly: GCA_037576675.1. Classification (NCBI taxonomy): domain Eukaryota; kingdom Metazoa; phylum Chordata; class Actinopteri; order Siluriformes; family Pangasiidae; genus Pangasius; species Pangasius sanitwongsei. The sequence continues at coordinate 13,476,250 of CM075022.1, read as the reverse complement.
TTACAACCATGGTAAGAAGAAAAGCATCTCAGAATGCACAACACAGAACCTTGAGGTGGATGGGCTACAACAGCAGAAGAGCACTGCTATCAGAACAGGAATCTGAGACAGTTAAAGATTGGAAAAACAGCGCTTTGTCTTTTTATGCTCTTCTACTGTATCTGCATGATTTTATGCATTGCACTGTTGCTGCATGATTGCTGATTGGATAGTACAGGTGTTCCTATTTAAGTATGTTGAGTTTCTCCAGCTATGACAGTAATTTACATTAAATTACCATGGAACGTGAACCTGTGACTGCTTTCTAATCAGGGCATAATACACAGCAGAAAGTATAATTGGTGACTTTCCAATTACTATATGTACGTCACCAGAATTTCTCCCTTTCCAATGTAAAGTTGATATAGTTAATGCATTACCTTCACCTGAAGGTTAATGATTATTAGGCTAAGACTCTACTAATGAGAGAGAGACACAGAACCTGAGTGATCTGTTAAAAACATTCTTCTTTCCTATTCAAACTAGTAACATCCAATTGTAAAGAAGCTAACAAACTGCATTAGTAGTCTGCCCTTGCAAATTCACTATACAGTCTTGTCAGAGGAACTCCTAATATTTGCATGTTCTCATTTTCTCTTATAGCGAGCACATGACCAACCATCACAAACAAAAGTGACTATATCTGGTTCACATTTATTGAGTGTGTAATGAATCCTGCTCCTCATTTAACCACTAACTGCTTTATTATGTCATGGATTTTCAAGCAGCAAATACGATAGATAAAAGTAAGTCAAATTGATATTGAATTGAACTTCTTGTTGTCAATGATATGTAGCGACATCTTGAATGCTCTTTTAGTCATCTTGCACTATTCGTAACTGACCTGCACTTAAACAATTTGTGAGGACACACATGCAGCTCCTTTTTATCAGCAAATAAATACATCTAAAAAAGTTACTACTAACTGGGCAGTTTTGCTTCTGTTGGTGATTTTTAACTCTTGCAAGAGAGCTATGCTGTAACAGGGGTATAATTAGAATTTCATATTGACAATTCCTGTATGATCTCAGTTTGCACCCATACACTAGAAACGCAGCTCTGCCTCTGCTCTTTGCTCAGTGTGATTGTATTTTTATTAAGATTAATATAGAAATCTAATGGGAGGGCTAATTTATTTAAGCCAGATCTTTGATTGAAGTAATCTCGGTCAGTTATATTTCCAGGAATTGTAGAGAAAAGGGGTTCTCTAACTGTTACAGTCAGTGATTCCTTTAACTTTAAAGAAAAAAAATGGACCCGCTTAGTACAGATTTATTTTATGATCAAATATTATGAACATTAGACATAGTATTTAACTACAGTAGTATATTTAAATACATACACCAATATTTTAGCTATTTACTTGGGCTAGAGCTAGCTAGAACTAGAGATTTTTTCGAACATTCCATAGAACCCTTTTTTTTTTTTTTTTTTAATTATTAAAACTGTCATTAGTTTCCAGTTAACATTTTTCTTTGATACTTTGATAATGGTGGGTTGTGATTGATCCACTGTAACAAAATTTGAAAATTTGAAAATCAGGAATGCTGTTATTTAACCCAGCTAACAATACGAACTAATGAGGAACATGCAGTATTTAAGTGCCATTGTTAGTTCCAGTCCAACTAACAGTTGAGTTTGAAAGTGGGGTGAGGTCTGGGGTTGAGGTAACACAGTCCATTGCAGTCGAGCTGATGCAATTGATAAGACACAGAGTGTGACTGTAAATAAAGTGGTCTTTGTTATTTATAATATCCATGCATATTTATTTGTCATTTCCATCATACTTGGAATATCTCTTACAAATTCTTCAAACGATATACCTCATAGCCTTTACTTTGAGTTGGCAGCTCATGTTATTTTATTCCATATTTTCATTTTATGTGCTCCTTTGATCTCTGATGAAAGGAAAGAAGTCTCAGTTAATATTTCCTCCAGATGACCTGCTTTCACAAGACATCACTACATTCCCTCATCTGTAGAGACTGGGTCACTGTAGTAGACTTTATAGGAGATCCTATTGCACTTACTGCCACTCAGGTGGAAGCAATTCTTCAAAAAATGAATGAATATATGAAAGTTGGTCACTAAACTATCAGCTATGCCTCCTCAAGTGTTGAAATTTTTGATAAGGTTGAAAACAGCTGAAGCTGATATGTGTGATGCTCAGCGAAAAGCTGAAAGTGCATTTGAAAGTGCTGTGGTGAATTTTCCATACTCGGTGCAAAACCAGCTTAAAATTCCTTGGGAGAGGAAGTACAGGCCATACAATTTAATAATCTTAATGATCTAACTGCTGCCATGCTGAGAGGTTGGACTTGCCCACATTACATGATTAGCTAGATCATTTGCACATCATGAAAAGCACAGACATTCATGTTCATGCACTTAAGCTAGTAGACTCATTCTTTATAATAGCCAGCTACATTAGTTACCTCTGACTGAATAGGGTTGTAGTGCAGAAGAGTGCTTCTGTATAGCTGTAAGTAAAGTATGTTTCATGGTTTTCATTGCATCATAGTCCTTCTCAGTGACCTATAATGGCTGATTGTCACGAACAACATACTGAGTAAGAGCTATTATTTTCACTCACCTGCCATTGTCTGTAGACATTTTTTCCAGCCTATCACCACTGACCTATTGTTGATATCAAAGAAGTCGACGTGTTGAGTTTTATGTTTAAGCTGTTAAGGCACTGATGTAAATTGCACCTTGACTTGTGAGCAATGTGTAGACCCTGGTGAAAGGAAGCAGGTGTGTCTCATCAGTGCTCAGTGCTCGCACGACTGAAGTGCTCTCTCTCTCTCACACATCCAACAGTTTCTCTACCTTCGTGCTCGCTTCACTGCTCCATGCTCCCGAATACATTGTGTGTGCAATTCATTGCACCTTGCACTCATTTTTAATGACTACGCTCGCTGATAGTGCTCTGAGTGCTCAGGTTGGCTGCCCTCATGCTCTCTATTAAATATGCTGTTTAACCTCCATAAAGATATTTTATCAGGTTACTTGTATTGTAGGAAGATGCTGTAGTTCCTCCTCTTGATACTTTCGCAGAACACAGTTTGCATTTTGCTTTGCTTTGATTGCCATCATTAATCATGAAATGTGTACAGATTGCTGTCATTTTGTGTCGTCTGTTCTTTAGTGTGACAGTGTGTACTATCCTTACATCACAGAGTAACACCTGCTATCGGTTGTTTGAATTGGATGCATCCCTATTTGATACACATTAAAATGTAAATGGACTCTCTTGTTTTCTTCTTCCTTCCCAAAATAAACCCGAAACAAAGTACAAAGAATGCATCTAAAATTCTCAATGATATTTATTATACCTTCATAGATAAATAGAACAGTCTATTATCTGTAAAGATGGTGACTGGACTATTAGGCAACTTGTCTACTTTTTTGTCGTAGAAAAACAAAAATCGGATTAATAGAGTAACGATTATGATTATCATGATGATCATAGTCTCTGAAAGAATATGATCCTGTCTTTCTTTTTCATCAGCTTTTACATAATGGTGGTCTTGTGCTTCGATATGATGTTTGAAACAGTGACAATTCTTAAAAAAGAATAATAATCTCACGGAATTGAAACAGAGAGAATAATTCATTGATAAGCGGCAAACCTCACACACACACACACACACACACTGACAGGTCATGTTATTATCATACACATATCTTATCTAGCGCACACACACACACACACCTCAGGCAGAGGACACACATGATGAATCCAGTCACACACAGTACACACAATTGTAGGGTTAAGGCACCCAAACAAGACACACACACACACACATACCCACCTGTATATAATTGAGGCAAACTTGGCAATAATAAGAATTATGAATTACTGAAAAAACTGAAAACATGCACAGGAAGACAAATACAAGCATGCAGTCACGAGATGAAAGCTGGATGGAACAACAGACTGCTGAACGCAGCTTTCTTCACCACGGACAGTTGATCGTTTCCTGTCAGTTGGAAAAATACATTCTTAAATGAGACACACTGATCGTGAGTGGAACATCATTAGAGTCCATCAGTCACCACAAATGCTGCTACATGGATTAAGCACTATATTATTTCTAACAATCTAATTAAGCCACTCAGTTAAGACGGTGTCTAGCCGCTGTTATATACAGAAAAGGCAGGGGACTCCGCCCACAGGAAGCCTGTCCGTTTGAGCTGTGACATTCCACGTCTCATAGACTTCATCAAGAAGGAGTTCCCTTTTGAGGCAGTGTTCCAAAATCGCTTAAAAGTACACACATGGTTGTGTTGTGGAACAGTACTACAGTATTTTGTGGTTTCAATGTTCAGTGTTTGTTTTGTTTTACATGACACAATGTGGTACGTAAAAACATCCAGCCAAAATCAATTCTGTGTTGTCCAGGATGGTTGGGTGTTCGTGAGGATGTAGTCAGACGGCTTTGGTTGTACACAGCAAGCTGGAGTCCAACTCTACCAGCTCCTCTCTCACACACTCAGCAGGTGAAGTCCTCGAAGTTGCCCTGTCCTGGATGGTGAGGTAGGATGTTGGCCGGGTATGTAGAGGGAGTGCGAAGATTTTCACACGGAGGCTGAAAACAGAAAAGTAATGTTTATTTAAATGTACTATGCACTTGACTCAGCAGACAACAGAAACAAACACTGATTTTGAAATCCAAACATCATCTAAATGGTAATGCTTTACATTAAGGTTCTCTTAATTGGCATTATATAAGATATTAGTTAACATGCACTCCATCATTAATACACCAAAAGACAAGGATTCTCAAAACTTCTGCAGCCAGAGACTCCATTAACTGTAAAACGAATTTCCCACACTCTGTCTGAACCTAATCAACTATTAGGTTATTTATTTAGGAACAAACAGAGCTTTTATTTTGCTTTTTATCATGGATGTTGACATTATTTAATGGTCTATTTGGTTTTTCAGTTATTGAGGTTTGGATTAAACCCATTTAATCCAAGTCAAATAGGCTAATAACTATAAGAACTAAAATAAATATAAATTTTGATAATGGTGGGTTGTGATTTCCAGGACTGTAGCAATATACAGTCAGGTCCGGAAGTATTTGGACAATGACAGAGTTTTTGTGATTTTGCCTTTATACACCACCACAATG
>CM075022.1:13387682-13464048 GCA_037576675.1 Pangasius sanitwongsei | reverse complement strand
TTGGATGGGTTAAATGCAGAGCACAAATTCCGAGTATGGGTCACCATACTTGGCCACACGTCACTTCACTTCACTTTTAAGCACACTGTAGCAAATAAAGTGTCATCTCCAGCTTTTTTCAAGTATTTCATTGTCAAAAGAAACTAAATTCAAGCATTTCTAATATACTGTCATGTAATTCCCTCTCAGCGCTCACTGCGCCTTCCAGCTATGCTTATGTTATCTGTTTGCCTTTGTTATGACCAGTGCTTCGAACTGTGACTGTGATATTTGGCCTAAATAAAAATCAACGCAGTTCTCAAGCGATTGCGTCCTGCCTCTTTACCTCCAACCCACACATTACAGAAGACATGACCACCTAAGAATGCAGTGGAGAAACATGCACAACGTGAGTCCAGTAAGCCGGGCCCCCCACTTTCTCTCTCTCTCTCTCTCTCTCTCTATGCCACCGTATGACGCCATCAACTTCCTGTTGACGTGCCCACCCAATGTTCCGATTACATATGGCAGCATTGAATTCACGCCAAATGGAATCCTGCTTCAGTGCAAGCTTTCCAGTTTATGGAGGGTCCTTAGCCTTACAAGAGAGAGAAGGTGAGGTTCATGTTATCTCACTCTACCGGTAAAGCTCACACATGGGCAGATAATCTGGTCACCCACAGATACCCTGGCCTGAAGACCATGGTGGAATTCTCTAGCCTCCTACGAAGGGTGTTCCCGCTCACTGGAGAGGAACTTCCCCTGGAAAAGTTTTTAGGCGGGTGGGGAAACAGCCTCTCCAGCCAAGGCCGAGGCTGACGAGGCGGCCTCTCATGCCAAACCCAAGGCTGAAGCCTCTCGTCTGGTCTGCTCCACCTTCCTGCTCCACTGAGGACGTCACTCTGCCTTCTGACACTGGTGAGGATGTTGTCACTCTGTCTCCTGACTCCGGCAGGGATATTGCCGCTTCGCATCCTGACTCCACGGATGACGTTGTTGCCTCACCTCCTGGCTCAGTGGATGACGTAGTCGCCCTGCCTCCTGGTTATGTGGATGATATCGTCTTCTCACAGCCTCCTGAATCCAGTGAGGGCGTCGTTGCTGCTCTGCCTGCTGAATCTGACCCATCTGTCCTGTGTCCACCTCCTGGCTCTACAGAGGGTGGAGTGATGTCATGTGCATGTAGTCTTTTATTTTACACCTACTCCTTACTAGTGTAGTCTAGTTTAGTTTTTGTCCTGTGTGGCAGCAGGGGTGAGGTCGAGCATCAGATGCAGACAGAGAGGAGGTGGGTTGAATCGGCAGGTAACGCATGATGATTCTCACTTTGCTACCGCCAGTCTATTTATTTGTGTCTCTTTGTGCTTTCAGTGACTTCCGAGAGAGAGAGAGAGAGAGAAAGAGGGTGATATAGCTGGTTGAGCCTGCGAGATGCACACACACACACACACACCCATACACACGCCGAGGAGCATGAACTTGAACTTGATGGAATGAAAGCCACGAGTCCGTGATGGACCCTATTCTGTTGATTTGCCCTTTTTTTTTCTTGAGTTTTTGAAAGTGCTCTGAAAATTGTGGACTGAATAAACATGAGCCCCGGAGCTCTGCTAAAATTCAGCCTGCCTCCCATGTCTTCCTCTGCACCCTCACACACCAGGTACTACATCCTGTTACTGCTGCTGTTGCTTAGGACTGTATTGTTTTCCAGTCTTAATCCTTCTGACAGGCCTGGAAATGATTGTTTAATAATAGTTAATAATAAAATTTGTTTAATGTCAAAACCTTATTCTGTTTGTCTGATTACTGCCCCAAAGATAATGGAATTTTTTATTAATGAGACTTAATGAGATTTTCAATTTTATGTTAGCACCAATCTAGCAATAGTGCTAATTTACTACCTGGGAGCCAAAATACAGCAACCGCTATAGTAGCAGGCCTACCTTAAAACACCAACAAATGGGCATATTAGAATTCCCCTAATGCCAAAATTATAAACAGTGCATCTCTTTACAGTATATGTCACAGTACTTCTTCATCACATCAAAGCCAGTAACTACAACACAGACCTGGCATTTGCTGGGATTTGAAATCACAACCATCAGGTCACTAGCTCAAAACCTTATCCATGTGAGCATACACTGCTCCAAACAAAATCTTGATAAGATTTAAAGAGTTTTACACTTTGAAAGCATGGCGTGTGAGAACCAGAGCTAAAGAAAGATAATGCTACATATTGGCTATGCAAATTTAGGTGTATAGGTACTCACTTTCACAACTGTACATCAGGAAAAAAGACCAAAAATGAAATCCAGCACAGATAATCATCACTCCAATCATATCAACATGAGCACCGTTATACCCTACATCTGAGAGGCCATGCCATTACCGCAGCACATATTCTAGTGTCACATCCCAATCCATTCTCAGTCCTGACTGAAATACACATACAGCATTACAAGTCTTTGTTTGTCCTTGCAATTGAAGTCTTGCTAATGTCATTCTGTGCATCCCCTATACACTGATCAGCCATAACATTAAAACCACTGACAGGTGAAGTGAGTAACATTGCTTATCTCATCACAATGGCACCTGTCAAGGAGTGGGATATATTAGGCAGCAAGTGAACAGTCTGTTCTCGAAGTTGATGTGTTGAAAGCAGGAAAAATGGGCAAGCATAAGGATCTGAGTGACTTTTACAAGGGCCAAATTGTGATGGTTAGACAACTGTGTCAGAGCATCCCCAAAACGGCAGGTCTTGTGGGGTGTTCCCGGTATGCAGTGGTTATTACCTACCAAAATTGGTCCAAATTGGACAACCGATGAACCAGCAACAGGGTCATGAGTGCCTAAGGTTCACTGATGCACATGGGGAGCAAAGGCTAGCCCATCTGGTCCTATCCCACTGAAGAGCTACTGAGAACAAATAAGGGGGTTATGCTGCATAAGGGGGTTATGCTGCATAAGGGGCTGCGTAGCTGCAGACTGGTCAGAGTGCCCATGCTGACCCCTGTCCACTGCTGAAAGCACCTACAATGGGCCCGTGAGCATCAGAACTGGACCATGGAGCAAGAAGGTGGCCTGGTCTGATAAATCACGTTTTCTTTTACATCATGTGGACGGCCATGTGTGTGTGCGCATCACTTACTTGGGGAAGAGATGGCACCAGGATGCATTATGGGAAGAAGGCAAGCTGGAGGAGGCAGTGTGATGGACTGGGCAATGTTCTGCTGGGCAACCTTGGGTCCTGGCATTCATGTGGATGTTAACCTTGCAACTTACAGGACCTAAAGGATCTGCTGCTAATGTTTTGGTTCCAGACACCACAGCACACCTTCAGAGGTCTTGTGGAGTCTATGCCACAATGGGTCAGAGCTGTTTGGTAAGCACAAGGGGGACCTACACACTATTAGGCAGGTGGTTTTAATGTTATGGCTGATCACGGTTGACCTTTTCTTGTTTACTTGTTCTGCCTTTCCCTTAAATATTAGCCAGAGTACAGTGTTTTGACATTGACTGTGGCATGTGGACTGTTTATTTCCCCTCAATATATGCTTTGCACCTGTATCCAAGTACATGTGTGACACAAAATATCACTCAGTTAATATCAGTCTACTATAACAGTATGACTAACTATGCACATAAGACAAGAACAATTTCATCAGTCTAACCAACAAATGACTGAAAAATGTCCTCAAATGTTGAGGTCATTAGCTATGTCACATGGTCACTAACCAGATGTACAATTGAAACACTATACTCTAAAAATACTGGGATATTTACATTACCCAGTCACTTGGTTGAGTGGGTTTTGCTGGGTTATTTCATAGTATATTTAATCCTAAGTTTGGGTTATTCACACAATATAACAGCTGGGTTGCCATTAGAACCCAGCATTTGATTTAATTCTTCCATTGGAACATGATAACAACCCAGAATTGGTGACAGTTTTGCTGCACCAGTGAGAGGTGAATGGCTGGAAGAAAATACCTTATTAAAAGCATTTAACACTGGCTTTGTTGCAAAATAATTGTTATCTGCAAAAGTTTCTTAAAATAAATATAAACAACTAAATACATCCCAGAAACATTTCCATTTTCTAATTTCAAATGTATTCAAATCCTAAATCTGGGTTATGAATAATTTGGAATAAACCAAACAACACAGAAATAAAGGTAAATATTACCTGTAGCTGTATCATAATGAACCAAGCTTTGAGCCCAACAGTGTGTTCTGTTATATATTGGGCCAGCACTGGGTTACATTTAACCCAGCAGTTTTAGAGTGTAGACATTAATTAAACAATAAAGCATAAATCATTATGAAACATATTTAAATTATATTTTATGTCAATTGTTCAAATTTTCATCCCAGTCATAGAGGGATGCACCAATGGCACCATCTTTAAAATCACTTATGCCTTTCTGAATGCTTTCAAATGCTAATATACGTTGGAAGATCTTACCTCATAAATGTAGTCAAAGAGCTCCAAAATTGTCAGAATACTGGCTCCAATAAAAAGACCCATCTGACCACCAATATCACCTGGAGATGGAATACACGAGACACTGGACATTGCTGGTTTCTCGGATTATTCATTATATACTCGAATGTAAATTTACATGCAATGTAAAATGATTATAAATATACACATATACAAATATAGTACAATATTGCTTTGGTTGTTTTAGTTACTGCATATGTAATGCAAGCATGTTAAATCATATATTACCAAGCAGACGTATTATAATACTAAATAATAAAACATGTTATCACTACCTTTACTAATAGAGTTTCATTTGGAAAAAGATTTACCCGAGTAAGAAGAATGACTTACCCAGTAATCCAGGCAGCTCATAGGCCTTTTTCTGCTCAATAGTCTCATAGTTCAAAGCCTCAAAGTAGATATCCAGAACCAAGATGTTATCCCTGTTAACAGATTGAAGAGCTTATTGAGGAAGAAAACTTCCATTTATTTCTGTTAGAACATTGTCAAGTAAGACCAGTTATACCTGTCAAATGTTCTCCAATTTTACAGTCACATTAAAAATTATGTAACATGTATAAAAAGAAAGGGTACTGTAAGAGTACTGAATGCTGTCTTACCATCAAGACTTACTGAAATGTATAACCACATATAGTTGATACCCTCGTGTTGAAGATTAGTATGAGAATGCGTCACAAATTCCCCCTTTCAGCATGCTGCATTTGTTTAAAGTGTGATGAGCTCTGTGATCAGGTTTTGATTTAGGTCACTCCATGCATTTTTCATTTATACTGACCTGTGCTTATGTTTTGATTCAAGTCTTGTCTCGGCCCCTGTCCTGTCATTGGTGTGTTTTCCGATTGTGTCCAAGTGTTCTGTATTAATCCCATGATTAGTTGGTCTTTATATATCCTCATATTCCTTGGTCTCGATCACTGTCCATATGCATTTCTGAACTTTGGTTTGTAGTGTTCCCTGTTTCAATGATCCTAGTATTATGATTATGGAGAATCCTCAGGTTAATGTAGTCTGCCTGGGTTTTGACCCTGGCCACGGACTTTGACTATGATTGCTGGATTAGCATGAATAAACTACACACTGGTTTTATACACGTGTATCCTGCCTGATCTACATACACTTTACAATGTCACATCATTAGAGGACCTCAGAGTGAAAATATGCACGTAACTAGCCAAAAACACTGCTATTAGTGCTGTCAGACTGAAAAAGATAAGTGCTGTTAGGCTAAGTGCTGGAAAAACAGTGAAGTACAAGAAATGTAACTGAGGAGGAATCAGTAAATAAAAGCAGAGGTACTTCAGTTATAAATGAGATCCATCTCCATCCATACACGTTTTTGTAAAATATGACAAGCAGCGGTGAGATTTTTTAAATAAACTGTACTTGGTAATAGTGGTTTTAATTGGGATTAATTGGGTATTAGAACGAGTACATTAATAGACATCATTTGAATTAAAGTTGGCACTTTAACAGAGTTGCTGTTATAGAAATTAATAAATTTCACCTTCTGCCCAATCAGATTCAAGAATTCAGCAGTGCTGTGATATAAGCATTGATAAGCATGATACCACAGTGCAGTTGAATTCTCAAATATTTCTCCTTTTTTCCTTATTTTTTCCTTAGGTCTTTGGGGTAAACCTGCCTGCAAACTTGTTTGTCCATTCAGTTTTAATGGCCTCCCACAGATGATAATCAGATGATACATTAACATCAAGTGGGTCCAAACTTTGAATGATGAACACATTTTGAACACACTTGTTGCAAAAAGAACATTGGCTCATTTGTTAGCCCCAGAGTTTGTGTTAGAGTGTCTATGGTGTTGGGTAGTGTCTGACTAAATTTTGCAAAAATTTGACTCCAGGTCAAATCTAATTGTTGCCCCCTGCTTTACACTACGAATAAGCACCGACCCAGAAAACTCGTATTTACATTTTGTGACTTGCACTGACCTTAGGCAGATGAATCAGATCTAGTGGAACATCCAGCTGCAGGCACATTCTCTGTAGATCTAAGCTAGTCATTAAACAGAACACATGAAAGAGCAAACCCCAGTGTTCTTTTCCCCTGGTTTTGTTTTTCTGACTCAGATATGGTTGGGTGAGCTTAAAGAAATGGATATTATATTACAGCCTGAGGCACGAGAGAGATATATTTTTTATTTTTCAGAATATTTTGATAAGTTTAAGCTTCCCCTGCAGATGGAAGATACATGTGTGTGTATGTGGGTGGTACTGTGTACTGTGTGCATATCAGCATAATTTTATTTCTGCAGTAATTACTGATTATTCTAAGTAAACAGTATAGTATAAGTATAAAAAATATAAAAGAGACACACCAAGAATGCACAAAAAGACAAACACACAACAGTACTAAAGTGACACTGCATTATTGCACTGTTCCCATGAGGGTAACCCATGGGGGCTTACCAAAGATTTACTTTCCAGTTAGTGCCAGAGATTTATTGTCCAGTTAAGTGGTGGGGTCTGCTGGGAGCAGTGCTGGTTGTACAGTCTCACAGCAGCAGGGAGGAAGGACCTGTGATACCGCTCCTTCACACACTTGGGGTAGAGCAGCCTGTCACTAAAGGAGCTGCCCAGTGCCACCAGAGTGCCACATGGGGTGGGAGTCGTTCTCCAACAAACGTTCAGTTCAGTGGAGTTTATTGTCATTTCAGCCATATACAAGTACATAGTGAAATGAAACAACGTTTCTCCAGGACAAAGGTGCTACATAAGACGACACAGAACAACACAGAACTACAAGGGACCACATAATTACGTGATAGCTTGGCCATCATCATCTACAAGGGACTACATAATTATGTGATAGCTTGGCCATCATCCTCCTTTCTCCCACCACCTGCACTGGGTCAAGAGTGCATCCCACGACAGAGCTGGCCCTCTTTATGATTTTATCCAATCTCTCCCTGTCCGCAGCAGAGATGCCACTACCCCAACAGACAACCCCATAAACGATAGCAGATGCCACCAGAGAGTACACATTACACAACTGTAAAACTGAAAAAAATTATGGCATGCCACTTGAGGCCAGTATTAAATACATCAATATGGTACTATTAAGTATTACATTTGACATTAAAGGAAAAAGCTATTTCCTTCTACAGTCCTCATTTTCTATCCCTGATTTTTTTCAGGCTTGTGATTGGGTTTAAAGGCGGTGGTCTAGATACTATTTAAAACTCTCCATCTTTGACGCCTCTCGAGAAAATCTGGCAACCTTGGATGCGTGAACTACACGCATGTAACTGTAATTTGCATGATCAGAATGAAGACCCCAGAAACTCAACTTATGCATGTGCCTGACATAACTTAAATGGAACTTAAGTTAACAAAGAATGAGTTTTAAGAAACCTTAAAAATTTGTTCTCTTTTAAGAAGTACTTCCTAATTAGTCAGCTTTCCCAGTGTTGTCAGAGGTGTCCCACAGAGGTCCATGTTAGGTCCTATCCTGTTCTCCATATATTTCTGTGCATTGTATTGCTTATCTGAAATGGTTCCTGTGGCCAAAAAGCCTTCAGGTTGCATTAAAATAAAAGTTTAATTAAAAGGTTTAAAAGTTAACATAAATGCTGATGGAACAAATTTAGTCTGGTCTCCTATGCCAGAAATCATGAAAACAGTAAAATCCATATTTATAATTTAGAAGGCAGGTACTTGATTGTGTTTTTTTATTATAAATATCTTGTTATTTTGGAGCAGGACAATGGTACAGCGGGTAGTGTGGTGCTTTATCAATATCATGGCATTTTGCTTAATAATAAGTTCTCTTTAAAATCACATTTTGAAAAAAAGGGTGAAACTTAGCTGGCTAAATAGAAACAAAGCTTATTATTAAGCTCTAAAGGTCACAGAGGTTCTGTTCCTCTTATTTCTTTACTATGGAGAGGTTATTTACATACATTCTGCCATATCTATTTTTAAATCTCCTGTAGCTGTTTATCATTCAGCTTGCTCTCAGGTTTATAACTGCCCTATCAATACTTTACTCGTCCTTATCCTTTATATAGAAAAGTTGGCTAGTCTTGTCAGTGTAAGACCTTTGAGACCTTCATTTGTGCTCATATATTTATGAAGTTGTTCTCAATAAACTGCCTCCATAGATCACTTTTATGCTGAACAGGAAATTTAGTACCAATAATATGTGATTAATGCAATTGCTCATGTTTACTGAGTGCAGCTTTATCCTGACCTGGGGAACATAAAGCGCTTCTGAACCAATGGAATAAACTTCACTGGTGGTTAGAATTTACACTTGGCCATTTCAAATATTTATTTATTTATTTATTTATGTACCTAGTGAATGCCTTACTTAATGGTTGAATTTGCAATTGTAATTGTTTAATTTACTCTTTGTCCTTCTGCTCTTCTATTTCTGGTCTTCTATTTTTTTTAAATAATTGCATTGCATTGAGGCTTGCCAACATTATCTGTTCCTTTTTCCAAACAACTGACTTTAAAAAGCAAGTAATTGGACTAAATGCATTTCATTATTTATCATGCTTTATTCTTGACTCAATAAATGACACTCTTATGGGTCAGATTGGACTAACATCTGGAGTTTTATTCTTATTCTCTCCATCTTATCCATTCTTAATGGATTAATTCAGATTGACAAACATTTTATATTTTCATGTAAACACTGTCAGCTACAGCATTTGGTTTGGAAAATGAAAAGAGCTTGGAAACTCTTTATGTAATAACACTGACACACACCCATGACATATTTTACAACAAAGATGTACTTTGTGTCTTTGTGTCAGACAGTAAATGACATGTCGCTCAAGGACCATGGACATGGAGTATAAGAACTTAATCTAACGAACTACACGTCTTCCTCATATCTGATCCAGATCTGCTGAGCCTTTCCAATCTGAACCCTTCTTATTTTAATAGCTGAAAACCTTTGGATGAGAGCCTAATTCAATATTCAGAATCTTTCCTTCAAAGGCACAGGGCTGAGACTCAAATGAGCAGTCGCAGCTTTTTTTCATCTCCAGTCTGGTAAACATGAAAACACGAAAGCCTCACTGGTCGTAACAGACAAACAAATTGCTGTCTGGATTCTTCATTAAGCTTCTGAGTAAGTGCTGTTGTTTAGATTACTGTGTAATGTGTTATTTAGACTACTGTGCAACTGTTTTTGTTTAGACTACTGTGCAACTGTTTTTGTTTAGACTACTGTGTAATCTTTGTTGTTTACACTACCGTGTAACGTGTTGTTTAAACTACTGTATGTGTTGTTACTTAAAATGCTATGTAACTGTTGTTGTTGAGACTACTGTGTAGCCCTTCTTGTTTAGACTACTGTGTAACCTTTGTTGTTGTTGAGACAACTGTGTAACAATTGTTGTTGAGACTACTGTGTAACTGTTGTTATTATTGAGACGACTGTGTAATCGTTGTTGTTTAGACTACTGTGTTACTGTTATTGTTTAGACTACTGTGTAACTGTTTTTGTTTAGACTACTGTGTAACGTGTTGTTTAAACTACTGTACGTGTTGCTGGTTAGAATGCTGTGTAACTGTTGTTGTTGAGACTACTGTGCCACCCTTATTGTTGAGACTACTGTGTATCCGTTGTGGTTTAGACTACTGTCTAACCCTTTTTGTTTAGACTACTGTGTAACCCTTGCTGTTGAGACTACCGTGTAACCATCTTTGTTGATACTAGTGTATAACCGTTGTTGTTTAGACTACTATGTAACCGTTGTTGTTGTTGTTGAGACTACTGTGTAACCCTTGTTGTTTGGACTACTATATAACCATTGTTGTTTAGACTAGTGTGTAACTGTTGTTGTTGAAACTAATGATTTAATCAGAAGAACACCATCCCAACGGTGAAGCATGAGGGTGGCAGTATCGTATAGGTGTGTTTTGCTAAAACACCGACTGGTGCACTTTAGAAAATATATAGCATCATGAGCAAAGAGGATTATCTAGAAATACTGAAGTATCATCTCAAGACGTCAGTCAGAAAGTAAAAACTTGGTCACAACTGGGTCTTCCAGCAGGACAATGATCCTAAGCATAGCTGCAAAGTTAAGATGACTTAAAGACAACAAAGTGAATGTATTTGAGTGGACATAACAAAGCTCTGAATTTGTGGAATGAAAAAATAGAAAAAGCATGTCTGATCAAGTAGACCCACAGAGCTGACTGAGTTACACCAGTTCTGTCAGGAGGAATGAGGAAAAGATTTGGCAAAGTACTGTGAGAAGCTTGTGTAAAGGTACCCCAAACATTTGAAGTTAAGCAGTTAAAAGGCAATGCCGCAAAGGTTATATAAAAGTTTTGACCCACTGAAAATCTGATATAGTAAATAAAAGCTGAAATAAATGTGTCTGTTAGCAATTATTATGAAGTTACCTCTTATGGAAATAAAGTAGATACCTTAACTGACTTAACAGTCAGTAACATGCGTGGAATGTGTGGAGTTGTGAAAAATTGAGTTTGAATGCTTAGGAAGGGTGCCCATCTAGCTCAGTAGGTAGAGCATGAGACTCATAATCTCAGGGTTGTGGGGTTGAGCCCCACATCTGGTGCCAAACCCAGCCAGGGATCACACGAGCTAGTGCACTCAGTGCCAGTCCCCAGCCTGGATAAAATGGGAGGGTTGCGTCAGAAAGGGCATCCAACATAAAACCTGGGTCAAATCAAATATACAGACCATAAAAACCAGACTTCCATAACAGAGACAGAGGATCTGCTGTGGCGACCCCTGTTAAGCAGTCATAAAAACAGACCTATTTGCTGACAAATACTCAAGGTGAGTTTGGTGTAAAAAGAATGGAAACTAGGAAATAACCTAGTTCCCACTGTTAAGTATGGTTTTTCCTCCAAATCCATGGGAACTTTGTTAAGACACATGGCATCATGAAGATCCGGGAGATTTTAAATGAAAAACTCTGTCAAGAAGTTACAACTGGGTCATGGCTGGATCTTGCAGTAGAACAATGATCCACGTAAAAATGTTTCAGTAAACACAGAATCATGCTTTTTTCATAGCAACCCCAGTCTGCTGAACTATACCCCATTGAAAATCTATGGGATGAGCTGAAGAGGAGCAGACCACAAGAGAGGACCATGGACCTTAGAGTACCTGGAGAATGTATCTTCATTCTGTATTCTCAGTTCTCAGTGCTGTAATGGTACAAATGGATGTTGTACAGCAGTTATGATCATTTTTGTTAAAGGCTTTTTTTAGAATAATTTTTTACTGCAATTAAAGATTAAATTTCTTAAACTAATTAACCACAAAGATTTTTTTTAATAATGACAATATTTATATAATTGTAGATTAAGAAAACTAGTGACTACCTGAACTAGCCATGCTAAAGTACTCTATGTACCATCTGTCTATTTGAATGTAAGAGTGAACCCTTTGGACCCATTTGCCCCTTTGGTGCAGTTTGTTTGGACAGGTGAGAAAACAGCAATTGCTACTGATCCAAGATAATTTGAGTGGTCTCAGTCCACTTCCAAACGAACTCTAGTATGGTTTGATTGAGAAAGTGATTGCACCCTGAATCGATCAAACTGCAGTGAAATAAAGTGAACCAATTCTGCCATGTGTTTTGGGTTGCAGCCAGCGTTTGTTTTTAAAGATGTAAGCTACAAAAATGCTGCAGAAAGTTCTGCAGAAATACAATGTGTTCTGAATATCTCGAGGAGATACTGTTTGTTAAACTTCTCTGTGCTTGGGTGCTTCCCATGACTCCTATGTGCATTTTTCAAAAGGTCTGTTTACCTTTTTCCGACCCCCTAGATGTGTTTCATGGACTCCTGGACTGCACTTTGATAACCACTAAGCTACACTAGAACTGAACTAGATAACATTGTGAGATTTAATTTTGGGTAAAGGGGCATAGAGCACATGGACTTGTAAAAAATCTTACAGATTAAAGGAATTGAAAAAAAGGAACTGTACTGTAACTGGCTTCACTGACACTTACGCAATGTACTGCTCTGTCTTGTTGAACTTCTTGGCCAGGTATTTGGCCGAGGCCTTGCTGGGGATCTTGACGAAGGATAACTCTTTGCCGTATCGTGTCATGTTGCAGGGTGTCTCACACACACAGTAATCATTATCTCTCTCCACCAGGAAATCTAGAAAGAACAGAGAAGGGAATGGAAGAGAAAGAGGCACCATTAGGCAGGATGGTGATCACATCAGATTGATGGCAAGAGGAAAAAAATCAAACAATGTGGAAAGAGTGAAGAAGTGAAGTGGGTGGTGTAGTGGGGGGCAATGAGAAGAGCTATGGGGGTGGATGGAGGATGCAAAGAGGAAGGGGATGAGAAGAGGAATCATAAATTGAGCCCCATCACTGCCTCAGGCTCAGCGATCCATAACGAGTGGTTGTGCTCAGAGAGACTGAGTTGCCTGGCAGGTCTGGCTGTCTCAGTCTAAATGGGCTAATTTCACTTTCTGTCTCTCTCTTTCTCTCTCTTAAACACAATTCTGTACATTCAGTTCAGTATATTCCTTAGCACTAAAAGAAGCAGTTTTAAATTGAATAAAACACAGTGGACATGTGGATACCATACATCATTCAGCTGAAACCCACAACTACCTTAAAGTAAACGGATATTGGCCTTCAACTATATCACTCAGATATCTACCAATGACAATTCAGCATGACCATTAACAATCTCACCTGATGGACCAAAACTATTACACTGTTAAAACCAATGCTAAACAGCCAACCATTAAGAAAAACTGTAATGCTGCAGGACTGTAAAAATAGTAAAACTCAGTGCTCAGTGCTAACACAGGTGCTGACTGCCCATTCCAAACATGTCCACTTTTTCCCTTATCAACAGGGAATCAACAACCACATCAAAACTCTTTCTGCCATTTCACCACCTTCACAGACTACATTTCTGAGGTTAACTAGTTTTTTTGACCTATTTCTTATAATTATATCGCACAAGCTCAGCACACATGTGGTGATTGACTGCATATTAACATGCAAGATTGCATAAAAACAGCCAGATAATGATTGGGCTTCACAGTCAGTGATGCATCTTGGACTTCCAGAAGCCACAACATTTTTTTTCAAATGAAATGGTCCCAATGATTCAAAACTCTATTGGCTGATTCCACTGTCATTTCCTAATTATGCTGGTGATTGACTGAATGCATAAGGAGTCCTGTTCAGTTCCTGAAAGTAACAGATTTGGTCACTTGTCTGTATCTACCTAGACAACAGAATGGGGAAAAAACCCCTGATGATTTTAACCCTCTTGTTTCTAAACAATCTTAAAATAAAACTCCACCCTGAAACATCCTGCAAATTTGTAATATATTTAGTGATTTCAGGGCTGATTTTTTGGTTGGTGCTGTATTTTGTGTGAGAAAATTAGTGGTTGTTTGCCACCCTGACGTCACACGGAGACGTTGCTAGTGCTGTTACAGGAGCATTTAACAGGAGAAAAAATTTAACTGATCTCAAACATAAGGGATAAAGATCAGGTTTTGCTATTAGCTCCTAAAAACAAAAGAACAACAGCTTCTTTTCTCACTCATCAATGTTCATATTAATGAGAATTCCAATGTAGGAGTAGTAGACAGCAAACACTGGACTCAAAGTTCCAAAAATGCCATGCAGCTACATGGATCAGTTGCTATGAATTACAACAGAGGCTCGACTCAGCTACAAGATAACAAGCACAATGGCGACGATGGTGGTGTTAGCATGATAGTTGAACCTTTGGAAGCTGATCTGTTTGAGCAGAGTGTACAGATGAGGAAATGAGATAGCTGCACAGATTAAAGGAGTAAAACGCTGCTGCATCACTCTCTTTAGGTAGAGATGAAGTAAAAGCTAAATCCCACTGGCGCCATTATCAGCAGGTAGTCAAACGGCATTGTGGGAGACCATTAATCAAAGTGAAATTGTCGACCAACATGTCAATGAAAGAAGTGGAAACTAAAAAAGTAAACCGAGAATTTCATTACAAAATAAATCACGGGCGTTACTGAAGATCAGTTGTTAATTATAAAGATTAATATGTATAACAGGGTGGAGTATTTCAGGTTGGAGTATTCCTTTAACAGTGAAATAAGACCATTTCTACACACTTTTACAGCCTGAACTTAATATTTTTCAGGCAAATAATTTTTAGATCTTTAGTCCACAGAAATCTCTTATGGCTCCCCTCTGCTTCTACTCACCCAAAGCTGGATCTGCACACTCTTTATACTGTTCCGGCGTGCAGTATGGAGCATCTCCTAGAAAGACAGGAAGCACAAGAAGCACAAACAAGTGAGGAAGAAAGGAAGAAAGAAAAATGTGACAGGTGGGAAATACCATATCACACAGGCAGTAAAAAAACCCACCATAAACACCAGGCCTAAGAATGAGAGCCAATCAGAATCTCAAATCAAAACAATCAAGTAGAAAGAAACAAGGGAGATATAAAACAGAAATGAAAGGAGGACAATGAGAACATGATGTTTTGGCTCTGAAAGAGAGGCATCTGTAGACAGTTCTTTTAATTAAACCATGTTTCTGTCAATCACACTGTCCTTATCTGGCTGTGATTTCTCCTTCAAATCTGATCTCCTCATTTAATTGATTTCATTAATGCTGCACCTTATTCCCACCAAAAGTAAGAGAGTGAGAGAGAGACAGAGAGAAAGAGAATAACAAGTACATCCAAGACACAGCAGATTACCATATGTCATTACTGCTCGCATTGCTCATTATGTTTTGCCACTCACACATCACACTAATGAGAAAGGTCTTGAGAAATTATCATCCAGAGCACGGTACGTCCAAGTGCCAAAAGCTCAGTAGAATCCAAACTCCCTGAGCCATTACAAAGCACTGTAACAGCTTTAAATGCACCTGCTTTCATCAAGCTAGAATCATGAACCAGCCAAAACAGCCTGATAATTTGCACTGAGTAGGTTTAAGTTGTTACCAATTTTAATTTCTGGTAAAGTACTGACTAATATCAGAGCTCTGAGTATCAACTCATATCTTATACTGATCTGATACTGACATCCTCACAGGACCAAAGTGTAATGGTCCAAGCTTAGGCTCCTGTGGTTTCCCTGTTCCTTTGTGTTTTTCTATTTTTCCCCCTTCATGTTTCCTGTGTTTGTCTCTCCCCAGCTTCCTGTTTGTTTGTGTGTCTGTGTATGTCTTTGGGCGTGGCGCTCCACTTCGAGCCTCTTCCTAACTCAGCGAACGCACCTGCTTCCCATCTCCTCATGGATATAAACCCCGGTTCTTCAGTCACTCATCAACAGATCATTCCAGCTACCAGTGTGGTATCAACGATAAGGCCACTCCGCGTTTATGCTCAGCTCTTTGTTGCCAAGTGTCTGTTCTTCGTGTAACCCTGTTTTTCCCTGTGCTCCAGGTCCACCTACCTGCCTGCCTGCCTGCCTGTACTCTGCTACGAACACTCTTGTTTCACTTCCCCTGTGGCTCACCTCACAGACAGAGCGTCGAACTTTCAGGCTGCCGAGCCACGTTTGAGTCCAGGCATCACCAGCCGTACCGAGCCATGCTCCTTCCCCGCACATCTCAACCCTTGTTATCCTTCAATAAAACCTGTTTAAACTCCTGTCCTCGAGTCTGTGTTCTGCTTCTGGGTCCTACACTCTGGCCTGCTATAACGCTAAACCTGCTTTCTATAAGCTTTGGCCAGTTTTTTCATACATTTATCATCTCTGCTACAGTATTTTTCATGTACTCAGTTCTATCTGGTGAAATACTTTTTTTTTTTGTTAAATATGCCAGTTATATGCCAGTTCATGATCCCTGACCTACAGGTTTGTCCAATCTGGCTTCTATTGTCTTCTATACTTTTGTCCATACTAAAGCACTCTCTTTGTGCCATTCTGTTGATCTTGTTATTATTGCAGCAATGCACAGACAGACAAATTTCTGAAAATCAATTCATGACATGGAGAAATCAGTTAGTGAGGCTTCTTATACTATAAAATTGCCAGGCACAAAAAAGTTAAATTAAGAATCCAAAAGGGGACCTATTGTCCGGAGATCACAAATTTGAATCTTGATGATGCCATAGCCATCAAAGCATAATTGGCTGTACTCTCTGGATGAGAGGGATGGTACATTCTCTCTCTCCCCTGTTAATCACAGTGACACTAGCCAGTATGAGGAAGGGGGCAGACAGCACTCTTTCGAGTGCCCTGTGATGCAGTGCAGCATGAGCAGCAGTTAGAAAAGATGAAGTTGGCAGGCTACACATGTCTCAGAGGAAGCCTCCGTGTTAGCCTGCACCCTCCCCAGTTGGCAGCTGCTGATATGAGAGAGCTGGCTGGTGGGTGGGAATTGGCAGTTGACCAGCTTGGGGAGAAAAATTGGGGAGAAAACCCAAAAAGGTTTCTTGTTTTGTCCCTCTGGGCATTATATGTAGAACTCTACAATAGAAATTTAGCTATTCCAGAAGTTTCTAAATAAGATCTGTTTCAGAAAGTTACGAGCTCCTCGAGGAATCTATGAGCGTAGCCTTGATTTCCAGACTAATATGCAGTAATTTGTCGGATATTTGATTTTCTTAAAACTCCAGCCATGATCCAGGATTAAGCCGTGAACAGATACAGAAATTGGGGAAAAGATAGTACTTTCTTGGCACTCCACAGATTGCTCTCAAGATGTTCCTCGACCATGTGCAAACTACGTGTCTACCTGCAGGCAAAATTACACAGTGCCTAGATCATGCATCACACAAACAAGCTTTCTGTCTTCCTGTCAGCTCCAGAGACCTCTACGATAAGTAGAGCCCATTCTCATAACAACTTTCATAATTAAACCCCACTGGCACGTAGTCATAGCAACCAAGTCATAGTCAAGGCTGATAGAGACACTAAATAGACCTTCATGCTCCACTACTGAGCTGGAATTGTCTGTCTTGTTGAATACGTGGATTGTTCAAGCAGAATCCCTTTCGTTCTGTGTGCAAATGTCTGTAGTTCAGAAATTAGTAAAAGCATCTTCTCTTACACACACTCTTGAAATGTTATAGTACTTGAAATGTTATAGTACTTGGAAGACTTGCTATCCTTCAGCCGGACTCTCAATTATTTTTTAACATAAAGCAAATTTCTTTTTCCCAAACAAAATTCTTTTCCATGTAGTTTCCTCATTGTTACAGCGAATGCTTTGATGCATATCCAGAGATCCAAAGATTCTTCAGCTGGATAGAAATTCCATTCAGATTGGATTAGCCAGTTTATGCTAAATTATTAATGTACAGTGCATTCAGAAAATATTCAGACTCCTTCATTTTCTTTCTTTCTCATTTTGTTATGCTGTAGCCTTATGCTGAAATGCTTTAAATTATTTTTTTTTCACATCAATCTACACTCCATACCCCATAATGACAAAGCAAAAACCAGATTTGTGATAAGTTTGCAAATTCATTAAAAAGAAAAAACTGAAATATCACACTGACATAAGTATTCAGATCAATTACTCAGTACTTAGTTGAAGCATCTTTGCCAGCAATTACAGCCTCAAGTCTTTTTGGGTATGAGGCGACAAGCTTTGCACACTTGGATTTGGGGATTTTCTGCCATTCTTCATTGCAGATCCTCTCAAGCTCTGTCAGATTGGATGGTGACCCTCAGTAGACAGACATTTTCAGGTCTCTTCAGAGATGTTCAATTGAGTTCAAGTCCGGGCTCTGGCTGGGCCACTCAGGAACATTCACAGAGTTGTCCCTAAGCCACTCTTGCGTTGTCTTGGCTGTGTGCTTAGGGTCATTGTCCTGTTGGAGGGTGAACCTTCAGCCCAGTCTGAAGTCCTGAGCGCTCTGTAATAGGTTTTCATTAAGGATATCACTGTATTTTGCTGCTTTAGGCTTTCCTTCTACCTTGACCAGTGCCCCAGTTCCTGCTGCTGAAAAACACCCCCACAGCATGATGCGACCACCACCATGCTTCACCATTGGGATGGTATTGCGCAGATGATGAACGGTGTCTGGTTTCCTCCAGACATGACACTTGGAATTGGGGCCAAACAGTTCAATCTTCGTTTCTCACAGTCTGAGAGTCGTTTAGTTGCTTTTTTGCAAATTCCAAGTGGAGAGGCTTCTGTCTGGCCACTCTGACATAAAGCACAGATTGGTGGAGTGTTGCAGTGATGGTTGAACTTCTGTAAGTTTCTTCCATCTCCACTCTTGATCTCTGGAGCTCAACCAGAGTGACTATCTGGTTCTTGGTCACCTCTTTTACCAAGGCCCTTCTCCACCAATTGCTCAGTTTGGCTGGGCGGCCAGCTCTAGGAAAGAGTCCTGGTTGTTCCAAACTTCTTACATTTAAGAATTACGGAGGCCACTGTGCTCCTGGAAACCGTAAATACAGCAGAAATTAATCCGTAGCCTTCCCCGGATCTGTGCCTCAACACAATCCTGTCTCTGAGCTCTGCAGGCAGTTCCTTTGACCTCATGGCTTGCTTTTTGCTCTGTTATGCATTTCAGCTATTAGACCTTATACAGATAGGTGTGTGCCTTTCCAAATCATGTCCAACCAATTGATTTTGCCACAGGTGGACTCCAATCAATGTATAGAAACATTTCAATGATGATCCAGAGAAATGGGATGCACATGAGCTAAATTTCAAGTGTCATAGCAATGGGTCTGAATACCTACGTCAATGTGATATTTCAGTTCTTTTCTTTTTAATACATTTTCAAGGTTAGCACAAATCTGTTTTTTTGCTAAATGATTATGGGGTATGGGATGTAGATTGATGTGAAAAAAGATCATTTAAAGCATTTTAGCATAAGGCTACAACATAACAAAATGTGGAAAAACTGAAGGGGTCTGAATACTTTTTGAATGCACTGTATTATTAGGCTGCACGTAAACATAGCTAATGCTGCTGCAAAAATCAAACATTCCGTGTGTTCAGGCTGCTGATATTTTTCTAGAATCCAGTACTGATGTGCGTAATGATAAATGAAGATAAAGTCCTCACCAGGCATGTGCACCATGCGACAGTTACAGTTCTCTACCAGGTAGCGTGTCTCACAGTCGATGCGGCATGCTGTGATGCTGTAGGTAGTAAAGAAGTCTGAGTCCATGGGCTCGGCCCTGCAGTCACCCCATGGAGGGGGCAGGTAGGTCAACTGCAAGTACACACAAAAAGAAAGGAAGGAAGGAAGAAAGGTAGGAAAGATCGAAAGAAAGAAAGAAAGAAAGAAAGAAAGAGATTTACAGAATTGTTGAAGCCATTTTGTGTTACACACTCACATGTGAGGACCTTCCACTGACATAATTATTAATGCATAATTAATGCTATGCTGTCAGGAATTTCTCCCTCGCACTTGCATCCGTCTCACCTCTCCAGTCCTTGACATATGCATTAATGCTATCCTGACCTTAGTAACCAAGAGGAAACCTTTGGCTCTTTTAGTTTTTTTAAACAAATGCTGCAGCATTTTGTTTGTTTCAGGCAAAAAAAAACAAAAAAAACCAGTTTTCTTCGTGGGAACCAGCAAAAGGTCAAAACAAAACCCACACACAGACACACACAGATATACAGTCCTCAACCGATGTGTCCTCTGCTCATGACTACTCTAAAGCACTTCTGCACTAATGCATTAGCATGCAGATCCATCAATTCTCCTATCATGACTGTTTACAGCCCAATCTAATTACTAAAATCCCCATTATCATTTTCTCTTCTGACTAGGGGGGATGAGGAAAAAAATAATAAAAAAATACAACCCACAGTTGACAGCTTGGTGGAGGGAGTCTTAGTCAGGAGATGCAGTGTTCTAATCCATTCTGCCCAGTAATGACTTCACTCATGGCAAACAGGCACTAGTGGCTCAGTAGTTAAGGTTGTGAGGTTAAATCCTAGGTTGAGTAGAGCCAATGTTGGCACCTGGAGCATGACCCTTAATTACTCAGCTGAATACTTGAATTGAATTCTGCCTCACTTGTTATTCTCTTCGGGTAAAAGCGTCTGCCAAATGAGGAAATCAAAAGTGTATATCGTTAATCCACTCTCGCTCACCTGTTTTCAGCAGCATACAGGAAGATTGTTTTAAAGCCAGCTACAACTGTGCAGTATTTGATGTAGAGGGTACATCGGGGGATGTAGAGGGTGTGTGTGTGTATAAGCAAGTGTGTGCCCTGTGCCTGGAGATAGGCTTACAGAAACCAGAAAAAAAAAGTAAACAGCACTATGCACCCCCTAAGCTGTGTTTCACACTGCATACTAAAACCTCATAAAGGTATTTACTACATAGTAATCTAAAATATATGAACACAGAAAATAATTTTAACTGGATTAATAAATGAGACATTTGTTAAACTCGTGTTAATGTATAGCTCAATAATAATTACATTTTTAAGAAACAGAAGCAGCCCCATGGACAAAATTTCTAGCTACCTAGCTATTTTGGTTCAAGCCTCTCTCTTTCTGTCCTGTGATGCATGATGGGACAGGTTAGTGCAAAAAGTGTCCTCACTTCATTTGTTCTGCAGAAATAGCACATCACCCAGCTCGTTTCACTGTACTACAACTGTTCTTATTTTTCAGTTTGAACACACTAGTGTCACAGTTTCTCCCTCCCTGATCACATCATGTTTCCCAATGGCTAGCAATGAGTGCCATTGGCTTGTGTTTTTGTCTCTGTTTCAGACCTGTTTCTATCCTCATCAGTTAGTTTCCCTGATTGTGTTCACCTCTACTTTGCTTCCCCTTTAATTAGTACATATTTCTACCTTTGGTATTTCCCTGAATCTTTGCGACATCTTATCATTTGTATCATGAATTCTAAGCCTTGTTTGTACCACTGGCCTTTGCCTATGTTTAAGAGTATTGTTCATTCTATGTTAACTCTGTCTGCATGTGTTGTGACCCCTGTACTGAGCTCTGGGTTTGATTTTTACATTTCCCTAATTACACTCATGGCAAGCAAACACAGATGCATCCTGCCTCTAACCAACATTACCAGCAGGCACAGCAACTCTGTGTGAGAGGTGTCCATAATATCCAAAAAAAAAGCACAGAAAATCTCTAATTACTTTATAAACTGGACCAAATCCATTATCCTCTCACTCATCATGACACCACAGTGCAGACCCTACCTATCCCCATAAGCAAAGACCACATTTGAGCATTATATCTTCCCAGCTGTCAGAGCTGCACAAAGTCAACTTTATAGTTTTGAGTAATGGATTAAGGTTAACATTAGGTAGCTAGGTAGCTCTGACAGCTGGGAAGATATTTTAGTACCCAAATAGGTAATTTGGTCAGTGCTTAAGGTAATACAGTGTCAGATAAGTTCATGTTGAGTGGCAGACCTTCAACTTTGGATCAACCTTCCCCTCTCTCTCACTGACAGAATATCTTTTTAAAAAATTACAATACTACCAAAAATAAACTACTTATTTCAGTGATCCCTGTTCAACCCAATTTACCCGATTTTAAACACTAGAATCTATTATCTCAAAATTTGACTGGAAAAACCAACCACAAAAAAATCCATTTAACCACCCTACAAAAATCTAAAACTCTCAGAATCCTCAAAGTACCAAACCTTCAACAATATTTTCATGTGATCTAACGTCAGTACATAATCAAATAGACAAAACCCACTCACACAGATGACAAGGGACTAGAAGCAGAACAAACATTAGCTCAAACACATCCCTAGTTTCAAAAGGCCAATGACAGCTGCAACTCTGTCAGCTTGTTAGATATGTGTCAAGATCACAGATTTCACAGATCCCCCAAATTACACAATTTCCTACCCCCCCCCCCCCCCCCCCAAAAAAAAACAAAAAACAAAAAAACACCACTAAACTTCTCCAAATCTTAGACTCTATTCAAACCAGCACCATTGCATTATTCTCACATCTAACCCATAACCATGGCACTGGGAACAACCAGTTTCTTCAATTCCTACAAGTAAATCTAAAAGAACATTAACCTAAAAGAAAATACATCTCATTAACATTTCCTCTTCAAATAAATTCCTGTCCAAAATGTACAGAATATTATTCAAATCTAATCTTACAATCTCCATACCATTAAAAATGGGAAGAAGATCTATCAATTACTCCCACTGCTGATTTTTGGACACAGACCACTTTCTTCATGACTAATACCACCAGTCTACATCTTATACAATCCAACCTAATCCACAGAATACAGTGCAAAAATGTTAAACTAAATACATGCCATATGGTACTGCACATCCATTAAACACTTTTGGCAACAAGTCACTAGTCAATTACCCCTCCTGTTGAACCACCATATCCCACTATCCCCATCACTTTGCTTGGAGATGCATCAGAAATCACTAAAAAAAAAAACAAAGAAAACCAGCTTCTTACAGAAGTAACCAGTGGAAAGAAAACTCACACTAGCAAGCTGCAAAGCTGCAAAGCGACAGGTGACTGATCAGTTTCTATGTAAGTGTGTGACACAGAGCCACGATTTCAGCGACAGTGTCAAACAACAGAGCAACAGTGCAACATTTGAATTGAGATACTCTCAATTCTGGGCGGCATGATGGTGCAGTGGATAGCATTGCTGCCTCACAGTTCCAGGGTCCTGGTTCGATCCTGAGATCAGGTTACTGTCTGTGCAGCGTTTCACATGTTCTCCCCATGCTCATGTGGGGTTCCTTGGGGTTCTCTAGTTTCCTCCCAATGCTTAGTCAGATTGGCTACGCTAAATTGCCCCTAGGTGTGAATGAATGTGTGTGTGCATGGTGCCCTCTGATGGACTGGCATCCCAGCCAGGGGAATTCTCCTGCCTTGTGCCCAGTGTTACCATGACTGGCTCTGGATCCAACGTGAACCTGACCAGAATAAAACAATTATTGAAGATGAATGAATTAAATAATGAACAAATTTTAATTTAAATTTTAATCCTTTAGGTCCCCATTGTTTACAACTTTACAACTTTAGTTCCTACCTGTAATTTGTTTACTGTTTGATGCAGAAAAATGAAAGAAACACCTAAAAGTACATTTTCATCTTATCCTGTCACATACAACCTCTCATTAAATGTGCATATAAATGTTACTAAGAAAAATAAAGTTTGGAAAGAAGTAGCAAAGATTGCTGGTGCCTCTGGTGAGTGTGTGTAGCTAGTAGAGTTTGCTTACTTTGCTGATCTGCCAATGAAGCTAGTATGAAGTCTAGCATGCACCATGTAAATCAAAACTAAATACCCACGTGAAAGTGAAGATGGCGAGTAAATGGCACAATTCTGACAGAAATGTCCATCTTACAATAATATATAGTACATTCAAAAATTCAGAAAGTAGACCTTTCCACTTTTCCTTATGTGGCAATATGACAGATCATCCAGAAGGACCACCACCTCTGCAGCACTCCACCAATTGGGCCTTTATGATGCTGGTGGTGGAAAGTGAATAGATCAAAATATAGAGACAACCAGATGCACTCTGGAGGAAAACGTGGCCCTTAGAAAAAAGGAATAGAATCTATTTTCACATGAGGCTATAATATAACAAAATGAAAAAAAAAAAAAAACCCCTAAGGAGTGTGAATACACTCCAAATCAAAGCCTGAGCCTTGGCCACACCCAATACTAGGTGTCCTCTTTTACCAGGACATTTTGCTCTGCTTGTTTTATTAGACTTTGGAAACACTGGAAACAGATTTAAATTACAGGTGGTCTAGATCTTTCTGTTTATTTAATGCACTATTGCTTTGGGCTTGTATGCATTGTAAAAGGGTACTGTGTGTTCTGTGCAAAAAATGCTGCAAGGAAGTGCCAAGTAGTTTGTTAGAAAAAGAAAAGAAAGAAAAAAGAGCTTGTCTGGCAGTTTGACACACACAGCTAGGAGGACAGGTTAAAAATATAATTACCCATGTTTTTGAACCTGGAATGTACCACAAGAAGTCTGATGAAAGTCTATGTTGATGGAATAGTCAGTCTACCCAGTACTGTGCACTGGACCTGGACCTTGTAAATGGCTCAGTGGAGAGAAAGAGATGGAGTGTCTAAAGGTTATTTCATAAAAAAGGTTATTTTATAATAAAATGTATTCATAGTCATTAAAACATTATAGTCATTATAGTAATTCTAAAATGCCCAATTTCCTTCTAATGCTTTGTCTGTGTTACTGACAAAAATAACAGATCACCCTGCCAAGACAGACAAAAGAGAGAGTTTATTACCACCGATTTCAAAGGGGGGTGGATTAGCAAGACAACAGCCACCAAGACATTTCTTTCTAAAATGCATCATGTAGGTTTTGTGAGAGGAAAGGGGAGCGCTTTCCCTTTTTTATATAAACGAGTGTGATCTCAGTTTCCATTCTTTCCAACGGAAAATTGTGAGGGTTTCATTAAACATGGACAATTCCTTATTTCTGCAGTGACCAGTAAGAAATACAGCTTTGTTTCAGATATGTGCAGTCAGCGATCACATGTCAAGGAAAAACTCCACCCTGAAACACATGAAACATATTTATATTGAAATTCATGATGTGTTTAGTGATTCTGGTGCTAATCTTTGTGGTTGATGTTGTATTTCTGTTATTCCAATAAGAAGTTAGCAGCTGTATGCTGCGCCAATATCACATTGCTAGCACAGTGGCAGTAGCATGTAATAGGAAAAAAATTGAAACAAACTCAAACTTAAGTGATAATAGATTTCAGATCTCAGATCTCAGTGTTAGCTCCTAAAAACAAAAGATTAAGAGCTTCTTTTCTCACTCGCCATTTACCAGCAATGCTCAATGTCATATTAAGAGTTCCAGAATGCAATGCAGTTTTATGAAGCAGTTATGCTGATTTACGGCAGAGACTCGGCTCAGCTAGATAGCGTTCTGCAAGATGACAAGCACGATGGCATTTTTGGTGGCATTAGCCTGAAAGGTTTTGTAAGCTGAAATGTATTAGAAGAGTGTACAAATGAGGTGAGAGAGCTGGACAGACTAAAGGACTAAAGTGCTGCTGCATTGGCTGCGTTAGGTAGAGATTAATCGAGGATACTTTGATAACTGAAATGTTAATTCGCTTTCTTGCAAGATTTTTTTTTGGTAATATTAACAGTGAATTATCACAAGCAATTTTAAAAATTAATTAAGCACTAACCAAACAACTCTTTAATTTCCGTTTTTAAAGACAGTTTTATTGACAGTATTCATTTTATTTCCGACTTCAGACAGCTGAGTTCGTGTGAACGCTCTAATGTGGGACGTAGGAGGTTCCCAGTTGTCTTGAACACAGCATAAATCTCACTGTTGCTGAACAGCATTGTGGGTAATTTAGGAAAGTGAAAATAGACTAACCTGTCAATGAAAGAAGTTTCAACCAAAAAAGTCAACTCAGAATTTAATCATAAAATAAATCTTCTGCAGCACTGAAGACAACATACTGATTATGCACATTGATATGCACATCATTCAAGGTGGATTTTGCTGGCAATAGCGGTGACGTTTCCAAGTGTGCTCTCCCTTTGTGTGGCCCAGCCCTGTAACACTTTTATGGAGCTGTTTTGAAATGTATCATATAAACAATGCACACATGACATGCTTTGGACAAAACACAAAACACAACTACTGAACAAACACTGGGCATCATTTATCAGAACAGATTTATTCGTAAATTGTTCATAGGAGCATTTACACAAGAAATTTGCTATTCATGAAAATCCTGTAATTTCAGAAAAACATTTGTATCCTACTCCTGCTCCTGAGTGTTTGTACTTTTACTCACAAGAACACTAATTTAAACCTGAAACCCTTGACTTCCACAAATTATATAATTTGCACTTTTATATCTACGATATACTGTCGAGTTTAAGTTGCTTATTTTTTATTACATTTACAGCATTTAACAGTCACCCTTTTCCAGAGTGACTTACAGAAATGCTTTGGAGTCTATCAAAAACACACCCTCATGCTAGTTCACTAGGTCAGGGACTAAGAATAACATAAAGAACATTTAGTGAAACCTGTTTGTTTTAAATGATTGGCAGTAATTAGAGAATTCATTTTTACACTATGAAATATTTTTATTGGCATAGAAGTGAGTCAAAATAAATTCCACTTCTGCCTGTTCTTTTACTGTTAGTAGGCATTTCGTGCTTCCAGCTATCTGTGCGCTTGACCTTATATGGAGTTTTGTGGGCATCACTAAATGCAAATGAGCTGTGTTTGGAACACACATTGTACTATACAAGTGATCAACATATGTACATGAGTATGAAGAAATTCAGCATATCCGAAACTTTGGTAAATCCGGCAGAAAATATTTGTTTGGTTTGGCTTATGCAAACGTTTACACACAACTTTACTAAAAGACTGATAAATGAGGCCTATTGTTCTTTTAACAGTTGTTTAACGAACACAACAGTGTTCTGCTAATGTAAAACAAATACTGTGCTTTTTAATACATCCAATGTAACAGACATATGTTTTACCAGGAGGGAAAGTTAGCAACGAAATAACGCATGCATCTATTAACTCTGTATCACATTTTGCCAACAAATACATGTTCTACAAATGGCAATTTAAAAAAAAAAAATACATTGCAATATGTTTTTTTTGGCATGATATTTTTGCTACTCACACACAGCAACATTTGCCTCCTCAGCACCAGATTTACACATATTTTGCGAGCAGTGTTTATAAAATGTAATGTTCATTTGTTTATATGGTTATAGGTTTTGGAACTAAATTGACTCCATACGCTTTTCATTCCATAAACCACTATGGACTTACTCTTGGTCTGACTGTCAATAATGGACTTAACCTTTTCTAAATAGTGATAAAGCAACATTCTCCCCAAGCATACTCTCAAAGAAAATATTTGCAGTCAATATTTTCAATTCTCATTTGTGTACTTAGCCAGAGACAAGCTTCAGCATTTAAAGATTGCAATCTGGTGCAAGCTGATTTACTAACAGGGTCTACATAGGACTGCTTACTTCTTATGGGCATTAAGGCACATTCGCCTTAATGAATATGTAATTTGGAGTGTTTCTGCCTATAGATGCATTATACAGGGTAGGATCTATGCAAAAAGATTAATTTAGCACTCATATGTCATTTGCTGCAGCCTGAAAATCACTTCAGGAATGGCAATTATGTGTGCTAGGTAATATGACTGAAGAGCAGGTATTATATTTGCATAAGTTAATTTTGCCATTTGAAGACAAAAAAAAAAACTACTTTCCGTCATTAAAATTATGTGTCTGTATCACAAAATAATACAAAAACGTCTCAAAATAATAATAATTAGTATGACCTTAATATTATAGCGGTAAAATATTTTGCTGCACATTCACACCTCGCTGCATGTTTACACCTCCCATGCCAACAGCGTTTAAAGAAAACAAAAAGATTTTCTTTACATTTCCTTATGAATTAAACGCCCATATACTTTATATACAATCTTATTTTGTGATCATATCGTATCATCATTTTTGACATGTAACAGCTCTGTGTTATAACTGTTGAGTAATTATAATTACTCCCTCTGCAGGGTCATTTGGCCTTTGGTTAGTGCAATAAAGTCACTGAAATGGCCACAGTTTGAGACTAAACACAACAGACTCTCTAGTGATAGCTAAAAATCGAACTTGCAAGAATGGTGAGTGTGTGTAAAGAATAGGGACGCAATGAATAGGAGGCGTACTATTCTAGTTGAGACCAATTATGAACTGGAATGATGTAGCTGAGGTTGAGGAACTGTCAGAGCCAGAATTCACACACCATACTGACAGTGCTGGCATTTCTATGTATGGGTTTTATCAGTGCTTCTATGGGTATTGTGGTGGGGCTCTTTCAAAAAAATAAAAAATAAAAACACCCTTCTAGTTTAGACCATGCCCACTTCATGTTTAAATGAAGATACAGATGTGTAGATTTGGATTAGTTAACAGATACTGACACATACAAATAGTGGAAATGTGATGCGATAAACTCCTAATACAAAAGCAGAACAAAGTTCAAGTCAGTCTGGGAGTTAGCGGGCTAAAAAACTGAAAATATTATCTGACTTTACTCGAAAAGTTCAGTTGTGATCATGTAAGTCAGAGTAAGCTGGGGAGAGACAGCTTGTCATAGATGGCAGACAGCCTGAGTGACTGGGCTAATTAACGATAGTGAGAACAGGCTGTTCAGTGCAGTAGTCTTCTGTGTCAGTCCATGCTGGAGTAGAGAGAGGAATGAGTGTGTAGCACATTAACATTGCTGAACATGAATAGCTCCAGCTAAATGTAGTCATCTGGAATTGAAAGGAGAGGAGGGTGGGGCATTAAATCACTGAAAACTGCTTTTGCTGCAAGCTGCTAACACTTGCACCACCCTTCAAAACAAGGGTCTGTAGCCAATTCAATATCAGCATAGCAAAAACTACAGCTACATGAGTGGAAACAAAGCCACCCACACACGCTGTGCTGAGTGTTTGAACACATATTGGGTATGTAAACATGCACATTTATGCTTAGCTGCATAATATCGCCATATCAGCCAGCACTTCCATCCTCTGTGTGTGTTTTGTTTGCGTGATTTACATGCAGAGTGGTTTATGATAAGAAAGAGAGGAGAGCAGCACACACACTGAGCAAAGAGAGCGAGAAATTCAGTATTTGTGATGAGATCGGCATGCACCAGCAAAGTTAAGTGAGTTGGACATTAAAGAAATCGATTTGCTTCAAGTCGAGATTTCACTCGTCTCCAATTACGAGGGCCAGAGAGCTGACCGGCCACATATCAGCATCAGGTCACTGCTCACTCGCTCTTTGAAAGGATTAAGAGCGGCATTTCCTCTCCACAGGCATAAAAAAAACCTGAGTGTTTGTTACCATTTCCAGACTATAAGACTCTTTATTTCCTAACAGCTCCCAAGACCTAGACTTCCATACAAAGTGGCATATATTTTTTTGGACTGCCAGTCCAGGAGTTATGGTAGTCTGTTGATGATAACATGAAGTCAAATTACATGCTTGAATAATTTATCAGTTATTAAATTAAGTAAATTAAAATACAGTTGTCATGGCAAGAAAACTACTAGTATGCTGGCCAGCTACGAATGAAAATCTGGTAGCCCAGACACATAAACTCTTTCTTGTCCTGGGTCTCTGGATCCCTGCTTTCAAGGCCTGAGAGGCTTAGGGTGCGTTCACATTAGGCGTTAAGATTCAAGAGTTGGCCAAGCACTTATTGTGCTGATACAGAAAAAAAAACAAGAAGAAATCGAAACCAGTGTATCACAGTGTATCACAGTGCTCTGTATCACGGTTGACCCTGCACTCTGACCCCAACTTCCTAACAAGCTGGGATTAAAGTTTTCTTCTTCTTCTTCTTCTTCTTCTACAAACTACTACAAACAATCAACCACTTGTTCTTGAGATCATGCTAAGAAGAATCTCAGACAGACAGATGGACAGCAACTCTCAAACATAATGCCTCTACCACTCAGTGGCAGAGTCATAAAAAGTGGCTCACGTGACATGCACAATGTAACCAAAACAACACTCTTACCAGTCCCAGCTAGTACTGGTTAACTACCTAGCCTAGCTTACTACATAGATAAGATTTATCATCAGCAATAGAGATGAAATAATCACTTCTCTTAATTCAAGAGAAGTGAAGCTGCTTGTGCGACTTGACTGTATGCAGCCACAGGTAAAGGGGCGTCATATCACATACCAATGAATGTCCCAAAAATAGTTGTTATTATTAGTTATACTGCAATACTGGAATAATGATAACGGAATGTTTTTTAATTTAGCAAGTCAATCTCTTCATATTCACTCACTAACAAGACCATTTTTTTTTACCAGCACTCTGTCCTCCACATTTTTGTTTCTTGCTTGCCCCCCAACTTGTGACCTCGGATGATTAAAAAAAAAGTGTCTGACATCAATCAGCACTTTTCCGAAAAGAAGGATTTTTATCACCTTTGGAAACTCTGCTGTGACCAAAAAGGCAGGTGACAGTGCTTTTTTAATTTTACCAGCCTTGCAGCTGCTCCCCAAAAAATATGCTTGAGAGAACAATGCCAAGTATGAAGGCTCCATTATACAACTAAGTAAGCTATATTGATTTATTTTCTATTTTAGTGTGTATTTTTTTATTTTCAGGTCTTAGAGTTTTGGTATCAAAGTGTATGCGATATCTCTGTTCAAGTCCATGTCTGGAGTCCTCAGCTAATTAACACACAATGACATTCAGTAGCAGTTTCTCAATGTCATTTGTGTGTGCTGACCTAGAACCTGCTAGAAAAACCAATTTGTAAAACTCCCTTTAATTATTGTTGCATGACGACCACTAGCCGTTACATTTGCAGAGATTAATTCAGGGAATCGGACAGCAGCAGCCGCTTACCCTCTGCTCCTGGCAGGACACAAACGTCTGAAAGCCTGGCGCCACTCCGAATCCCAGCTGATCAATGAAAGGCGGCTCGTCCTGAGTGTGGATCTGCACTTTGATGCCGGCTTCAAAAGACGTCTCATCTGGAGAGGAAAAGAAGTGATTCGGATATGATAAAGAGTGATCCCCTGTACATGGTGGCATTAACGATTTAGGATCCTGTTTCTGCTGACGGATGTGGAAATGTGCCAGAAAAGGTACGTGAGTCAGATTTACCATGTTGGATGACTGACAGTGTGCTGACCACTGACTTCTCAATATGACTGAGGAACTGTGCTAGATATATGATAGTCTACATTGATAGCTCTTACATTACAAGCTTTGTACAGCTTATAATACAATACAAAACATCATGAGCCACACCAACACTCAATAGTAATCTATTACAGTATGAAAGCACAGATGCAGAAATTACAGAGGCAACCTTTGCTTAAATACCTTAAGGGGCTGCATTTGGATAAAAACATACTCATGCTTTATAAATATTTATACCACAGCACTGTTGAATGCTTGATTCTGATAAAAACGTGTCTAGAACACTATATGGCCAAACATATGTGGACACCTGACTATCACACCCATATACGAGTCTCCCCCAAACTGTTGCCACAAAGAAGCACACAATTACCTAGAATATCTTTGTATGCTGTAGCATTAACATTTCCCTTCACTGGAACTAATGGACCCAAACCTGTTCCAGCATGACACTGCCCTTGGGCACAATGCGAGGTCCATAAAGACATGTTTTATGTTTTCCAAGGTTGAATCGAATGAACTTGAGTGGTCTGCACAGAGCCCTGACCTCAACCCCAATGAACACCTTGGTGTTTAACCTTGAATGCTGACTGTGCACCAGGCCTCCTCGCCCGACAACAGTGCCCGACCTCACTAATGCTCTTGTGGCTGAATGGGCAAATCCCAGCAGCCACGCTTCAAAATCTAGTGGAAAGCCTTACCAGAAGAGTGGAAGTTATTATAACAGCAAATGGGGACTAAATCTGAAATGTGATGTTCAACAAGCACATATAGGTGTCCGCACACTTTTGGCCATATAGTGTACATTATTGTTTCCATAGTGAAAACTTACACAGAAACTTTCACAGATGAATATTCCACATACATTGTTGACATTGTGATGTTTTCTGTAAGGAGACATTTATTTAGTATTTTTGGAAGGAGTCGCCAGTGGAAATGCCCTGTAACAATCAGAGGTAAAGCTGTAAATAAGTTTTCCAATACAGGGAAGGCTTCAGGATGGAGGACATTGTGTTTTTTTGAGAAACAGGACAAGCTACAATACTTTTTCTGTTTTATTAACTTCAAGTGAGAGAAAAAAAGAGAGGCTGGTGAGGGAACAATTGTTTATAGCTGTTATAAATGATAACAGGAACTTGTTTTGCAGACATTCCACAACATTAAACTTAATTGTGAACAAATAAAAAAGTAAGACATGTCATTCTTTAATACAGTGGTTCCCAACATGTGAGGCGTGTCCCTCTTGGGAGGGGTGAGAGTACTACAGAGGAGGCGCAGGGAAATGGAATGGAAGCATAAATGGGGTGAGAAATAAAGAAAAAGAAAGGTGGGAATGTGAATGTGGTAGTGGTGGTTGGGTTGGCCTGAAATTTTATTTCGATTAGCAAAGAAGTAGCTTGACTGAAAAAGTCTGGGAACCACTGCTTTGATAAATTCAAAAAATGTGCAGATTGCTGTGGTATAAGAGGAATAAAACACTTCAGCATGTAATCTGTTGGAAAATAATCAACTTCAGGGTGGTAACTAACTGCTTTTCATCACAACAAGCCATTGTTGATTATTTGCCATTAACAGCATGCCCCATCATGTTTTATTTCTTATATCAGATATGATCTCTAAAAAAAAAACCCACCTCAAGATACAAGGAGCAAATATCAGAAAACAGGCCATCACTACTTAACTGTGAAGCTGTGCCCCTTTTAACTGAGCAAGCACATATCCCTCAAACTTTTAATCAGTATGTCTCTGATCAGTCAGCTGCAGTAGTATAACAGACAAATAGCATAATAGCTCTTCTCCCTAATGCCTACCTTGGTTAATCAGTGTCAGTTCTGTCTTGGGTACACTCTATTTTCTTTCATTTGCATAATAAGCATAAAGTATAAACAAATGAAAAACAAACATCTAGCTTAAGACAATAAACTAGCAGGTCTAAACTTATATTCTGCACTATCATAAATAAAACCTTACTGTAGTTACTGAATAATAAGAGCTAAGATGAATAAATGACTAATAAGCTGTTTCCTTTACCTACAGTATACTGATTTCAGTGAGAAATATCACTAACCTTTAATCTACATTAAATGACATATTATAAATTACATATCTTAGACTATTTTATATATAAAAAACCTCATAATTCACAGAGAAGGATGGTCCCCTACTGAATCTTTGTTCCTCCAAAGGTTTTCTTACTTTCATCCCATTTTTTTCTTTGACATTGCCTTTGGCTAGCTCACTAATTAAGGAATAAAACATGATGGAGCGTGCTGGCTGTTATAGGAAAGTAATCAAAAATGGGATGGCATGATATAGCCTAAGGTACTGTTACCAACCAGAAGTTGATTATTTCCCTATACCAAGTGTTTTATTTCTCTTATACCACAGCAATTTGCCAATGAATACAATTTTTAATTTACTAACAAACAAACGCCAGTTTTTTTAACCATATATAGTTGCATTTAGTCTTGCTGAACATCTGCAAGACAAGTTAGTTTTTGTTATCACTTGCATTACAGCAGCACCAGCCACTCTTTTCTTCCCCTCTCTTCAAGTTGAAGATTTGAATTAGACCTGGCACTATTGTTACAAAAATGAATCAATCACCTTCTGACCAATCAGAATCGAGAATTCCACAGTGACTTAGGCACTGATGGCTATAAAGACAATATGTACTAAAAAAGCAATTCTATGTCCCTGAATGTAATTGAAGGCAATAAAAACTGGTGCATGATCATTCTGCTGCTAGATACTATGATACTTTTTTAAAAAAAATGATTAAAGATTATAGTCTGAATAAACAAAATACTGAAGCTGTATAAATAGTTTGTTTGACATTTGTACAAATTAATTAAAGGTTTTTTTTAAAATATTTAAAATATTTTTCTTACACACACCTGAGCTCACTCAGCTCACACTGTCATAAACTACAGTAGTCAACATTTGAAGTGGATCAAAAAAGTTCATCAAAGTTGTCTTAAGACAAGAACAGGTATTGTTCAAAATTCATGTATAACATGTAAGTCTGCTATTAATCAATGTTGTCATCAATGGAATTTCATGTCTCATCACTTTTGATGGTGCCCAGACATGATTGTTTGTCACAAGGTGTGAAGTGGCTTGTCACACATTCGTGAAGACAAGAGTGCACCAAAAAACTGTTGGTTGTTCAGTACTTCTGTGAAGTCACAATGGACAGGAAATGCCTCTTAAACATTATTGCCTGCAGTGTAATACTGTACTGTACTGTAGTCACTCTGTGTGGAGCATCAGAGCGTCAGAGCTTGAAGCAGGACCCAAAACAGGAAAGAAAGCTTTTTCCAGTTCAACAAAACAAGATGCTATTGCACATGTTACAGCAGATCAAAAATCTGAGTTCGTACTGTAAAACAAACATGAATTGCATGGTTTAACAAATGTGACAAACAAGTCAAAAGCAAGAAACAACAAATGTTATGCATTGAGACAACCAGTCAGTAGTCAGTGTTACCACCTCTGACATTGATCACAGCCTCACATCGCCTGTGCATGCTTGAGATGAGTTTTTGGATATTCTGTTGAGAGATGGCTTGCCATTCCTCCAGCAACGCTGTTCGCAACTCCACACGGGTTCCTGGAGGGACCTGCCGTGCTTGCATTCTTGACTGTAGCTGCTCCCAAATGTGTTCAGTGGGGTTCAGGTCGGGAATTCCGTCACCAGCCTTGCACGATGTGGGTGGGCGTTGTCATCCATAAGCACGAAATCTGGCCACATTGCACCAGCATACGGTCGCACAACTGGTCTCAGGATTTCATCCCTATACCTTTGGCCTGTCAGGCTGCCATTTTCGACGATGTCAAGCTGTGTCCTTCCACCCATGGAGATGCCTCCCCAAACCATGACCGATGATCCGCCAAAACTGTCATGCTGTACAACATTCTGTGGCAAATTTCTCTCCCCAGGGCGATGCCAGACCCTCCTATGCCTGTCTAGGAAGTTCACACAGAACCGGGACTCATCTGTTAAGAACACTGTACCTCACTCATTCAGTGTCCACCTGTGGTGTTCTGTGGCCCACTGCAGACATGCCAGTTTATGTGCTCTGGAAAGAGGCACCCTCACAGCTGGTCTTCTGGCTCTCAAGCCAACTTCATGAAGTCGTCTCCTCACAGTCTGAGTGGACACTCGCACCCCTGTTGCCTCCTGAAGGTCATTTCACAGGCTGACTGCAGGCATGCAGGGTCAAGTATCGGTCTTGATTTGGTGTTGTGACCCGTTGTCTGCCTTCACCATGCCTTCTACTCACACTACCAGACCTTCTGAACCTGTTCCAGGCTCTGGAAATGACACTTGCTGAGTCATGCCTCATTTTCAATGCTTTCTGACCTCAAGTGAAGCTTTCAGAGCCTTAAATGATAACCAGTTCCCAATTACGGACACCTGTGACAGGTCAGTTGGTACCTAATGACAAACAATCATGTCTGGAGACCATCAAAAGCCATGAAGGATGACATTTCATTAATGACAACATTGACTAATAACAGACTTACATGTAATGCATGAATTGTGAAAGAAACACATTTTGGTTGTGATGAAAGGTTTTTGATCCACTTCAAATGTTGACTAGTGTATTTTACAGATATTGAGAAAAGCGACAGTGTTAGTACTTAGTCTGGTTAAACTGTGAGGTGAGATGAGATAAATTCTGGAAATATGGCTTTGAAGCATTTTGGCAAAGGTCATCAGGAGAGTGGTGATAAAATGCTCTATTGAACATTAGTTCTACACTGTCCTTGATTAAATCATATGTATCATATTGCTTTGCTGAAAGGCTGCCAAGCTCTTAGCTTGTCTTATAGCCTGCTGTATATTTACCCGAGGAGCAGAGCAGAGAATCACAGCTTACAGCATGAACTGAAATGCACAGTCTTAACTGCAAGTCTGTTTTGTTGTGATCCCTAAATGTGTATGCAATGCCACCCCAGTAATGAATATGTGAATAAAAAATGCTGAAGATTATAGAGAAATCAATATTAGCTGGCAGTGTACAGTAAGCTCAGTTGTATTCTTCATTTATGGATTTAACATTAACTAGGGGGATGGCACCATACTCGGGCTACGCACGTAACGTGATGGATCGAACTGATCATTTAAGCGGTTCGTCTTTCATTTTGACAGGTAATTATAATAATAATAAAAAAGTCCAGTGGTTAACACACACATCTAAATGGGGCCTCATCAGTCTTGAACAACTGAACAATGAAATCTGGCTTTCAAAATGTTCCAAAATGAAACGTCAGAAACACACATGCAGCTTAGAGAACACCGTTAAATCCTTCAGCTTCTATAGACAGCACAGAGATATTGTTATAGACAACCATTAAGTGTAAAAAGAAGGATGCGGGTATATTTTAGCTGTGTATATTTTAATAGATATTTTAGCATATATTTTAAAAGTGTAATTGCTCAAGTTACCATTAGCTTTGCTAAGCTTCAACCCTTTCATATATCATTTTAGACTTAAAAAAATCACTTATGTTAAAAAGTAACTGAAGTTAGCAGCCACCAAGTAAAAGTAAAATGGAAAAATATTGGAATGATGGAAAAATACTTGCAAAGTGTAAATTAATTCACTACTATTTTAGTTATTTATATATATTATATTTCTGTACTGTGTATTTTAGCAAAAAGTAATTATGCAGTTTAGCTAAGACGTTATATGACATCCTATTCATTTTTATACTTGATTATACCTTTACGTGTGGAAACTTTCTGTCACTGTTAGCCATGTTGGATTAGGTGTGTGGGGATGGAGTAAAAAAACGCCCATATGTTGGCCCTCTCCAAAATGTTGCCACAAAGTTGGAAGCGCACAATTTTATAGGATGTCTTTGTGTGCTGTAGCATTACAATTTCCCTTCACTGGAACTAAGAGTCCCAAACCTGTTCCAGCATGACAATGCCCATGTGCACAATAGCGAGATCCATAAAGACATGGTTTGCCAAGGACGGTACAGAAGAACTCGAATGGTCTGCAGAGAGCCCTGAGCTCAACCCCACTGGACACCTTTGGGATGAACTGTAACACAGACTAAACCCCAGACACCCTCGCCCAACATCAGTGCCGCACCTCACTAATGCTCTTGTGGCCGAATGACACAGCCATGGTCCAAAATTGGTTGAAAAGCCTTCCCAGAAGACTGGAGGATATTATAACAGCAAATGGGGGATAAATCTGGAATGAAATGTTCAAAAAGCACATATAGGTGTGATGGTCAGGGTCAGGTGTCTGCAAACATTTGGCTATATAGTGTACTTCTAAAAACAGCCATAAATTCTTGGTTTAAGTGTGGACACCATACATAAAAGGGTTAAAAAATAAATAACGCATTTAATTTGTTTATCGCAGTCAAGTCTATCCTGTCAATTTACCCTTGATACTCTGTGTACCATCTGTCTCATTATCCCCTACACTTTCCTTTTATGGTCAATGCTTCCTGTTTTTATTACCCTGTTGCTACGGTAGTTAATTAGTTCCACCTGTTTCCCATCACCCCTCATTAATCTGCGTATTTATACCCCTCTGGTTTACTCTGTGTAGGGGTAAAGTACTCCATGTGTGAGA
The DNA here is from genome assembly GCA_037576675.1 of Pangasius sanitwongsei. NCBI lineage: Eukaryota > Metazoa > Chordata > Actinopteri > Siluriformes > Pangasiidae > Pangasius > Pangasius sanitwongsei. The sequence goes on along the minus strand of CM075022.1, from coordinate 13,426,315 downwards.
TCGCAGGCAGAAGTTATCTTGTCTCAATCCTTGTTCCTAGTCTTTAGTTTCCTGTGGATTTTTTTCCTGTCTATCTTTCTTTGAATAATGTGGTATTCACTCAGTTTTAGCATTCCTGGGTCCTGACTCCTGCCTGGTGTACGGACTACATTTAATCAGTCTACAGTTGGTGGAATGCACTTACAGTGGATATAAAAAGTATACACAACCCTGTTAAATGGCAGGTTTTTGTGATGTAAAATCATGTCAGAACTTTTTCCACCCTCAAATTACAACGAAATACAGTGAAATTGCAATGTATAAATGCAACGTATAATTAAGTGAAAAACAACCAGAAACATTTTAGGGAAAAATAGGAAAAATAAAAAACTTACAATAACCCGGTTGCGTAAGTGTGCACACCCTAAACTAATACTTTGTTGAAGCACCTTTTGATTATATTACACCACTCAGTCTTTTTGGCTAAGAGTCTATCTGCATAGCACATCTTGACTTGGCAATATTTTCTCACTCTTTCTTGCAATAACATTCTAGATCCATCAAAATGTGAGGGCATCTCCTGTGCACAGCTCGCTTCAGGTAACTCCACAGATTTTTAGTTTCAAGTCTCTGGCTAGGCCATTCAAAAACATTGATCTTCTTTTGGTTAAATCATTCCTTTGCTGATTTGGATGTATGTTTTGGGTCACTGTCGTGCTATAAGGGGAAATTTCTATTCATCTTCAGCTTACTAGCAGACACATGAAGGTTTTGCACTAAAATTGACTGGTTTTTGTAGTATTTATGATTCCCTCCACCTTGATAAATGCCCCAGTTCTGGCTGAAGAAAAGCAGCCCTTAAGCATGATGCTGCCACCACCATGCTTCACTGTGGGTGTGGTGTTCTTTTGGTGATGTGCTTTTTTTTTGCACCAAACATACCTTCTGGAGTTATGGAATTATTATACCTTTTGGAATCAGACCACACCATAACACATTTTGCCACAGAGTTTGGGGTGATTTAGGTGTGCTTGGATGTTATTTCTTTCTTTCTTTTTTTTTTTGAAAAAGGGCTTCCGTCTAGCCACCCTACCCCATAGCCCAGACATATGAAGAATATGAGAGATTGTTGTCACATTCAGTGAGTAATCAGTACTTATCAGATATTTCTGCAGCTCTTTTAATGTTGCCGGTGGTCTCTTGGCAGCCTCCTTGTTAAGTTTTTTCTTGTTCTGGAGGGACGTCCTGTTCTTGGCGATGTCATTGTGGTGCTCCATTTTCTCTACTTCTTGATGATGGCCTTCACAGTGTTCCATGGTACATCTAATGTTTTGGAAATTTTTTGTACCTCTCTCCTGATCGATACCTTTTGACACTGAGACCCTGCACAGACTTTGTAAGCTCTTTGCAGACCATGGCTTCAGAAGTAGGATGAATCCAAGAAGATGTGAAGAAAATCCTATGGAAACAGCTGGTCTTTATTTGGGGTTAATCAGAATAATTTCATTGATGATAACTGTATGATAATTACTTTTGTACATGAGATTGAATGTGATTGGTTCATTCTGAACACAGCCACATTCTCAATTATGAAAGGGTGTGCACACTTATGCAACCAGGTTGTTGTAGGTTTTTTATTTTTCCTATTTTTCTCTAAAATGTTTCTGATTGTTTTTCACTTAATTTTTATACTCTGTAATTTCACATTGAAGGTGGAAAAAGTTTTGATATGATTTATCTTGGTTTCATTTTTTTTTTTACATCACAGAAACCTGCCATTGTAAACTTTTTATATCCTCTGTGAAGTGCTGGTGTGGGGAGTTTCTGTATTCAGGGTTATGGACAGTGTACTACTGAAAAATGCTGGAAGCTAGGAGTGACCCAAATACACATCATGTAATCTTCGTGATTCATTGCAGGAGCAGCCAGATTGCGTTTCATTTTTATTAACAAAATTAATGCCCAAATGCAGAACCGTGTAAATGAAACATTAGAGATGTTTTAAAAAAAAGAGGCATAAAAAATGGGTCAGTGAACAAATAGCCTATTCATCTTTGCCCTGGTTATCCATTAGTATCACTACCATACAGCCAAGTTTCTATTGAGTTTAAGCTTCTCTTATGTGCATGAATGAAAAAAAGATGAAGTTGAAAACAAGAGCAGCACAAAAATGCTTCTGGTGTAAACTGGCCTTGACTATGTGTTCACACTCGCAAGTTGGAGATGTCACTCCCAGTTTGTCTCTTGTGGGAGTGATGTGACTGCAAATGATATCTACTGTAGGTGAGCAGTGTCAGGTTTAATATCTGATAAGAAACAGTAGCAGGCAAAAATGTACACAAGCTACTGTATACATTATACAGGACACTGTATTACTTTTGCTTAAAATACATATCATATCATAATTAAACCAAGCAAAAGAAAGGTTTTCCTTTGAATTTGTCACTCCCACTGAAGTCTCTGGCTCACACAGAGTGAAAAAGGCGTGACTTCTGTGTGTGTCAGTTCCAGTGAAAGAGGTGTGGCTTCTGTGCCTCAGCCTTAGTGATGGAGGGGTGGCCTATTTGCCTGTCAGTTCGAGTGATGGATGCCTCTATACCTGTCAGTCATAGTGAAGGAAGCATGGCCTATGTCCCTCAGTCCCAGTGAAGGAGGTGTGGCCTCTGTGTCTGTCAGTCCCAATGAAGGAGGCGTGGCCTCTGTGTCTGTCAGTCTAAGTGAAGGAGGCGTGGCCTCTGTGTCTGCCAGTCTTCATGAAAGAGGCATAGCCTTTGCCTGTTATTACCAGCGAAGGAGTCGTGGCCTCAATGTCTATCAGGCTTGGTGAAGGAGGAGTGGCCTCTGTGCCTGTCAGACATAGTGAAGGAGGCACAACCTCTGTTCCTGTCATTACCATTGAAAGGGTGTGGTCACTCTGTCAGTCAGTCGCAGTGAAGCAGTTGTTGCCCTTGTACCTGTCATTCTTAGTGAATGAGGTGTGGTCTCTGTGCCTGTCAGTTTCCGGGAAGGAAGCGTGACCCCTGTTCCTGTCAGTCTCACGGAAGACAGCATGGCCTGTGTACCTGTAAGTCGCAGTAAAGATGGCATAGCCTGTGTACCTGTCAGTCGCAGTGAAGCAACTGTTGTCTCTGTACCTGTCAGTCTTAGTTAAGGGGTGTGGTCTCTGTGCCTCAGCGAGAATGAAGAAGACTTCCGCTACTTAAAGCACTTTTGTTGAACAATATTTAATTAAACTGTATTACACCATACACGTCACATTAAAACATGTCTAAATCATATCGTATTAATCACTGGCCGCTTTGAATATATCTTTTATAAACTGTACCACGGACCTTGCATATCCACGCATCATATTATCTCAGAAGGAAAGACACACAGTGCTATACACAGCCCCGCAAAATCAGCATTCTGGAAATGCAGGTCAGACAGACAGGCACTTCTCTGGTTGCCTATTTAAACTGTCACTCTGTTCCTCCCATATGCGTCTCTGTGCTTTCTTTTCAATTACAACAATGGAAGCTCAAGTTTAGCTACACTAAGCTATTGAGTGGAAAGCAAAAGACGGACTTGAATGCTCCCCACATCCAAATGTCATCTGGTGTGTAATTAACTTGTCTTGCTGTCTGTGTGGGTCTGTATGTGACTCTAAGTGTGTATGTGCCTTGCTTGCACAACTCTGCATGTGCATGTCTGCATGTGAGGAGAGCTCGTCTTCTCCAGTTGAGACAGAGTTGCAAAGTTGGACTCAAAAGTGCAATGACATCACTGTGTGACTTTACCACCATGACACAGAGCTGGCAGCATTGAGATTCCTGCTACCAAGGAGAAGATGGAAAGATGAAATGCATGTCTGGCAAAAAGGGATGGACAAAGCTGTTATCTTTACTGAATTTTATATTAGCTCTGGGCAAAATGCATTTGCATTCAAATTTGTTTAGAACTTATCTAAGTAAGAGAACAGAAAAAAGTATATTGATTGTACTGGAGTTAAAACTTAACTTTGAAATTTCATTTTATTATAATTTCATGACTAATGGGAAAACAGGAAAACATCATTTGGAAATGATTTTCTGTAACCTCATTTATTTCAAGTGGTAACATATTGTTTGACAGCCCCTTGTCTTGATTTGATCTGGTTATATAGAAAAGCACACACAGCTTATTTCGTGTGCATCCTTAAATTGTTTATTGAGATATTATTTATTCATACACACAATTCCTCTCCCCTGCTAGTATTTTAATATGCTAGTGGCATTTGTTGCCCAGCAGTGAGCTAATCAGAGTCAGTGAGTGTGTAAAATTGTGTGTGAGAGTGGGTTTTACCTGTCTCTCCCCACACTGGCAGGTACTCGTCCTGTTGAATATCTAGCATTAGTTCCAGGCCGTTGCCCATACCCCCTTTCGTGGTGATACGGAGTGGCTGTCCATCCTGGCCGGAGTTGAATGTGTAGCATTTGCCATATCGAGTGAAGATCTGCAGACAAACAAAATGAGAACAGAGCATCAGCAGATAACATCTGGCACAACCAAAGGCTCTTATTATTGCAGCAACAGATGCATAAGTCTTTATATATACATCCATGCTTATAGACATATAGGCTTTATATACAGTTGATGTTTGTGAGGTCATGCTGTTGGCCTTTAAGCAGCCTTCAACTACCAAAATGAATCTTTTTCTTTAAAAAAAAAAAAAAAATCAGCTTTTTGGACTGCACTGCATCTGTCTCTGAAACATACTGTATGTATGATACTGTCTCAGCCAAAAACAGCCTATTAATTCCAATATTTGCCGACAACTGCAATAGTTTATTTATTAAAGAATGACACGTCATAATTTTATCCATTTATAATTGCATCTAATGTTGTGGAAAATCTGTGAAACAAGTTCCTATTATCACTTATATTATAGCAGCTAGAAAAAATCATTCCTTCACTAGCCTCTCTCTTGAAATTAATAAGACAAAAATTACCCAAGAAAGACCTCCTCTGAAAGTCCTGAAGACATTCCCATGTCAGAAAACTTAAATTAACAGCTGGAACTATGACTGTTACAAAGCGCTGACACTGGAGACTCCTTCCAAAAATGCAAAATAAAAATCTCACTGCAAACTTCACCAAGCCAACATTTACACACTTCTTCTAAATCAGTTTAACATGTCCATCTGTAAGTTGTTAATATAGAAACAACAGCTTATTACAATGAGCACATTATTATAACCCTTGCAACCAGAACTACTGTCAGAGCTTTTGTAGCCTTCTGACTAAGAATTCAGCAGCACCGTAGTATAAGTAAGAAATAATTCTTAATCATGAAAAGAAGAAACTGGGAGGAAGGAAAAGAAATTTCCCTCAAACTGAGGTCGAAGTATGTGGCTTCCTGTGGGCATCATAAACACGTTTTTACCCCCTTAAATCTGCAGTATACCAGTATAAATACTACAGTAACAATTTTCACACTGAATTACCTCCAATTACAGTGCCAGAATTCTACATTCATAAATAATAAAACTCAATAAAACTAAAGTGATATCATTAATGACAAAGATTATAAATTAACCCTGGGGCTATGTTGGCTTTTTGTATGATTTTGATTTTGCCTATATATAAAAAACCTTTAAAAATGTTTACCATACAAGTGTATGGTATCGTTTCTTCAGCACAACCTAGCCAATATGACCTGATATTTCTTTTTCACTTAAACATACTATATCAACACACTAGACCCCAAAACCACTGCCCAGTGACAATGCCAATCATGAGGTCATTTTTATATCAAATTTAACTTACTATATCTCCATTTCTATGTGGCCTATCAACACAAAAAAATAATAAATAAAAATAAAAAAATCTACACTGAACTTTCCAATACCGTGGATGATAGTGGAAAACACAACTCCATTCTCACTTGAGCCTGGGTTTTCTAATTAGACAGAACCAAGTTTGTGTTCTTTTTAACCCTCCAGCAAGCACTTCTTAATTGTCTGTCCCTGGGGCGACATGGAATCGTAGCTTCAACTGAAAGTGATGATTGCAGAAATAAAGAAAAAATGAGGAAACATCCCAGGAGAGAATGAGATATTATGTTGCTTAGAAATAAAAAAAAGAGAGATTACTCAAGATAACACAGAACCAAAATAGAGTTTTAAATGAAAATCCTTTTCATCCACCCCATGAGATTGCCTTTGATTACAGGAAACCAAAAGAAAAACGCAGTCTCTTGTAATGGGAAAAGCCTTTCTGAAGTAATGATTAAGTTCACACCAGTATCGAGAATATTATTTATTTCCCTTGGATATCAACTTGCGCTTTCTTAATGCATTCAGGAAATTAGTTGCTGAACATCTCTGAAATTATTCATTTAAAACTACGAGCATAATAATGGAGTAATAGGCATTTTGGGTTTCACATGACTGGAACTAAAGTAATGCGGCACAGAGTAGTTACTGAAGATGAATGAAAGAATGAATGAATGAATGAAGAGCTAATCAGATAAGATACTATCGGAAATGCAGTTCCATTCAGAAATATTTTATCATAGAAACGTTGTATGATGTGATGTGAGGAAATGCAAGACTGTTTTCATCACATCTCAATATTGATTTTATGCTGTGCTTAAAGAGACACCTGACTTCATGAACTGAATCCATCTGAATCCATAAACAAGAACAGAATTTGGAATGTAATGCAAGAAAGCCAGGAGCGAGAGGAGACAAAGCTACGGTCTATTTACTTGGGGTCCAGGCAGAGGATATCACAGAGGTCCAGTGAGAGTACAGGTAGCAGGAAAACCGGTAATTAAATGGCAAACAGACAGACACGGGTCAAAGTAGTATGAGTCAGGAAGTAATGATGATAGATATAGTCTCAACCATTTTAATTCTCTTTGAACCACTGTACTGAAACCTGAAACGTGAAACAATTCAAAACATTCTCAAACATCAAATATTGGGATGGTCAAGCTTCAGCTGCAGACGGAGAGGAGGTGGGTTGAACCGGCAGGTAACACATGATGATTCTCACCGTCGTCTTACTTAGGTGTGTTTCTCTGTGCTTTCAGTGATGGCCGTGAGCCAGACAGACAGACCGACAGACGGACAGACAGACAGACGGACAGACTGACAGACTGACAGACTGACAGACAGACAGAGCTGATGGATCTTGCAGCACAGATGCACACACTCACACCCACTCACAGCATGTGATCTCAACCTTGAATGAGGCGAAAGCTGCGAGCTAGTGACAGCCCCTTTTGGGTTGCAATTCCGTTGGTTTGTTTTTTTTTTGTGTTGAGTTTTTGAAACTATGCTGATAAGTGAGCACGGGGCGCTCCTGAAATTCCACATGCCTCCCAAGTCTTCTTCTGAACCCATACACACCAGGTTTTATCTGTATCTGCATGTGTTTAGTGCTCCAAATATCCGTATTTGCATCTGTATCTGGATTTAAATGCAAAGTGGGTAAAGCCTAAACTGAAAGGGTTTTATTTATTTAATTAGTATTTTTTTTAATTAAATATGAATCCTACCACTTTGCAGAAACACTGGAAAAAAAAGGTAGAAATGTCAGCACGGACATCATGGTCTCTGTGAATGATGGCTGTGACAGTTCCTCAACCTCAGCTACAGATGTTTTGTGAAACCAGATGCTTTCTGGAATGCTTTCTAAAAATAAAAAAAAAACTTCACTAATAAATAAAAAAAATAAAATAAAAGTAGTAGTTCACCTCCTATTCATATCTGTAGCTGTGTCCTTTTAGAACACATTATCTGTTCACAGGCAAGTAATGTGTTCATATTCGGTTACAGGATTAGATTTTAAGTATTTAGCATTGCTGTTAGAAATGTATTTTGAATTTTAATGAATTTTAAAAGATAACACTCTCTCATTCACTTTCAGTGATTATACTGGTCAGGGATGCTGTGGATCCGGAGCCTATCCCGGGAACACTGGGTGTGAGGCAGGGATACATCCTGAATGAGACTCATACACCTTGAGCAAAAACAGGCAGAGAATATGTTAATGTCTGAATGAATGAAGTGTATTGCATTGAGTGGTCAGTTTACAGAGCATATTTGACTCTTCCTGATACCACTAGCCAACAGGATATCAATTGTAATTATGTCAATTATGAAGTTTCAAAATTTAAAATAAGTTTGGATTGTTTTAATTTGTTCTTACATTCCAAATGATTTAGAGTTCACATCACTACCAGGAACTATTTATGAAAGAGTTGGGAATTAGAAAGTGCTACTAATGGGAAATAAGTACTAATAAGGTAATTAAGAAGCTCAAACCTGCAATTAAAAACATGCAAGCTTTCCCAAAAGATAGATATAGAAGCTTATGAGTCCTAACAAGACAAATCATGAGCAACAGTTATAGATACTGATGAAGAGGCATGGACAAGTCTAAGCCTGAGCAAGGAAGAAACAAAAGGAAAGAATTAATACCCGCAAACAATAATGTAGATGCTCCTATTGACTTACATTGAAATTCAAATGTCTTTAATCTTTTTTCTGAGACAAGTCATATTTTTATACAATTATGCCAGACTAATGTGACCTCCTTTTTTGGTTATGCTAATGCTAATTCACACTCCATGGACTTATGAATAAGCATAAAGGTTCCTTGACAATTACAAAAGGGCTCAGATAAAGATGTGTTTCATGGCACCGCCAGTCTCGGGGTTCACACTCCATCCTGCCAAGCTAAATTCACTGGCTAATCTGAAAGCTCATTCCCACCTCGGTAATAAAGCAAAGTTAGGATGCTTCAACTGAAATAATGCAAATGAAAAGTTGATGCGCACCACACCACACACAATGGAACCACATCGGTTTCCATTCCTGTCAGCCAAGAACAGGAATCTAATGCTACATTTGGCACAGGCTCACCGAAAATGGACAGCTGAAGATTCAACGCCTGGTCTGATGAATCTGTATTTCTGCCGTGATATGCAGATAGTAGGGTCAGAATTTGATGTCAACAGCAAGAATGCATGGACACAACCTTCCTTGTGTCAACAGTGTCACTGGTGTGGGGAATGTTTCTTAGCACACACTGGGTCCCTTAATACCAAATGAGCATTGTTTGAATACAACAGCCTGTCTGAATATTGTTGCTAACCACGTGCGTCCTTTTACGGCCACAATTTTCCCATCTTATAATGGCTACTTGCAGCATTATAATGCACCATATGGCAAAGCAAAATGGTCTCAAACTGGTTCCATGGACATGACAAAGAGTTTATTGCACTTCAGTGGCCTCCCCAGTTACCAGATCTGAAGCGAATAGAGCACCTTTGGGATGTGGCAGAACAGGAGATTGGCAGCATGGATATGCAGCAGAAAAATCTGCAGCAGTTATGTAATGCAATCAAACCAACATGGAATCTCAAAGGAATGTTTCCAACACCTTGTGGAATTCATGCCACGAAGAATTACGGCTGTTCTGAGAGCAAAGGATGGGGCTAATTCCTCATCTCTGTGATGCCTGTAAATATGGCAAGTTTTGTATTTAACTGGTTTTGTAAGGTATTTATTAATTATATGCTGTATGCAATATGATGTGCGTAATAACACACCAACTCTGATTCACATTTAGTGGCCATAAATAGTGGACAGGAACAAAAGGGAGACAGGAAGTTCTTAGTAGATGCTTTTTTTTATAAACACAAAATTGCTGGCAAGAGTGCTTTTCATGCTATGAAATAAAGCACTTCCCTCCCTGTGCATATTGGAAACATGACATTGCTCTAACCATATCTTGCTAGTGCAAGCTAACTAACTAGCCTAGCTCGCTATCTAGATTAGATTCATTATTTTATCACATTACAGTTAAACAGTAAGCTCAGTCAGTGGAACTTCAGTGGAAAACTACAGGGCCAATAAACAGCAGAGTGGCCCACTGTGTGTAATAATATGCTAATTTTCTTTCCTACTAACTTTGTTAGTTCCCTTAGTTTACATTAAATGACAGGGCCACGATGAGAATTTGGCCAAAAAAGTGAATAAAAAATAGATTCAAAATGAACCCACTGAAGAGTATTGCTGGCAAAGTATGTCATAGTAGTCATGCTGCTGAGTCACATGAGCAACTTCAAGCCAACGAAAATGAGAAATAACTTGAATCCATTTGGCATACATTTGTGTTGGGAGGCAAATCGAGAAAGCTCAGTTCTGAGACTCAGACATGCATTCGACCTCACGCATGAAGACAACGACAGAACTAATGGATGTTTTGTATTTTAAAAATGCACTGCTGGCCACACACTCCTATTTTCCCTACAATGCATTAACTTAATGGACTCACTGGAATAGAAGCCTGACCATAAAGGTTGAAAATAAGGGTGTGCATTTTGATGCCCCTCTCAATATGTCAACAACACTACAATGTATGAAAGCAGTAAATGATTCAATTCAATATTGATAGTCACAAAGGCCATGCCTCTTTTACTGGGACTGACAAGCAAAGTGGCCAAGATGTCAATATCAGGAAATAAAAGCTGAAATTCTATCTTATCATATTCATCTTTTGATCTCAATCCCAAATGTCTTCAGTAGATAGCAAAAACAAGTTATTGATTTGGCTACACTGACTGGGCATGAAGTCTGCATTAGTTACATGCATTTATTTTCCTTTTAGTAATATGATCCCTTTGGTCTAAATGACATTCAAAAGAGATTGTACAAAATAAGTTTGTCCAAGAGATAAAAAGCCAGTGTTTATGCCATTTCCACTCTTGCAATTTAAGATAATCGTTCCACAGATACTATAAAAATGACTCTAATCCTTTAATGACTTGAGCATCTGAGTGGTTTAGTGTATGAGTGCCTCAACCAGCCTTGAAGAGCCACAGTTGTCTCTGAGATACAATGAATGGACGAGGGCAAACATGATTGGGTTGGGTTGCTGTGGAAACGTGTTCATTTGAGAGAGGGAGGGCTGATGACCTTGTGATGGAGAAGACTTGCTCATATAGAAAAATCCATTTTAGTGACACTTTTTCTTTAAAAAAAAAAAAAAAAGAACCGTGAATCAACAGTTCTGTCTGTAAGAAACAGGAATCAGAGGGAGTTAGACATACTTTTTCTCTCTGTAATTCAAGTCACGATCCAACTCTGAATATTCTCCAAATGATAATCCAAATTCTGGTCAAAACAGAGGGGAAGATAAATTCATGTCATCCACTGATAATCAGTGAATGTTATTTTCTTAAAGCTTCAAGATGTATTATCTGGTGGTATTGTTATTCTCTCAGATTTACAAGAAACCGTATGAGAATGTTATGCTAATAGATTTGTTGCTAGAAAAGTTAATCTGTAATGTATGACAGCTCACTACACACATCAACATACTTGTGTAAAGCCTGACAGGTCATAAAAATGGCAGTCAAATATGAGCTCTAGCTATATAACCAACTTTATAACAAAATTTATTCTCTTACACAAATTATTTGCATGCTGCATTTGTAAACCAACTTGGTGCTCACTTTCTTAGTGTTACCAACATACACACACTTCTTGTGGGAATCTCTTGGCTCCCATATGAAGAACAGACCTTATACATTCTAGATTACTAAAACTGAACTATAAATGTCATGCTTTTGACATGGGAAGGCAAATACACAATAAGTCATGAGAACCCTGCTGTTAGGCAACTGGTAAACATGGATGCTGAGTATAAACTAGCATGTAATTGAAACTTTTAAATGGTTTAGCCATTAAGTCTTTTGTTCAGACAGTATAAAGTCAGAGTTACAGTGAAATTGAGACAAAATTATCGGGAATATCAACATTTTCCTCTGATATATAGGTAAGGTCCTATACGACAAAAATGACCCCATAATTACAATTCGTATCACCTGCTCCTCCATAACGAACCCCACTCATTATATGATCTCTGAGCTATTTATAGTATCTTCTCATTCTTACACTAATCACTTGACTTAGCATTAGCGCTTCATTCATAGAGCATTTTATAGGGCGTTTAAATATACTTCCTCAGAATACAAGAGAGTGATGTAATTCTTAGTTTCTTATTTGCATCACACTTTAACATTTCGCCCTCTGCTGATGTACTGTTGCTTTTCCAGACTGGATATTAAACCGAAAGCAAAACGGCTTCATGTAATAAAGGGAGAGGTACTCGGTTATTGCATGTAAACGGCAGTAAATGGCACAGTGAATGGTACATAAAGGATTTTTACAACCAACAACCAGTACTCTGACACAACACTTTCAACAATTACATTAATCTGAAACCTCCAAAAAGAACTATAAAACATCAGACATTAAAAAACTCTGTGCACACCAGTGAGAGAGAGAGCGAGAGAGAGAGAGAGAGAGCGAGAGAGTGAGTGTGAGTGAGAGAGTGTAAGTGAGTGAGAGAGAGAGAGAGAGTGAGTGAGAGAGAGAGAGAGAGAGAGGGAGTGAGAGAGAGAGTGTAAGTGAGTGAGAGAGTGAGAGTGTGTGTGAGTGAGTGTGTGAGTGAGTGAGTGAGTGAGTAGGGGGCATGTGACATTCGGAATCAGGTCTCCTAATGTCTTCAAATTAGCATTTTAACCTCCTCTAGTATAAGGATAAACTTGTTAGCTACATTTGCCACATAGCAAATTATTATTATTATTTTTTTTAATTTTTTTTTTTATTACCAAATTAGTCTTTCAACTGCTGAGCTACAGTGCCACTTACCATAAAGCAAGACATGTAAAGTGTGACCAGACAAGGATTTAAATGTGTTATAAAGATGTTAGTAAATTAAATGCCCTCCAGTAGGTAAAAGTTGAATATATACATTTGGGATGAATGCTCGCTTCAGCCGCTTTACTGCAGGCTGCCACTGAAATGCTCCCCATACGTAAATAAATAGCTAACACATAGATATAACCTCTGCAAGCAATTTCATAATAAAGCAGAAAGTCAATCTCTCAGTGAAGAACTATCACACATACCAACATCATAATTAATGCACAATTTATCTGGGATCAGGAGGGAAACAAGTAAAAACATTTGCAGACGGAGGACAGTTTAGTTCTCACCAGCGAGCACAGATTGATACAGCCAGCTGTACTCATCCCACTTCTTCAAATGACAGCTATTCCTTTCCAAATGAATAATTCATCTGTAGCCAAAAGACACGTTTCTGTGAGCTTGAAGCTTGCTGGTTTGAAAAACAGCATTCTCGTAGCAAATGTTTTCAAGGACTTTATTCCATGGTAGTAAGTAAGTGTGTCGAGGTAAACTGTTTCAGAGATTGGCAAACGATTCCTTTTTAAATGTGCTTTAAATGGATCGTTTATCAAAGGTGGCAACACTGCCAACAAGAACATCTTAGCAGAGAGGGGAAAAGATTGAATTTTAGCATATACTCTAGCATATATTGGTGGAAGGGGTGGCTCAAAGCTTAAATGATAAAACATGCACTGGCTGAACTAATATTTAACTTCAATTTGCAGAATTGTTTGGATTTATAAGCTTCTGACTCACTCTATGAACTTACTTTATACCACTGAAGAGGTGGATGCAGTTTGAGGAAATGATTTTGGTTAAGACTGAGTTGTCAGTTATATAGGCTTTGTAGCTTCAGTGCAAAACTTAGCAAGCAAAAGTGGGTCACCAAACAAATCTTCACTCATCCACTACATTTGGTTTAAGACGAAAAATTCTGTGCTAGTGACTGGAAGGTTGTGAGTCCAGATTCCAAAATAGGCTTCTTAGCTGTGAGCTCAACCTCCTCATTTTGCAGCGTCCCCCACTGAAACAGTAGCAAGTGTTCTGTGTATTGGTTTTACTTTTCGTTTTTTGTTTTAGTGGTTTAGTCCTGCCCTTGTCCTGTTATTAGTTTGTTTTCTCATCATATTCATGCATTAATTTGAAGGGATTTGATTCTGCCTTCTAAATTGGTTTGGAATTGAAGAGTCAAATTATTGTAAACATAACAGCAAAATTGACGAGACAGGTCTTTCAAGGAAAAATGAGTTTGTCCAGCCATGCAAATAATAATAATAATGATGGATGAGAATTTTTGGGGTTTTTAGTACATCTGTTATATCACTTGCATCACTGACAGGACAGCTTTGAGCTCCTCTGCTTTTTGGAACAATAAAAACATTATTTTCTCAGATGATTTCTATTCTTCCTCTGGGTCAGTAACATACCCAAATTCAATGGAAAATGATGGAAGATGAAAGATTTGTTTTTTGGCTTTTGTACTCCATAAAGTCTTCTGCTTTATGGAGTCATAGCATTTTACTTTCACTGATTAGGTACCACAGAGTTTTAACAGTCTGCAGTCCAGCCTTGACACGTTATCTCTTTGTCCACAATCTGTCTTCGTTTCTTCCTTTTTTTTTCTTTGCAAGCTGCCTGTGCTGTTTCTTCTCTAGTCTGACAAACACACTATGTTCTTCATATTCTTTCAGCTTGGAGGGGTACGAGACGGCTCTGAGGAGATCGATACTTGAACAAAGATGGCCGGAGGGACCCTGTTATGCTCAGTGATGGTTTAGTCACGAAGAAATCGATGCCAGTGACGCTATTGACAGGCAGAGTGCTGGGAGTCACAGATATTTCTGACAGAGGAGTCAATGATGTAACGGCGAGCAATTTGGTGGGATAGTCTCACAAGGCGGAAGGTGCACTATTCATTTGTCAATGTCATGACGGTGGGAAAGAGCCAACTCCCATCTCTACGACACTACCTTTCCTTATCCTCCCTCTCTCTCTTAATTCACTGAACTGGCTCTGAGCCACAACGACTGCTGACTAGTGACACTGACTACAATAAAATCACTTAGGTTGCACACACTGATGTTCCAATATTATATTTTCACATCAGAAATTCTGTCTTATGTTTCACCACGGCTTTTGATGTTGCAATATTGTTATTCAAAAGATAATACCTGCTGAACAGAATAATGCTATTGCCTTCTCTGAGATACGATGCTAGCAGGGTTGTAACTGTGCCATGGTTTCACTGTGAGTTACAGTGTATGACTAGACCTAACGTTTTCACAATACTGATTAAAGTACATTTTATGTCTCAGTACGTGATAAATACTGACAATCTAACAATTTTATGGAAATGTCATTACTTCGTGTCCTGTGGAAAGTGTTTTGTTACTACAGACTTCCACCAGCAACATCGCTTATGAAACATGCACTATATGGCCAAAAGTAAGTGGACACCTGACCATCAAGAACCATTATATGTGGTTCTTCCCCAAACTGTTGCCACAAAGTTTGAAGCACACTATGTCTTTGTATGCTGCAGCATTAAGATTTCCTCTCACTGGAACTAAGAGGCCCAAACCTATTCCAGTAAGACAATGTCTCTGTGCATAAAGCGAGCTCCATGAAGACATGGTTTGCCAAGTTTGGAGTGGAAGAACTCGAGTGGCCTGCACAGAGCCCTGACCTCAACCACACTGAACACCTTTGGAATAAACTTGAAATCTGACTGAGCGCTAGGTCCTCTCGCATCGTTCCTGACCTCACTAATGCTCTTGTGGCTGAATGAGCACAAATCTCCACAGCTACAGTCCAAAATCTAGTGGAAAGCCTTCCCAGAAGATTGGAGGTTATTAGGACAGCAAAGAAGGGACTAAATCTGGAATGGTATGTTCAACAGGCATTAATGAGTATATCAGGTATCCACAAACTTTTAGTCATAAAGTATATTGTCTCCTGCTTTTGTAAGTGGATATGATGCAGTTTTTAATGCCATTTCTGTCCTCCTTTAATTTGTTTGCCCCTCTGCATACCCACTTCAGTCTCAAGGGCAGTATCTGATAGTAATGAATGAGCAGTAATGGCACTAAACAGCAAGATGGGCATTAAACTCATAGACAGTGTGCCAGAAAAAGAGATACAGCTTGCATACACACGACTAGGGACCATGCCTTAAGCCATAAAATGAAAGACTGTGATAAATGCAGTTATATGAATAATAACAATAAGTTCATGTCCCCTTCCTGCCAGGGGTAATGAAGCCAATCAGAGCTCATAATCACGATGGCAGAAATGCTTAGGAATGCACTTTTAATCATTTAAAATCAATGCAAAGTCTACAGTGCCAATTATTCTGCTACTTTAGATATTAGCTCCTTGTAATAGCCATCTGCAAGACTCTGGTCTCTTCAGAAATATAGAATTAGAGGCATATCAGTGGATAAATTGATCCCTGTGGACTTCATGTCTTAGTACTTTTTAAGAGAGAAGTTTCACACAAGGTTGTATTACTTATTCCTGCAGTGGGCACAGTCTTTGTGCTAACTGCATTCATCTGCAGGCAGTGAATCACAGCCCAATGACAGCAAAGAAGCTTTATATTGTGCCACGAGAAGTCCACATAAAATGATTAAGACACCATTCATTCCATCTAATGCTCTAAATCTTACGTACATGTGACCAGAATTGTCAATGATGTAATTATCCAGAGATGTGTAACTGCAGTACCGCTCTCCATTCTGTATAATAGCTAATTATTTTAGATAATAGAAGCCTTACAATCCCCATTTCAGTGTACTATATGTAAGGATTATTTTACTATAACAGTATGCCCTAAAGTGTTTTATTCCTTTTATACCACAGCTAGTGATTAAAATTTTTTCTTTATTAATGAACGACGTGTCTTTTTTTTTTCATCAGTATATAGTTTAATGTTTAATATAGACTAATATAGCTCAATGTTTAACATTTAATGTTGTGGGGTGTCTGCAAAACTTATGTTATAGCAGGTATAAATAGTTGTTCCCACTTTTCTCTTGAATTTAATAAGACAAAAAAAAAAAGGCAGTTTTTCAGGTTACCGCGAAATCAGAAAGTGCGATGTCCCCTGCCCTGAAGACTCCACCATGGCAGAAAACTTACTGACTGTTACAAATCATTGACACCGGACACTTCAATAACATCAAATTAATATCTTCTTACAGAAAACTTCCCTACATCAACAAATTCAGTGTTTCCCCTGCCATTATATTAGGGGGGCGCCAAGTCCGTGTCAATTAGCTGTTACTACAAAAACAATAACATTTAGTTATATTGAAT
Organism: Pangasius sanitwongsei; assembly: GCA_037576675.1. NCBI lineage: Eukaryota > Metazoa > Chordata > Actinopteri > Siluriformes > Pangasiidae > Pangasius > Pangasius sanitwongsei. The sequence goes on along the minus strand of CM075022.1, from coordinate 13,409,288 downwards.
TACAGTTGGTTACTGTCTGAGCTGCTGTTATAGAAATTAATCAACATCTTCGGACCAATCAGAATCAAAACTTCAGCAGTATTATGGTGTAATACCAAAAAATAAATGTATATCAATGTAAAACAAATATATCAATACAGACAGGACGCTTAATCGCAGATCTTGTGCTTAATGCTTAATGCATCTTGTAAAAAAGAATTGTGTAACAAAATTGTCTAAAATACTTTAAAATGTTTGAATAAATAGTCTGAACCTTCAAATAAGTGTCATGTAGGTGGATGCAAGTGCAGATTAGACTTTTAATGAGAAAACAAACAACATAGACAAAGTAAACTTAGACACAGAAAAACATGAACTAGGATCTCAAGGCAGAGAACCTATGGACTAAAGACCATAACAAAACCACTTAACAGCAACGGAAGACAAAAGCTAGACAATAAGTGCGATGCAAGATGTGACTTAAATACTAGTGCTTATTAGTATAAATGTGACACCAGTGCAGGCGGTCATGTGACATGATCCTGTGGGGTGCAGTGGCTGGTGGGAAATGTAGTCAAGCACCGATTCCAGAATATCATGACAATAAGATAGAAAAATGACAAAACACTGTTCAAACATCTGCCAAAATTCAGTTTACTACTCAGAGAACCATCATATTGGGTGTGACCTAATGTTTTGAAGAGGACACTTGATTGACACCCTATATCTGGGACTCCCAGCCTGCAATGCTACTCAAGCAGAACTAAACACAGAAGAGGTGGACACACCTCAAATGCAGGTTACAGACCAATGACAGGACAGGGGCGGTACAGAAGCGGAACAGAAAACCAAAACAAACACAAACACATGGTGTTCATCACCATGGGAACTGTGATGCAAATGGGGAAAATGTGACGAGGGGAAAAATTCCTGGTGAAGTTTGTGCTGTATATTATGGCCCACAAAACCTACATCAACCTGATCATAAAACAATCACATGTTTAGGTTTAATACTCTGTGTTAGTGACCAGAAATGTGGCCACACCCGACCTCAACCCCAGCACCATGCCTGGACTGGATTCCACCTCTGTTGTAATGTGTTTTGCATTAAAACTTCTGCCAAATGAATACATGTAATTGTATATAGTGTGGACAAAAAAAATCCTTCTTCAAACAACAAGCTAAAATTGTTACAACAGTTGCTAAAGGTAGTAGGGAACATGATGAAAATGGAAATGAATTAAACATGGGGCGTGCGCTTCAGCGCAGTAATTATGATGTTTCCTTCAAGTTCAACTGAGCCACAGTCTCAGCACTGATAGTGCAAAGTAGAGGCAATTTAAATGAGACAATCTATGCAAAGGCCCCTCAGAGACTCCAGCAATCCACAAGGCAGTTGATCTCGTTTCAACTATGCAAAGGCTTTGCACTTTTGAATTATCCCATAATTGAATTATGTAGTATGAAAAATGAGTATTGGGAAGCGTGTGCATGCATGTGGGTGAGAGCGGGAGAGAGGTCTGAGGTGGGAAAAAATGTAAAACTATGATTCATGCTGAGCACCAGAATATTTCCATTAATGGAAATGTAATGAAAATGGCAGTGAAGCATTAAAAACCCCAACCAGTGAGAGTAAAAAGTTACAATCTGCAAAGAATTTGTTTTGTATTTTCACTATTTTTAGTCTGACAAGCAAACTTTTTACATCAACACATTACTGGTTACCAATATTTAGTGACGTACTTAATAACTTTATTGCTTGAGCATTTGATCAGAGCTGTTGACTAAAGTACACAGTGTGATTTCTCTATGTCTTATGACCATCTGTTGATTATTTACAACACTACTAAAGTCTAATAATCAGTGTTCTATGGTAGGCTTTACTTGCAAGAATTTAAATTAGAAAAACACTTATTAATTTTGGAAGGTGTCATCAAACTTGAGCTGGAAACTGTTTCATTTCTTTATTATTAGAAATAATAAAGAGGATTTTGACTGCATGTGCATCAAAAAAGATGTTTGAAGAGTTTTTTTAATCGCCTTATTTCAAATATATTGAAACAACTTGTTTACAACGTCGCATTAGCATTGGTAATTTATTCATTTTTATTTTTTGGTGTTTACCAGCATGTCTTTTGGACCAGACCATGCTAGATATTTCAACAGAAATAGTACTAACATTAACAAGGGGTCTTGATCACCTGATGCTTTACAGTAAGGCAAAATCTGTGAGAATCTCACTGTGCTGTGTCTGTGTTAACTGTGTTGTCTTCCGCTCAACACATTCATTCATTCGTCTTCAGATCCAGATCCAGAGCTAATCCTAGGATACCTGGGCATGAGCTGGGCACACACTCTGGATCCCAGGGCACCACGCACACATTTATCACACTTAGTGAATAAATAATTTAGCCTAGCCAATCCACCTTCTATTATGTTTTTGAGAGGTGGGAGGAAACCACAGAATCCAGAAAAAAACCGTGCAGACACAGGGAGAATGTGTGTCCAAGATGAGCACTTTTGCAGTTAAGACGCAAATACTGAGTCGGCTTTGGCCAACAAATCTAACATTTGTTAACCTCGGCTAAACAAACGTGGATGTTATAGTAACAAAATGCCTGTCATGGAATACGCAAATGATTTTTCAATAGCTGTATGAAAAGCTGCTGAGTGGGAATTCTGATCTGCGAATTGGATAGAAAGGCAGAGCAAAGAGTACAGCATGAAAAACATTTTAACCAATATATATACTTTGTTTATCAAATAAATAATGTTACATCAGAGTGGCAGGCTGCACAGGTCAAAATCTGCTCATGCATGCGTGCTCTCCCAAGACCAAATTAAAGCAAAGCGCTCACACTGCAGAGCCCTGCTACAATGATGTGCAACGTGTTGCTGTATTTGTTCCTATAACTATTTAATTTGTGCTCTGGCCATCTATATTACACAGATGGATGAACTTGAAAAGCATCCAACCTTGTTGGCTGATCTAACAAAGCAAGTGCTGAATGAACACTTCAGTGGTGAATGAACACTTCACTGGTGAACAGTTCATCCAAAATATTCTTCAGTGGTGTTACACAAACTAACTGATGTGGTGTAGGAGACAGTGTGGCTTACTGTAATCTATAAAATTATATATTACATATGTAAAATATGTTAATGTTTCTAGAATAATGACTCTTAATAAGGACACACGGTTGTATGACAGATGCTCTGTGTAATCTAAAAGCTAAAAAATTCATTAAAAGTGTTGTTATTTAACAAATAAATGGGTTGCCATTTAACATACAGATACAATGCTGTTATTTAAGACAGAGTAAAAATTGATATCATGCAGTTTTCTGTAAGGGGATGTTTATTAAACATTTATGGAAGGAGTCTCCAGTGTCAGTACGTTACTGTTATGGGAAAGGCATCAGAACAGAGGAGTTTCTTGGTAACATGATAAGCTGTGTTTTGTCTTAACTTCGAGAGAGAGAGAGAGAGAGAGAGAGATGTTGGTGAAGGAATGATGTAAGTGATAACACAACATCAACATCGTTCCACAACATTAAATGTAACTATACATGGTATAAAAGTATAATGCGTTGCTGTGGTAAGAGAGGATAAAACACTTCGGGATGTGCTGTTGCGTTTCATTCCTTACATGAACAATCTTTACTGAGTAGCTGAACATTGTAATGTTATGAAGGCAGCCATCTTGGACATCTGGAATTACTTTTTTCCTTTGTGTGAGTACAATTCCAAGCATTCAAGCGTCCAAAATGTTAAAGCTGTAATAGTATGGGGAAATTTTAGTTAAGTGGATGATTATAATATTCCACTTTGAATTCAAATTTCTAAATATGGTCTGTCGTTGCTATTGTACAAAACCATTACTACTTGGATAGAGTACAAACCTAAAGAGGCAAAGACTGAACACCAAACATGTCCATCTGGGGTATGGAGGAACTTGTAGAAAATATTTTGTCACACAATTTCTTTAATTTTTTTTTTTTACTGCTGAACTAATCCATATGCTCTCAGAACAAAAGGTTACTAAACGGTACCTTCTCTGGTTACTGGGGTGTTCCCCTCAAGCGTACACCTTTTGCACCTTTAGTGTGTATCTTTTCTCTAGAAATGTGCATATAACATACCTTTAAAACTTTACTCTAAAGGGTGATTTACAGCCCAATTATGTACCTTAAATCTTTTTTTTTTTTTTAAAGAACACTACATCCACACCCAGTTTAGTACTTTTTCTTTCCCCAAGGGTGTATAATTCCACCCACTGGGTCAAGCCTCCAAATGCTTGAAGGCTGAACTCTAATGATGAATTTAATCATGCGGGTGGTAACAAAAAAGTCCATGTTGAATGTAAATATGCAAATATGGTCTGTCCCTGCTGTTTTAGAAAATCACATTAAAAATGAGATTTTGTAGTTTAACAGGTGATCACATTCATGAAGGACTGAACATATATTTATGGAAAATATTTTAGGCGAGATAGACTTTCATTACTACATGAATACAGTACAAAACTGTGGTCAGTACAAAACAAATCATTGGTCAGGAAATGAGTAAGAATTAAACAAATAGATAAAGGGAGTTCGTTTGGGAAGCTTCTCCCTTTGATTTCTTTAAATGTTTAAGCCTTGTGGTCCTTGATGGGCTGCATCAGCTGTGGCAGAGAACCAAATAATGACTAATCTTTTAAGAAAAAAAAAACCCAGAAGATATTTTTGGAAAATTTTGTACACTCAGACGTGTGTTAGCTTGAATTTTACATCAAACATTTTAATCATTTTCATGATTTTACCTTTGTGTACAAGAAGACTATATAAGTTTCTAGCTTTTCCCCAAACAGTTCACTGCAGCAAAAGTAAACCAGCAAATGGAGGCACAGGAGCTCTCAGGAGTGCATTTGTTTAATTCTTGCTAAAGTTCTGACCAATGATTTGTTGTTAAGACCATTAGAAGCTTCATATTTGCCATTTTGGGCTTGGCCTATTTTTTTGCCCAGGAGTGTATTGGAGAAATTGTGCTTCTTTTGTCAAACAACTTCTTTAACTTTTCTGTTGTTTATACTGAATTAACTCATATGCTACAGTATTGTGCAACTGCAGGTCTTGAATTAAACCTTTGGGGATTTTGTTGTGCATCTGGCAAAAAACACAAGCCAAAATACCTGTTGAAAATCATGCGCGCGGCTCGACCAACAGCGCAAACAACAGAACAAGACTCGTGAAGTTGCACACACACACACACACACGCGCGCGCGCTTACGGTGCTGAAGTTGCGCGGGCCGCAGCGCTCGCCCTGAAAGCGGCAGTACAGCAGCATTTCCTCGAGCTGATGCCCGAGTCGGTCCAGCAGCTGCCTCATGGAGGGCTGCGCTTCACGCGGCGGAGGCAGAAAGCGACTGAAATCCAGCGCGCGGAACGGCGTGGATGAATCCCCTCGCGCACCCAGAGCCTCCGCTGCGCCCGCGGACACTTGCCGGTTTTTCCCCAGTAACCCGAGCCAGCGTCCCGCGCTAAAGATATCCGGTTTGCTCATGCGCCGCGGCAGCAGCAGGTTCCGGTTGCAGATGGTCACCGCGGGGAAGACGAGGCGCGTGGCGTACACCACGTGCGCCTTCGTGTGCACAGGCGACGACAGCAAATAGCGCACCCGGTTGGAGGACCACGCGACCAAGAGCGCGAGCGAGGCGAGGAACGCGATGAGCCAAGCCGCGCGGCGCGGATACGAGCCTCCGAGGAAGACGTGCCTGAGCCCGTGGAAGGTCGTGTGCTTCAGGAAGAGCTCGCTGGCCTCGCGCACAGAGCTGCGCTCGCGCTTTTCCCTCGGCGCCGACTCACTCAGGCACATTTTGAAGAACAAATCGGAAAGACACGGAGTGAGCGCGCGGCTCAGGTCCCCGGGAAAAATAAATAAATAAATAAATAGAGCTCTGAGTCTGAGTCACCTTCCCGGAGCGCGGTGAAGGCGCATGGGCGCGCGGTGCCCGTTAAAGCGCGCGCGCCCTGCTGCTCCGTCACTTGCCGTTCCGATCACGCTCTGCACGCGTGCACATACCTCGTGCGCTCCACCTCGCCGTCAGCGCTGTACTGATGGAGAGGAGTGTCCGAGTGCGTTACAGCGGCAATCATCAAACACTCTCTCTGTATCACCGTCCTTTCAGGTGAATTTCAGTCTGAAACACATTGGTCTTGCTTGAGGTGCTGAAACTGGAACATGACCAGAGAGAAAAACAGTGCTGCCAAATCTTTTCAGGGAGAAGTAGCCAGTGCATGCTCAAAAAGTCGGTAGAAGTCACCACATGACGCCACAGACTAATTAGCATAGAATTAAATCGTCGTGATCATATGCATAACTATCAAAAGTTGTAATAGGAAGAAGGAAGATTTCCTGAAGACACGTACAACAGAATAGAATAGAGTTTTATCAGAATAGAAATAACAGATTATTATGTAAGGAACGACACGTGACAGGCCATGCGGTTATATGAAAATAATCCACTTTGCGGTGCAGTATTTTTGTATAACAGCCCGGGCTGGAGTGTGTTATTCTGCTTAGATCACAGCGATTTGCCAAAAATGACAATGTTTACTTTATTAATGAACAACACGCCGCATATTTTTATGCTTTATAGTTAGATTTACTGCTGTGGAACGTCTGAGAGCCCTCACCAGCCTCGGTAGCACTTTATTTGAAGGGTAGCTACATATGGGCTTCATAATACATTCATAACTATTTATGTTATAACTATTTATAACACATTAAGCTTTTATAAAACAGTGACAGATGCTTTATGAAAGGAATATGTCAAAACTCATCAGGTGACAGTACAGGTTTATGCAATATGCCACATGGAGTGGAGAGAAAAGGGGCTCCAGTTCATAACACATTCATAAACATTACATCAATCTTTTATTAAGCAGCATTAAACAATTTATAAAAAGATCTTGTCATGTGACATTATAGTTTTATGCAATTTCTCATAGGAATGGAGACAAAAGGCCAGATAGTTCGATACTACAGATAACATATGAGCACATATGAGCTTTGGAATGTGTTGAATTAAGTATTTGTCAGTTTACCTTTTCTGAACTGTTTACTTAATTTAAGTAGGAAAACGATGCCTCTGGAGGTCTGTCCCATTTATAAAACATTTGTGAACTTAAGAAGCATATATGCCAACATTATGAAAGATCTTGATGCCCTTAAACTCAAGTAATAGAAAATTTTCCATTCATTACACTGTCATGAAGCACTATTCCCATGTAATATGAATATTAGGTGATTTATGCCAACATTATAAATGATGAATGATCCTCCTATTTTTTCCTGGCAGCATCTCGTTCTGTCCCGCTTGCTGGGTCATGTGATCGCGACAGGTCATCACGCAAAAGGGAGGTGTGACACAAGGACGTGATGTATCAGACAATAATTGTAAATATTTACAAAATTTACCCATTTCCAATATTTTATTGCAAGTTAGTCATTGCTTTTTGTTTTATGAGTTTGTATAAATTTTTTTCTTGATTTCTTCGTAGGTGAGCAAAAGGAAAGATAGTTCAGATAACTATCTTGCTTTTGCAAGTTACTGCAATGGGCAAAGTTAGCTTATCTACAGTAGTTTGCCAGCTAACTGAATACTAGCTTGGCAATACAACAAGCTAGAACCAAGAACACTCAAATATGGAAAGAAATCAAACATTTCTGTTCTCTTACAGTTACCTAATTGTTTGGATAGTTTTGAATGTGTATTACTCACATTGTAACATCGGGCTGTGTAACGGCAAGTACACTGGTAAGTTCGATAGTTCGACAGCCAGCTATCTGGCGTTACATTCTATTGCACTGCTCTCCTATCATATAGCATATAGCATTTGTGTATGATGGCTACATTGGGTTTCAACTTGGCTAGTGGAGGGTGTGTCAGCTTCTGTTCATAATATGGCATTTTATCCCTCTAAAGCCAGCGAACAGCTATGAGAATTCGAAAGCTTCAAGGGAAAATGACTACCTGACTGCAGTCGGATGTGGAGTCCAGCGTTACAACTGGATCAAGCTTGACAGACTCAGAGCAGTCAATGCCTAGGCCAAAAGGTTTGTAAGGCTAGGCCACATACAGCATATGTATAGTCACTCAGTACATTTTATAATGTATCATGCAAATAGCTAGGGAACCAAGTGACGTGCCTTTTTGGTCAGGTTTTAAACTAATTCTTCAGAAAACACAGTAACAAACCAATACAATATAGCATACATTTTAGTAACGGAGCTTCAGTATTTGGTGTTTTAAAATTATTTTTTCTTATATATTTTAGAGTCACCTATTGCGGTCTTGCAGAAATTGAAAGTCCAGCTGCAAGTAGAAAAAAACAAGTGCTTCTATCTAGAAGATAAAGTGATAGAACTCCAGGCTGATAAAGCTTTCCTCCAGAGCCAGCTGCAAGAGTGGCACCAGCCTTCACACTCACGTATGTTCATTTCATGTAGGAAAATATCTAGTAAAATGCTCATCCAGTGGCCTTCGTACATGCCCAGATGAATAGTAAACTTTTAGACTGTTTAGAACAGTAAATCTTTGTTTTAGTCCTACTTCTGGGAATGGGGATGTATTCTCTAACACACCTGCTTTAGCTCATCAAGTCATTTGTGACGTGCTTGATGTAGCAGAGTGGGCATGTCAGATCAGGGAGACGCCAGAAAAGTAAAGTAGTGTGGATCCCCAGGAGCAGGAATAAGAAGCACTACAGTAGGCTCTTCTTGGTATGGTTTATTCTATAAGTTTTCTTTTTTTTCACAGCCCTGTCCTCGATCGACATGTCTTCAGGTTCAGAGTCAGTTGGGTCTTTTGTTTCCTATTCCTCCGATGATGAGGGACCATCAGCTGGAAAACCGAGGGTTAAAAGAGAAAAGAAATCAACCCTTCACTCCAACCCACACATGAGGAGTGAGTAGGCCGGTTGTTCTGAGTTAAGATACTGTGTACAACTGCGCCCATGTACAGTGTATTTGTAGTCACACGCTACAGGCAGACGTTAAGGTATTCTGTTTATCATAGTGTGTGAGTTAAATGTTTAGTTAAATGCTCCACCACCAGGTGGTGGAGGCATTATGTTTTCAGGTTGTCTGTCTGTCCATGCATCTGGCTGAGATTCTCGTTAACGAACAGCAGATGAACTGATTAGATTTTGGAATTGATCCAAGTAGGTTCAAGGCCACAGCAATACCTTCAACAGCTCCCTTTCTGTTTAAGTATACTTTAAGGTTATTTGAGGCATACAAATTAATTTACAAAGAAGAACTAGACCAGAAGTTATACAGAACTGAAGTCTGTAACAGGTGTTATAAATAGATACAAGAAGGCTCTGATATACTACAACAAATTGTGTTCATTGAAGAGGGCTTTAGAGCGTCTGGGAGTGGACGGAAACACCATATCTCACACTGCACCCATTGCAGAGCGCAGCACGGTTTCCCCACAGATGTTTTCCAGCCTTCATCCATGGGATGAAAAAACAGAGAAGCTGGCAGAGTATGCAGATAGGTGCTGCACAGCCCAGACTGCAGAAATTAGAACAGAAACTGCTGGAAAAAAAGCAAAGGGGAGGATTAAGGTATTTTTTTTTGTTAATTTGTTAAAGCTTTCTCTTAGAAACAGTTCCTATGTGAGTTCATTTTGTTTTAACCTTGTTAGAAAATGCCAAGGTGCTCCAACCAAATGTCTATATATTTTAGAGGGGGATTGACCCTTGACTGGTATAATTATGTCCATTGTGGTTGTGTTAACTTTAATAGGAAGGCAGTGTAAACATGGTAATGAGAAAATTGTAATGGGAACGTAAGAAAATTTCTTTGTGTGATTTTTTTTATGTTGTCCAATAGCCTCAGAGAAATTGTTTTCTACAGCTATGCCATATTGTAGTAGAGGGGAGCTACAGTCTGAGTTCAAATGAATGGACTAAATTTAATTTTTTTTCTCTCTCCCTTTAAACACCTTTTATCGTCATATTGTTGTTCTTTCGGCTGCTCCCGTTAGGGGTCACCACAGCAGATCATTGGTCCACATGTCTGGTTTGGCATAGGTTTCACACCGGATGGCCTTCCTGACGCAACCCTCCCATTTTATCCGGGCTTGGGACCAGCACTGAGAGTACACTCCCAGTGCCTGGGTTGGAATCGAACCCAAGCCACAGCAGTGAGAGTGCAGGATCCTTAGCTGCTAGATCACCACAGACCCAAAGACCGTTTATTATCAGAATTTTTAAAATAATTTTTATAAAACTATTTTTCATTGTCTAAACTAAAGCATGCAAAACTAAAAACTGATGTAAAATTCAACTGTTACTGTAATAAAGAATGAATTATCAAAATGTATCACTTTAGTTTGAGTGCATCTAAATAGTGATTAAATAGTGCTTCATGACAGTGTAATGAATGGAAATAGTGGAAAATTTTCTATCACTTGAGTTTAAGGGCATCAAAATCATTCATAATGTTGGCATATATGCTTCTTAAGTTCACAAAAGTTTTATAAATGGGACAGACCACCAGAGGCATCGCATTCCTGTCGTATGCCCTTTTCTCTCCACTCCTATGTGATGTATTGCATAAAACCTGTACTGTCACCTGACAAGTTTTGACATAAGCCTTTCATAAAGCATCTGTCACTGTTTTATAAAAGCTTAATGTAATGGTTATGAATGTGTTATGAAGCTCATATATAGGTACATTTCAGCCTCTCTCTCTCTCTCTCTCTTTCTCTCTTAACAACGCAGCTTGTCATTTTACCGAGAAACTGGAAAGTACAAACTCCTCTGTCCTGAAGACTTTTCCATGCTGGGAAACTTTGCAAAGCACTGTCACTGTTGCAAAATGCTTACACTTGAGACTCCTACCATAAATGTTAAATAAATGTCTCCTAGCAAAAAAATATCACTTCATCAATGATTATACAGTTTACTTTATTAAACAACATGTATACGTAACGTATTAGAATGAGCGCATTAATATAAACCTGTCATTCATGTTACAGTTCACTGTCCAAGCCGTGCTGTTTTACAAAAATAATGCACTCCTTCAAAAATAATGCACTCCAGTCAGTTCAATCATTCAATCATGCTGTGGTATAAATACAACTAGAACTAATTTCTTATAGAAAGAAGAAGCCTTTGGGCACCACAAACAAACTATTTACCTATTTACAAAATATTATAATTTCTAAGAATACAGACAAAATGAAGCAGTGGTAATAAGTAGTTAAGAAATAGACATGGAGTTGTGAATAATGGTGATCAGTGATTGGTCTTTGGGAACAACGGTAACAATGGTTGGTCATTGGTAATAATGGTTATCAATGATTAGTCATTGATCTTTGAGACCAATGATGATCAGTGGTTGGTTGTAGGGATACACTGGTTATCAGCGATTGGTCATTATTGTGAATAATGGTGATCAGTGATTGGTTGTAGGGATACACTGGTTATCAGCGATTGGTCATTATTGTGAATCATGGTGATCAGTTGTTGTTGGGAACAATGGTTTGCAAAAGTTAAAATTCAGGCTTTACACACTGGTGTTGAGTTGACTGAACCTGCGCTCTCAACTCTTATAACCAGCAGCTGTGATGTGAGTTGGAGAGCTGTATCAAGTGCAGGACAGTTGCTAACATCTGCTGAAAAAGCCAGAAGATTTGTCCATAGGCTCTTTTTAAAAATAATATCACTAATGGGGTCTAAAAAGTTGCCATAAAATATAGTGAAAAAAGTCACTAAGTTGGCAGCGCTCGGACAAAAACATTCAAACAGGAGACAGACGTAGCATGTTACGTGTAGTAGTCTCGCGTCTGTCTCTGTGTTAAACTAGCTAAGCACCACTGTGTACATTCTCATATGTGAAAGGGGCCACTGAACGATAAGAGCTTTAACACACAAGCATCTACATAGGCATATATTTCAAATTATGCACAGCCTTATTTAACCCAAACTTTTTGATATAAGGTAATATGAGGTATGATGTAAAAGTAAAGTTAGATGTTGCCTGTTAGTGCTCATGTACCCTTCTCAGCAAACGCTCATGTACTTAATGCCTGAATATATGAAATGTTTAAAACTGGATAATATCAAATATTCCTACTGTTCGTCACTTCTACCTAATACTAAATTACTCTCTGTTACTGTAGGCTTTGTTTTCAGAAGTGCTGGCTTGCTTATATTTGTGACTAAACGATTTCTGACACTGTTTGCTGGCTGTAGACTGCACATCTCTGATGTAGATGTTTCCTTAAAAAAATAGCCACTGTGGGTTATTAGAATACGTAGGATATATATGTGAATTCTTTTTACAGACTACACATCCAGAAAGTGGCCAACCTCCCTTGTTCTCTCTTTCTTTCTTTTTTCCTTGATTACCCACACATTTTCTGTGAAAAAAACTTTTTATTAAAATAATAAAGCTAGTGAATTATTATTATTATTATTATTATTATTATTATTATTATTATTATTTGTGTTTTCAAAACTAAAAAAACAAAAGACATAATATTCTCCCAAAATAATATACTGAACATCACCCTGAGGCTAGGCTTAACAATACTTTATATATACTTTATATATATATTGCTATTTTCTTCTTCATACCAGAAGTTTCTAAAAATAAATGTGCTGTCTCACCAGGTTCCTAAAGACAGATGAAATGTGGCAGTGTGCATCTGCCGTCTACAGATCGGCTTCAGTTTGTTTCAGTGTGAGTTTTTCAGTTTCAGAATGTGGAGTAAACAATGCATTTTCTGATTTTTATATTGAAATAAATTTTTGCAATAAACCAGCCCTCATTATGTCAATCTGCTCAGTAACAATCCATCGAAAGCACTGCGAGTGGGTTGAAAAAAGTCAAATCTGACAACTCGGTGTCTTCTAAGTGTTTATGACATGACAGCAGATATACAGTAGAGCTTATTAAAAACAAGGCTTGCTTATGACCTGCTCTGTCAATTCATAAGAAAGAAGTACATGTTTTCTGGTGTCAGGTTTCAGGCTATAAATCCATTCTTACGTAGCTGTGATTCATTTGGCTCGAACTCCCTGCTCATTGTGGTTATATTTCATGTATTGTGAAGACAATAAGACAATCTGTGCATGCTGAAACAAATTTCACTAACTCAATGTGTTCACTGGAGCAATGATAAGTGAGCGTGAGGTCCAATGCAAGTCTCCAATTGATCGTTCATTAAATATCGCAAAACACACCCATATACACACTCTCGCATATCTCAGCTCTATATCAAACACTTTAATGTCACAGATGCACCTACATTTTCCCCTTTATCAGGAAAACAAACTCAAGGACTATGCAAATTAGAAACAACCGCCACACTTAACTCCTTCCTGATAAACCAGTGTTGTCTAGTCTGGATTTGCATACTGGAACATGATTGGCTCTTGTATTTTATGATGCTATAACACTTGCATATCACATTTTCAATACTAACATACATAGATTTCAGGTAGAGATGCAACCTCACAGCTTTAGGGTCCCCAGTTCAATCCTCTGCATGTTTTTGCATGTTCTCTCCATGGTTTTTGTGGGTCTCCTGTGGGTTCTCTGTTTTCCTCCCAACTCCCAAAAACATGCTAATAGGCGGACTGACCCCTAGGTGTGAATGAGTGATGGACTAGCATCCCATCTAGGGTGTGTTTCTGCTGTGTGCCCTGGGATAGCATCTGGATCCGTCACGACCTTTACCAGGATCGAGCACTTATGGAATATGAATGCATGAATGAATGTTATTTCTCACTGTTCTGGGTTTTCCACCCAAACTGTTTAATCTGCATTTCTATTTCATCTTGCCTTATTTCAATTTATTCCATGTTCCTGTGGCATGTCAATTTCCCATTGGGGATCTACAAAGTGCTAACTTTAGCTTTTTTTTTTTTTGCTTCTTTATGCTGATATACGGCTATAGAATGTGAAATCAGACATGAAAATCAGAATGCATAATTCCCAAAAGGCTTGCATATATAACCCACTATAAAGTGTATAGAAGCCATTTCTTCATTTTAGATGTGGCGCACTTATAATGTGTGGGAAGCCATTTGGCTTTCAGCCATTTGGACGAGTGCAGATGAACATATCCATCCCGTTTAGTGGAGTCCTGAGCCGCCTGTTGAGAAAGACATGAGAAAGACTGAAAGACATGCCAGATTCATATCTCATGACATGTTTCTCTGTTAGAAGCAAGAGATCACTTAGAGGTTTCCATACTTTTAGTTATAAAGCTACCATCCTCAGTGCTCTTTTATTCTATCTTTAAAAAAATACTTTCTTTCTTCCAGATTAGTTGCCAATTCCTACCCAGTAGCTTCTTACCCCATCACACAACAGCTACCAATCTCACACAGAGTGTGCAAGTAAACCAGCATTCATTTGGTTCCTTCTAATAACAGTTTCGGGGTTCTTATTTTCTTACTTTTTTAAATCCCCTCTCACACTGTGCTCTCGCTCCTCACACAGAGAGGTCACTCCTTCCTTTTGTTTAAAGCTAAGGCATAGCTAGCTAGAGGAGGAGGCACATAGTGTTGGAGAGTCTTCATGGAGACAATTCATTCCCACAAATATGTACGGTATGCAGTGTTTGTGATACTGGGTCATAATTGGTCTTTACATTTGAACAGTTACGTATATCCTACTTTTTTCCCCCAAAAACAACTTGCTTCAGTCATCAATTCAATAGACATATGAGAAAACAGCCAACTATATAATGAATTACAGCCTTCTAATGGGGAAAATGGGTAAAAGGTATAAGACTGCACTTATGGTTTATGGGGAAATAAATTTAAAATGTCCCTAAAGGCATTGCAAATGATGCAAACAAATCAGTATCTTGCCACTATCTACCTGCTTGCTATAACATATTTTCTCCAACATTAACCAATTTTTGTATATTAATTTCTTCTTTGTTGTACATATTACAGTTTTTTGTTGAAATAATATTTTGTTATATTTTTTAAGCAGGGCTGCTGGAGCAACGGGGGAGAGCTGGCATTTGACCCGGCACTTTTCAAACTACTGGGGTCGTGACCCAGCACTTAAGGCAATGACAGACAGGTCTGACTCGGTTGAAAAACCAATCAAAACTTCCAGTTCAGCTGGGGTTGGGACATTTCTCCTAAACGGGATCTCCTATGAGTGATAAAGGGTTAACCGTGCTATGGCACCCACTGTACCGCTAACGTTTCAATATTTTAGGTGACATATGCACATATTCTGTATTCTGAATCGATTACAGGAACAATCCTCAAACAATCCTCACATTCTTCAAATAATGTCTGTGATTTTTAAAACATATTTTAGAATTAGTGCTGTCTAAATTTGTGAGCCTATTTTTTTGCCGTTATTAGCTGCCTGGGGAGTAAAATGCAAAGTGAAGCACGTGGGGTTGAAACAAACTATTCTGAAGTTCATTAAAAGGTGTGTTGTGCCCTGTTATTGTATTATAATCAGACCCTGGCTCCATATAGCACTAAAAGCAAAATATTAATCTCATTTGTTTTTATAGACAAATCAGAGATATACAGTACCTCTTCTCTCAGACAAAATGATGATGACAGACCAGCATCCCAAGATCTCAGTATCCAGGAAACAGACATGTAGCATCAGTTTAAGCACCAGCTAGCATTGGTGTTCAATCTGTTTACATTTGCCTGTCTCTGAAGCACCGCAGTAACTTACAGATTTATGTGTTTTACTTGAAATTATATGAATATGACTTGGTGCATTTAAAATAATATATTATAATAAAATAATGCGCATTCAAAATATGCTTTTTTTAAAATATTTTGAGTAATGTAATTTAATATGTTTTATAATTTTCCATAGAAGTGGAATGTAACTGAGTTAACCCTGGTATTGTATAAGGAAGCAAACGCTCAGACGTTGTGGGTTCTTTACTGTTTAATAAAACTAATTTAAAAATATTTGCTTGATGTATGTTCTACTTGCAGTATTTGTTGTGGCACATGATATCTAGTTTAAATATTATTAATAGCTCAAATTTTTATTAAATATCATTAAAAGCATCAGATTTTCCCCACCACTTTTGGAGTAGTGTTGTCACCCCTGCTTTTAAGCTCTGTATTTCTCCATGTGCCACTGTTTTAGCCGGCAAGTTTGCTAGCTAGCTAGAGCCCTAGCAAACTTCTAGTAACAGTTTAGGGTTCTTATTTTCTTATTTTTTAAAATCCCTTCTCACATAATACAGTATCAATAATCCAACGCTTTAAAGATTAAAGTAAATTTTCAGTGCGGTTTTGATGCAATATACAGTAATGTAATTCAGTTGTATTTTAATTCTACCATATTTTTATTTATTCGGTGACTGATATTCCACTTGGAATCTTTATTATTACATTATAATTCATTATAATGTTTATTCCTTAGTAAATAGTAAATACTTTCTGTTATATACTTGTCATTCAACAATTGGTGAAAAAAATGTTACGCTAAGGTTCAGAGTCTTAGTGGAAAATTGGTAATACCAGATGGTGAACTTTGCTTTGTTTGAATGCTTGGCAGTAGATACGCTGACAAAATGGAAAAAAGTCTGTAGGACAATCATCCAGTTTTTGCTTTGGTATATGAGCTGACAAATCTGATATGGTTAGTGCTAACCCTCACTTCTGCTGAGACATGTAAATCTACTAACTAAAAGATTGCTGTAACATCATTACCTATACAAGTATAGCATAAGGATCATGATATAACAGTTACTCATGACATAACTTCCCATCTTACTGACTCTTACTCTGATTTATCTTTTTCATCTGTTTAAGATATAGATTCCATGTTAGATGCTGGAAACAATCAGAGTACAGACACAATCAGTTTTGATCTGCCATGACTCTGACAAGGGTTTAATGGCTGTTGCAGACTGCATTGTTATATGACATGGCATTTACCACATAACGAGCGGGTCTCAGTTTGTCTTTTGGCTGTTTTTTTTTTAGCTTCAAGTACACTCATGCATCCTTCAATCAGCGGCCCACAGTGCCCTCAGGGTGCGCAAGTAATCTCCCTTTAGTGAGCGAACTGTTTCTGAATTGTTCTGTGAACACATATAGAAAGGTTTCTAACTGAGAGAGAGGATCACAGTGAATTGCTAGTAAAACCTAAGTATTCCATATCTTCTCATATTCATAATGTACACTAGACACTGACAAACAAATGTCTTGAACTTTCAGCTCAAATATATTTGGATAATCCACACATTTTCTTATAAGATCTAAGCCTCAAAGTGGCAACCCATGTTTTCATCATATACAATACTACATCAAGTGTGAGAGAACATAACAGTTTCTATTGTTGATATGAAAAGGCTATTTTCATGACATACCCAAGAAGCTTTTAGAAGGAAAAACAGCAAGCTAACCTTGAGTGTTGCTCAAGTTTCTACTCTACTCCTGAATTACTGCCAGTTGCCATGGTTTCCCTTGAGGCTTGAGAAATATGGCCGCACAAACTTCATAAATAGCTACAGAACCTATACAAAACCACCTATCTGACCGTAAATCAGATGTCACCACTAAGCAGAGGTGCCCACATCTACAGTTTAGCCATAGCATTTATCATTTTTTGACTCCTTGCTTGCTGCGGCAATACAGGAGACACCTGAACACTTTTCTGCTCTCTCTCAGCTGGAGCAGTGGTCAGACCAACCACAAATGAAATTTGTCTGGAGGAAAATCCAATTCACTGAAAGGGAAAAAGTATGAGACGTGAAAGACGTGCTTGTGCATCTTTATTTTCTTTGCGCTGGTGAGCGTTGACCTGTGAGCCAACTGCATACAAGGAGGTGGGACTGGGGTCTCTTTGCCAAAGAGATGCCAAAGAGAACATATCTCATGGTGCACATTGCCTGTTAAGGGTTAAAAGACAGCAATGAAATGTTACGCCAATATTAAGTTTCATTTGTGGCATCCAAATTAGATTATTTTCAGTTAACAACTGTCTTAAAGTAGATTATTCTGGATTTTTGTAGAACTAAGCACAAGAGCACCACCAGTGGTCATCAGAAAAATACACTGAATGGTATGAAGAAGTGAGTCTGAGGCTAATTTCTTTCTAGCCCATACTGTAGATCCATGCAGCCCACTAGTGACAGTTATATCAGGTGATTACATTTGATTACAGCACCCCCCTAGATTTTGTGTGCACTGGGGCTAATATTTAAGATTTTTCAGCCATGTCACTGACCTGTAACGCCTCACCAACAGCACAGTCCCAGGTGTAATGTATAAGAATGAGGTGGATTTACTCTATTTACTCTATCATTCTTCCCCCCCAATTCATTGTGCAGCTCCCATCTAATATGACCACCAGCCATCACTGCTCACTATTGTCCAGCATAAAGACAATGGAGAGGATTCTCTCATCCTCTCTGCTGTGTAGGTCAGACCTGGAATGTATTATAACACAATAATCTAATCGAATGTGAAATTTGAAGTGTACTTACACCCCAAACAATTCTAAAAGCAATTTCAGTTAAAAGAGAGGTTCTGAATGTTTTTCTGGTGACACCCATGCTGACAATTAAAAAAAAAAAAAAAAAAAATCAAGTCAACATCAGTTTTATAGTTTGATCTTAAGAAAAAGAAAACTTTTACAATGCTTATAATTCATTGCACATCCCTAAGATAGGGACACCTCTTTCCCTCCCTCTGCCTCATCTGTCTCTTTCATGGTCAGTTGACTCCATTGTAAGGCTCTGATCTGAAACCTGGGACATGTGGATGTGGGAAGGAATTGGCTTTGTGCCCTCAGGTCACATCCCATTGCTACTCGCACCTGTTTTCTGAATCATTAAGATTCACTCTTATTCCCAAGACGTGGCTGAGTCAGAGCTGCTTCAAAGAGGGAGCCTCCAAAAAAAGTCTTACTGGATTAACTACCAGTTGTAGCAGTCTGTAACAGGCACCGTGCCCTCTCTCCTCACTCCTCTCCTCTTCCTTTTGTTTGAAGCTAAGGCATAGCTAGCTAGAGGAGGAGGCACATAGTGTTGGAGAGTTTTCATGGAGACAATTCATTCCCACAAATATGTACGGTATGCAGTGTTTGTGATACTGGGTCATAATTGGTCTTTACATTTGAACAGTTACGTATATCCTACTTTTTTCCCCCAAAAACAACTTGCTTCAGTCATCAATTCAATAGACATATGAGAAAACAGCCAACTATATAATGAATTACAGCCTTCTAATGGGGAAAATGGGTAAAAGGTATAAGACTGCACTTATGGTTTATGGGGAAATAAATTTAAAATGTCCCTAAAGGCATTGCAAATGATGCAAACAAATCAGTATCTTGCCACTATCTACCTGCTTGCTATAACATATTTTCTCCAACATTAACCAATTTGTATATATTAATTTCTTCTATGTTGTACATATTACAGTTTTCTGTTGAAATAATATTTTATATTATTATATTATAAGTTTTGTGTTTCTCCATGTTCCACTGTTGCTAGAGCCCTAGCAAACTGCACTGTAGTGTTGCTGTTAGATGCACTATATGGCCAAAAGTATGTGGACACTTGACCAATTACACTCACATGTGTTTGCTGAACATTCTATTCCAGATTTTGTCTCCCTTTTGCTGTTATAATAACCTCCACTTGTCTTGGAAGGCTTTCCACTAGCTTTTGGAGCATGTCTGTGGGGAACTGTGCTCATTCAGCTACAAGAGCATTAGTGAGGTCATGTGTTGGGTGAGGAGGCCTGGGGAGCAGTCAGCGCTTCCGATTCATCCCATACCTGTAATGCTACAGCATACAAAGACATTCTAGTCAACTGTGTGCTTCCAACTTTGTGCCAACAGTTTGGAGAAGACCCACATACAGCTGTGATGGTCAAGTGTCCATATACTTTTGTCCATATAGTGCAACTATTGAGTGAAATATTGCACCAGACATTGCTAGGGCTCTAGCTAGCTAGCAAACGTGCTGGCTAACGCAGTGGTCTCACTTAAGAATTGTGAATTGTAAACACTACTAAATAAATATATATATATTTTATAAAGTTTAGACTCACTTATGGCTTCTACAGGAGTATATACAATTATTTAACAGCTTATAGCTTAAGCTAAGTCAGGCTTAGAAGGTTTATACAATCAAATTACTTGCATCTTTGTACCTAGCTACTTCCTACTCAGCTAATCAGCAGAAATAAGGGTACTAAATTGTACTTTTTCTTGCCACTGGAATGGTACCCTCAAGGGTAGTGTGCATGTAGTGTACCTTTAAAACTTTACTTTAGGGTGGAAAATATTAAATATTAAAGGTACAAAAGATGTACCCTTGGGGGTACCACCACAGTGAAAAGAAAAGTTGTTTTTTTGTTTGGCTGATTTTCTGGTTCTTCCTGAGCACAGGGTTGCTAAATTAATGAGCACTATACCCGCATGTTAAAGATTACACCTTATCACAATCAATTAAATGTTACTGCACCCTTAAATATTTAACAATAGACACTGTCACAAAGCAGCTCTACAGAAATCCAGATGTAAGTTTAATGAGCAAATGAGCAAGCCAGAGGTGACACTGGCAAGGAAAACCTCTCAGAGATGACATGAGAAAGACACCTTGAGACGAACCATACTCACATACTGACAGTGAGATTATACATCATTTGTCTTATTCGATCTCTATCTCTATATACAGTAAGAAGGGTAACTTGTGGTGTATCTCCATTTATCTTATTTACATTTGAATAAAGCTTTGGCATTATCACCCACACCTGCTCCTTCATCTTGTTGAGAGTGTTATTCCGTGTCTTTCAGCCTTTACCCCAAATGCTGCTTCATGCACCAATACACTGTCCTTCTAAAACATCCAACAAACACTGGAGCATTGTTCAGTGCAGCATTCACAGCTGAAGGTCAGCCATTTTCAGTTTAAAATTCTCCATGATGCTTAAATATATCTGCTAGTTTTGCAGTTATGGCAACGCTGTCCTTCTTGACCTTCAGTGAAAGCCTGTGGAAAGAAAAACATCACCAACACAAGCCACAAATCAATTAAAGTGAGACTCCTCCACTTGTGTTGATTATCTTTGAAGCTCACAGCTAATTTAATGAGAATCAGAGCACATGGTTCTGCTCAGCAGCCCACAGATGGAATACAATTAACAAAACTGTTTTAGCTTGACCTGAGCAAATGATGCCAATCACCGAAAGCAAACAACGCTTCTGCACAAACAGCATTTCTCTCTATATTAAAGCTGTTGCTGATCGAGATTTTGAAAACTGAAATAGAAAATGCATCCATTGTAATGACATGCACTGTTCTTATTGCAGAGTTAATATCAGGTTTGACACTGGGATCAGTAACTCCACCACAGCACATAATAGCAGATAGCATCACCCATAACAGCAAGGTAATAGCAGAAACCAGGCTTCATTTGGTTCATTCTAATAACAGTTTCTCGGTTTTCATTTTCAGCTGAAGCTCTGCCCCAATTGTCCTTTTTACATCATAAAAAAATGAAGGAGAATACAATGTTTTTAAGTGATATTATGCCAGGGGTCTCTCTCTCTCTCTACATAATATATATATATATGTATATATATATATATATA